>JARQOD010000003.1:236095096-236188777 GCA_033576555.1 Oophaga sylvatica
AGTTCAAACTACTAACACTGACTTACAAAGCCGTCCACAACCTGTCTCCTCCCTATATCTCTGAACTAATCTCCCAATATCTTCCTTCACGTAATCTTCGATCCTCCCAAGACCTCCTACTATCCTCCACACTTATTCGTTCCTCACACAACCGCCTCCAAGATTTCTCCCGAATATCCCCCATCCTCTGGAATTCCACGCCTCAACATGTACGATTATCCACCACCCTTGGATCCTTCAAACGGAACCTGAAAACCCATCTCTTCAGGAAAGCCTACAGCCTGCAATAACCATTCCGCCTCGCCGCCACAACCCGAGCTTCCGCCTCGCTGCCACCTCGCCGCCACCACCCGAGCTGCCGCCTCGCTGCCACCACCAGAGCTGCCGCCTCGCCGCCACCACCACCAGAGCTGCCGCCACCACCAGAGCTGCCGCCTCGCCACCACCAGAGCTGCCGCACCCCCGACCTTCTGTTTCTCCCCCATTATCCCGTAGAATGTAAGTCCGCAAGGACAGGGTCCTCTCCCCTCTTTACCAGTCTGTCATTGTAAATTTGTTTACTGTAAACGATATCTATAACTTTGTATGTAACCCCTCATGTACAGCATCATGGAATTAATGGCGCTATATAAAAAAATAATAATAATAATAATGAGACGTAACAAGGGACTGATGTCTCACAGAAAAATCCTGCACCATCTGCGTCAAACTGGACACTTGATCTGCCAAGTTATGCAGTGGATCCATGACCAGAGAAAAAAAAATTTGCAAACTCCCGTTTAAATGTATGGTTAATATTCTCAGTCAGTTTTTTCTGCAAGTGGGTATGAGACGTAACAAGGGACTGATGTCTCACAGAAAAATCCTGCACCATCTGCGTCAAACTGGACACTTGATCCGCCAAGTTATGCAGTGGATCCATGACCAGAGAAAAAAAAATTTGCAAACTCCCGTTTAAATGTATGGTTAATATTCTCAGTCAGTTTTTTCTGCAAGTGGGTATGAGACGTAACAAGGGACTGATGTCTCACAGAAAAATCCTGCACCATCTGCGTCAAACTGGACACTTGATCCGCCAAGTTATGCAGTGGATCCATGACCAGAGAAAAAAAAAAATTGCAAACTCCCGTTTAAATGTATGGTTAGTGATAATGTAACGCAGCTGCAAGGCAGGCTAGTGTGTACTCCATTTGTAGGCCACAGAGGGAAGAAGGGATTACTCACTCCCAGGACAGGCCTGCACTGCAGCAGCCAAAACCACCAACAGGTGGCAGCAAAAACATCCAAAGCTGAGATAGGAATAATCAGTCATACGAAGTATCAGAGGTCTCAGCAAGCCCGTGGTCAGAAACCAGCCAATAGGTCAAAACCGTACAGAGGCAGAAGTACCAGAAGGAGCAGCAATACACGTAGTCAGTATACCAAGCAGAGGGTCAAATAGCCAAACATGAGCGCGGGGTCTAAGGACGTGAGATGGGAGACGTGGTCGGGTACAAGCCAGGAATCAAAAAGCCAGACAGAGAACGTAGCAGCAGAGACGGATACCAAGAGACGAGGTCAGAGTCAGTCCGAGTCATACACGAGTAAACAAGTCAAAGGCAGGAGGATCACCAAGGTACAAGGGTCAGAGGCTCTAAACTGGAAGCTTGAGCTATCTGGTAAGCCAGCTGTGACGGACTGAAATAGCCCAGCTAGCTCCAGAACGAGGCCGAGGAAATTAACCCCAGCATGACTAGTCCTGAGAGAGGACAGCAGAGCATAAACTCCGGACTGGACCATGACAGCCTCTTTCACACATCAATTTTTTGCTGTCAGGCGCTATCCGGCGTCGCGCCGGAGCGCCGGATCCGGTTTTATTATGTAAAACCGATTAGACGTCTAGCGGATCCGGCCAAAAACCGGTGTTATGTTTTGGTAGCTGAGGAGGCAAGAGCAAAAAACCGCAAAGGCAGCTAAACACCAGAGAGGTTCGAAACTAATAGGTTGCAGACCCCTAAACTAACCGCACAACTAGAAGCAGCCATGGGACGTTCCTACGGTGCCCTAGACGCCTCGTCACAGCCGGAGAGATAGCTACCCCTGAAGATGGAAATAGGAAAGCTAACTGCCCCGGAGTAGAGCCCCAAATGAATAGGAAGCCCCCAAACATATAATGGCGGTTAGGCAAGATGAAAACACGAACACAGATAGAAAATAGAATGAGCAAACGCTGGGGCCAAAACTGTCTAGATAGGACAGCACAGGAGAGAATACTGTCTGCAACCCAGAAAAACCCTAGGAAAAACTCCAACACTTCTGAATCCAAAAATGCTGAGACCACACGGTCTCGACCACCTATATCAGATCTCTGGTGTGAACACGCAGCTACCCAGCAGTAAAAAATCACAAGGACTGAGCAAAAGAACAAATGCAAAAAGAGAACAGAGACCAGCGCAAGCCCCCCAAAGTGGACCCGGCTGAACTCAAAAACCAAAGCAGCAAAAACCAGGAAAATCAAACAACAGTAAAAAAATCCTGAAAGTAACTTATCTGAATGCTAGCAGGAGACAGCAGAAAGGCAAGCTGAATTCCAACCAAGACCAGGAAGAACAATTGATCACCGGCGAGGATCATTGGAGGTCAGCTCACTTTTATCAGGCCAGTCCGTCCCACCTGATAACCACTCTCCAACAGCAGGTGGTGGACACCTGCTGTCCAACATAGGTTCAGTACCCTCAGCAACCACCAGAGGGATCTTCTGCTCCGAAAGTCGTCTCCAAGACGTTCACAACAATCTGTTTTTTTAAAACGCCCCTTGGGGCTTCCAAACGTGATTGGCTACTGAAAAACTATATATACACTGTTCCTACAGTCCATCTTTGACAGGTTGTAGAGGAGCAAGTGCAGGTTGGAGAGAAGAGCAAGTGGCTGGTGAAGATGGACATTGTGATAGGAAACATTATGAAGAATTTGGTGGATTTCATAGTGGAGGCGAATCGTTTGAAAGCGATTGTTCTGGAGAAGGAGAGAAAGATACAGCAGCGCATCATGCGTCAGCAAAGACGACGACGCCGTTTCTGGATCCACCCCATCACAGCCCGGAGAATGATGCGTGGGTGTATTTTACACTATACATGGAGCTACGAGGAATCCCTCAGAAATTTTTCAAATATGTTAGGATGAAAATGGAGACCTTTGATATCTTGGTGGAGCGCATTGGAGACCTGATAAGAAGATCTGACAAGTATTGCCATCTGATGGTGACTCTTCGATAAGCCATATTTATTGGATATGCTTGCTTCAGAGCACACTTGTCCTGGAATGTTGTTGCTGGTAGTTAGTATACGGCCATCTGACTCAGCTTTAACAATTGGAGATGCTATAAAAATAATTTTTTTTATAGTATCTCCAATTGTTATAGCTGAGTTCTGGTATGTAATGCTGTGATTTGAAGCTCATTTTTTTTTTTTTTTATTCACAGATTCCTGGCAACTGGAGAATCTCTTTCCTCACTCCATTTCCAGTACAGACTTGGGATTTCCACCATCTCTGGAATTGTGAAGCACACATACCGTGTATTGGGGGACTCTCTAATTGCGGAATTTCTACAAGAGCCCACAACAGAGAGTTGGATTAAAATTGCAGAAAAGTTTGAACAAATATGTCAGTTTCCTAATTGCCTGGGCGCTGTGGACGAGAAACATATCCGGATTGTCAAGCCAGCAGGATCTGGATCCGAATATTTTAATTACAAAATATATTTTTCAATTGTCCTAATGGCCATTGCTGACGCGGAGTACAAATTTATTGCTGTAGATATTGGGGCCTATGGCCGCTCCAATGAGTCTCAGGTGTTCAAACTGTTAGCAGTGGGCCGTCAGCTGTATGGAAACACCTTCCAGTTCCCACCCCCTAGACCGCTGCCTCAAATATCTGGCCCACCTATGCCTTTTGTTTGTGTAGGGGATGAAGCCTTCCAGCTGTCAGAACATCTGCTGAAAACGTACTCCAGCAGAGGATTGACACAGGCAAAAAGAATTTTCAATTACCGCTTCACAAGAGCCAGAAGAATGGTGGAGTGCGCTTTTGGGATTCTGGCAGCCAAATGGCGTGTTCTATTGACTGCTATCAACCTAAAAACTGAAACTGTGGTCGAGGTAATCAAAGCTTGTGTGGTTCTACACAATTTTGTTATAAGCAAGGAACAGATTTCCATTGAGGACCACTATGAAGAAACCACCTTGCATGATTACCTGAGCATTACCAATAGAAGTTCTGTGACTGTTTCCCGAATGAGGGACAAATTTGCAGAATACTTTATGTCACCTGAAGGAAAACTAGACTTGCAGGATGACAGAGTTTAATAAATTGCTCTGTCACCTTTGTACCTCGTGTACCCACAGTATACCTTTGCAAACCAAAGTTGTCTACCTTGTTGTGGTGTATGTACCGTATTTTACCTTTTGGCTAAAGTTGTGTCCCTGGTTGTGTATTACCCAAAGTATTTAATCTTTTAACTAAAGTTGTGTACCTTGTTTGGGATTACCTAACAATGTACACATCTTTGAGTAACAGGTGAAATACTTTGGGTATTACACAACCAGGGACACAACTTTGGCCAAAAGGTAAAATAAATGTACCCTTTCCCCAAAATTATGTACCTGGTTTTGTATACCCCATAAAATTTTACCTTTATTGTACCTTAGAAATAAATGACAGACAATTTTAATCAAACAATTTTACATTTATTGTATGAAAATGTTTAATAACATACTTTTTTCAATGTGAAATAAATCTTTAACTTTTTTTTCAATGTAAAAAAATTTTTTTCTATGTCACAGAAATTAAGGCATGTTTTTTAATAAAGAAAATTTTACAACCATATAGCACTTTATTTACACATATTTACAAATTTGTGTACAGTCATGGCCAAAAGTTTTGAGAATGACACAAATATTATATTTTCACATGATCTGCTGCCCTCTGGTTTTTATGTGTGTTTGACAGATGTTTTTATCACAGACAGAAATATAATAATTGCAAACATATGAGTAACAAAAGCTTATATTGACAGTTAGAATGAGTTAATGCAGCAAGTCAATATTTGCAGTGTTGACCCTTCTTCTTCAGGACCTCTGCAATTCTCCCTGGCATGCTCTCAATCAACTTCTGGACCAAATCCTGACTGATAGCAGTCCATTCTTGCACAATCAATGCTTTCATTTTGTCAGAATTTTTAGGTTTTTGTTTGTCCACCCGTCTCTTGATGATTGACCACAAGTTCTCAATGGGATTAAGATCTGGTGAGTTTCCAGGCCATGGACCCAAAATCTCTATATTTTGTTCCCTGAGCCATTTAGTTATCACCTTTGCTTTATGGCAAGGTGCTCCATCATGCTGGAAAAGGCATTGTTGATCGCCAAACTGCTCTTGGAGGGTTGGGAGAAGTTGCTCTTGGAGGACATTCTGGTACCATTCTTTATTCATGGCTGTGTTTTTAGGCAAGACTGTGAGAGAGCCGATTCCCTTGGCTGAGAAGCAACCCCACACATGAATGGTTTCAGGATGCTTAACAGTTGGCATGAGACAAGACTGGTGGTAGCGCTCACCTTGTCTTCTCCGAATGAGGCGTTTTCCTGATGTCCCAAACAATCGAAAAGGGGATTCATCAGAGAAAATAACTTTACCCCAGTCCTCAGCAGTCCACTGCCTGTACCTTTTGCAGAATATCAGTCTATCCATGATGTTTTTTCTGGAGAGAAGTGGCTTCTTTGCTGCCCTCCTTGAGACCAGGCCTTGCTCCAAGAGTCTCCGCCTCACAGTGCGTGCAGATGCACTCACACCTGCCTGCTGCCATTCCTGAGCAAGCTCTGCACTGCTGGTAGCCCGATCCCGCAGCTGAAACACTTTTAAGAGACGGTCCTTTCGCTTGCTGGTCTTTCTTGGGCGCCCTGGAGCCTTTTTGGCAACAATGGAACCTCTCTCCTTGAAGTTCTTGATGATGCGATAGATTGTTGAATGAGGTGCAATCTTTCTAGCTGCGATACTCTTCCCTGTTAGGCCATTTTTGTGCATTGCAATGATGACTGCAAGTGTTTCTTTAGAGATAACCATGGTTAACAGAAGAGAAACAATGATGCCAAGCACCAGCCTCCTTTTAAAGTGTCCAGTGGTGTCATTCTTACTTAATCATGACAGATTGATCTCCAGCCATGTCCTCATCAACACCCACACCTGTGTTAATGGAGCAATCACTGAAACGAGGTTAGCTGGTCCTTTTAAGGCAGGGCTGCAATGATGTTGAAATGTGTTTTGGGGGATAAAGTTCATTTTCTAGCCAAATATTGACTTTGCAAGTAATTGCTGTTAAGCTGATCACTCTATAACATTCTGGAGTATATGCAAATTGCCATTAGAAAAAGTGAAGCAGAAGACTTTGTAAAAATTAATATTTGTGTCATTCTCAAAACTTTTGGCCATGACTGTAGTATGGGGTGGAGATACTACTGGAGGGGCTGCTGGACACTTCGACAGTGGGATTGTGGAGAGCGGACTGGGATGGTGGTGGGGAAGGATCAGGTAAAAGAGGTGAAGGGGTGGAAGAAGAAATGGAACGGGTGGAGAGGTGGGAGGCAGAACAGGTGGGTGGTGGAGAGGAGGATTGGGCAGGGAGTAGAGGAGTAGATGTGGTTGGGAACTGGTACAGGGAAGGAGGTTGGTACGGGGAGGGATGTTGTTACCGGGCAGGTTGCTGGAAGTGGGGAGGTTGCTGGAAGTGGGGAGGTTGCTGGTACTGGGGAGGAGGGGAGGAGGGACAGTGGCTGGAGGGGGGGCAGTTGTGGGAGGAACGACTGGGGTGGGTGTAGGAGGTTGGGAGGTAACCTGCGCTAGAGCAGCATGGCAAGTATGCATTACATGCATCTGCTGGCTAGGAGATAGCATATCCATGCGCTCGGCTACAGACCGGAAAAAACTGTGGTTTGGCGAACTTCTTGCTTCTGAATGCATGGTTTGCAGAAGTGTCTTAACCTCCAGAATGCTGGAGTTGAGCTGATTAAAGCCTGCAGCCATTTGCGCTGTCAAGACTTTAAGACAGTTCTGAAAAGATGCATTAAGATGCAAGAATTCGGGCGCATAGGTTCTTTTCCTGACCCCTCTGCCGCAGCCGCCCAGTAGCCACAGGTGTACTAGAGGTGGCAATGGCAGAAGGGTGGGGTAAAGGGAAATATATCTCCTGACCATTAGCCTCATGCAGTGCACTCGGCCACGATGCTCCAGCGCTGGTGGAGGGAACAGAGGGCTCACATGTCTGGGAAAGCTGGGAAGGTGCGGATGGGCCAGGGAGGTCGAAGTGTCCCTCAGTGGCGGACTCCTGAGGGATCGCTCCAGAAGGGTCCAACTCTGCAGGCTCACGAGTGCTGGTCACCATTCTGTGGAATAAAGAGAAAAAAAATACAATTAATATACTGATATTGAATGGCCCTGGCTAAAAAAAAAAATTAGTTAGACATGTTATCATTTTTTTTACATGGGGTGTGTAATATTTACCTTCTGGTGACCATTGTTGCCCGGAGGAATGACAGGGCTTGTGCGTACTTGTACTTGTTCCTGCGTCCTCCAGATCCACTCGGGGCCCGCATCTCCTTGTTGAACTCCTTCTTGAAGCGATCCCTCACAGACCGCCACCGCTTCACAATTCTCTCCCCTGAAATGAGAAAGGACAAATTGGTTAGTATACAACATCAGTGTTTCCCAAACTACAGTCCTCACGGCCCCCACGGGTTATGTTTTCAAGATTTCCATAGTGTTGCACAAAATGAAATCCTGTAAACATGACCCGTGGGGGCCACGAGGACTGTAGTTTGGGAAACACTGCTTTACGTCCAGCAACCTGAACTGTATATACTTACGGTGTCCAATCTGGGCCCGAGCATCGAGGTCCCACCAGTGGTCCACGACTTGTGAACAGATTTCCTCCCAGAGCCGCCAGGTCACTATGACATCAACATGGCCGCAGTCCCCTATGTTCCACAGCGGCTCCCTTTCTCTGACCAGATCGATGAGGAGGTCCACGTTGATCCCCCTCCTCACCGTCAGAGTCGGGAGCACGCTGTGAAGCCTGTTAAAGCAAAAGAGAAAAAAAAATACATTAGTCTCCAAACTACAAAGAAAACAAAATGTAAAAAAAAAAATAAAACAAAAGTGTTTGAAAAAAAAATGTAAAAAAAAAAAAACTTACATGACGGTGACCGCCGCGTCGCTCACACCGATGGCCCTGGGAGGCACTGTGAGGACCTCCTTGCAGAGGACCAGTTCCGGAAGACTATATAAAAAAAAAAAATTACCGTATGTGCTTGGATGTAGGCATATGTGTTTGGGTGCAGTGTGATGTCAGTACTAAATTGTTTTCTATGTGTAGAGTGATGTTGTGTTTCAGTGATGCATGCAGGAAACTTACGAATTGTGAGCCCACTCCAGGTATCTCTCCACCCCTTCGTACTTCTTCTGGGAGCTCCTCTTCAGCTTGAGTTTCCTGGTATAAATAAAAAATAATGCAATTAATATATAGATCACAGAGATGGATTGTGAAAAAAAAAAAAAAAATTTTTACCTGTAAACGCTGACGATGCATGGGAGGGCTCCCAGAAGAAGAAGACGTGTCCTGCTGTTGGGCTGCTGCTCCTGTCAGGTGGCCTCTGCTGTGGAATAAAGAGGAAAAAAGGCCATACATATATTGATATTGCATGGCCCTGGCTGAAAGGGGTTGTCTGTGATATTTACCGTCTTGCCTCTGCTCCAATACGCTCCATCATCAACTGCATTTCTTGGAGTCCTGGTGGAGGTGCTGCTGCTTCGGATGCTGCTGGTCCTGTTGTGTGGCTTCTGCTGTGTAATAAAGAGAAAAAAGGCCATGCATATATTGATATTGCATGGCTCTGGCTGAAAGGGGTTGTCTGTGATATTTACCGTCTGGCCTCTGTTCCCGTACTCTCGGACTCCATTTCTTGGGGTCCTGGTGGTGGAGGTGCTGCTGTTTCGGATACTGCTGCTCCTGTCGGGCGGCTTCTGCTGTGGAATAAAGAGAAAAAAAGGTCATGCATATATTGATATTGCATGGCCCTGGCTGAAAGTGGTTGTCTGTGATATTTACCATCTGCCCTCTGCTCCCATACTCTCCGACTCCATTTCTTGGGGTCGTGGTGGTGGAGGTGCTGCTGCTTCGGATGCTGCTGCTCCTGTTGGGCGGCTTCTGCTGTGGAATAAAGAGAAAAAAAAGCCCTGCATATATTGATATTGCATGGCCCTGGTTGAAAGGGGTTGTCTGTGATATTTACCATCTGTCGACTGCTCCCGTATTCTCTGACTCCATTTCTTGGGGTCCTGGTGGTGGAAGTGCTACTGCTTCGGATGCTGCTGGTCCTGTTGGGCGGCTTCTGCTGTGGAATAAAGAGAAAAAAAGGCCATGAATATATTGATATTGCATGGCCCTGGCTGAAAGGGGTTGTCTGTGATATTTACCGTCTGGCGTCTGCTCACTGCTGCATCCTGGACAAAATGTCTTGGGGTGGTGCTGGTGGTGGTGTTGCTGGTCTTTTCTCCTCCTCCTGTCTTCTCCTGCAGCTGGCTCTTTTCTTGCTGGATGGCTGCATGGTTTTGGCTGAGGGTGGACCCACTGGCATGGTTTATTTATGTTTGCTGTGGGCTGGGCTACTCTGAGCATGCTCAGACAAAAAAACGGATCCGGCCACTGGATCCGGCTTTTGCCGGATCCGGCGCATTGCGGCGCTCATAGACTTTCATTGTAACAAAAAGCAGGAAGCGCCGGATGCGGTGCTTCCGGCTTTTTCGCCGGAAACAAAAAATGTTACAGTGGACGTTTTTTTCAGACGCCGGAATGAGACAATTAGCCGGATCCGGCAAAAACCGGACTCACCGCAAGGCCATGCGGCGCGATCCGGCGCTAATGTTAGTCAAAGGGAAAAAAACCGGATCCAGCATTAGATTTTGCCGGATCCGGTTTTAAGAAAAAATGCCGAAAAAGAGGCCTTACGCTACTTTCACACATCAGGTTTTTACAATCAGGCACAATGCGTCAAAGTTAAAAAAAGATGGATCCAGCACAGATTGTGAAAAACTGATGCGACGGATCAGGTTTTTAGCCGGATCCGTCATGAACTTTTGAACCTTGGAAAATGCACTCTGAGCATGGAATAAGAATGAGGAAAGAGGGAGAGAGAGAGGGGGAGAGAGAGAGAGAGGGAGAGAGAGAGAGGGAGAGAGAGAGTGGGAGAGAGGGAGAGGGAGAGGGAGAAAATAGTTCTGGGGATGCTCAGAGTGGAAAAACGGAATGCGGTGACCGGATCAGACTTTTGCCTGATCCAGCGCACATAGACTTGCATTGTAGGAAAGAGCCGGTAGCACCGTATCCGCCGCTGACCGTTTTTTTGCCGGAAACAAAAAACGTTGCTAGAGACATTTTTTCCGGCCGCCGGAATTGAAATTTTTGCCGGATCCGGAAAAATGGATGAAACGGGAGGCCATGCGGCGCGATCCGTCACTAATATGGAGCACAAAAAAAGGGGGAAAAGCAGCATGTATGAAAGTCACGATCAACCTCAAATAAGAAGATGAAAAAAATATATATAAGAAAATATAATAAATTTTATTGGTACAAAATACACTCTGAAAAACAAGAAACAAATATAAAACCATTTAAAAAGGACCATGAAAGGCCCATATTGAACCACTATAGATCCATGTGAGGATCCACTGACAAACTCCCAAGAAAAGCTGGCCAAAGCAGGTACACATGTGTAGCACACAAAAAGAAAATATATGTAATCAAGACAATATGCAAAATGCAGCACAATAATACATAACAAGTTGTTAAGACATGTTAGATTGTGCAAAACAATAGGACTTAACAGATTTTGTACCAATAAAATTTATTATATTTTCTTATATATATTTTTTTCATCTTCTTATTTGAGGTTGATCGTGACTTTCATACATGCTGCTTTTCCCCCTTTTTTTTTTCTTTTTTTTTTTTTGCTCCATATCTTAATTACAGTGTGTAGTCATAGATCCCTGTTCTGTACTACTGTGGTGCCCTCAAATCTTTTTTTTTCTTTTTTTTTTTTCTATCCGTCACTAATATAAGTCAATGAGAAAAAACTGATCCGGCTGTAGAAAAAAAAACGGATCTGGTTTTTCACAAAAAAGCCGGATCACGCCTGAAGCAAAAAAACTGATGTGTGAAAGTAGCCTTAGCGACGAATTGCGACAGATGGCTGCATGTTTCATCCGTCATTAGATGGATCCGTCGAAAATTCTGTCTGTCGGACGTAGGCAACAGACATCGGAACGTTTTTTGTGTAAGTCAGAAAATCGGACAGCGACGGATCCAGTGCCATCAGTCGTGGGCTATAATGGTAGCCTATGGACGCAGGACCGTCGCTGTCCGTCAAAAGACGGATTCCAGAGACGGATTCCGTTTTTTGACACTGAGTATGCCCGAAACAATTTCTATACCTTTCTGGCACTTAAAATCTCTCTCTCTCTTCAACTCAGCACCATGACGGATCCGTCAAAATAACTGATCCGTCACATCAGTTTTTCACAATCTGCGCTGGATCCGTTTTTTTCCAACTTTGACAGATTGGAAAAAACTGATATGTGAAACAGGCCTAAGGAGGTGATTTTGCCACTGACAAACCCCAGCACAGAGGTAGTGGATGATGTGTTGAAATTAAAACTGACACATTTTGACAGTGGAGATCCATCAGCAAAGATTGGGCAAGGAGGAAAAAACCCAGAGAGCGCAGGTGGAGTGAAAATCCACAAAGGTCATGGAGAGCAGACTGGTGGTTCATTTACCTCTGAACTGGCGGTAAATGACGACTGTGCCAAAACTCTAGAAGGGAACTGTACTGAGCCGTGTGACACCAGGACAGTAGGTGGTGAGAACTCCAGAGAACCTGAGGCTGGGGAGAACATTGTCTCTTCAGAAAGCCCAGCAGTGACCATAGAGGCAGTCGGAGGTAATGGAGGGAAGACCCAAGAGAAAGCTGATGAAGGAACAGGTAGAACTCTGAAGAGGCACAGAGTGGGTGGCAAGCTGCCCCATCAGAAGATATAACTAAAGAATTTATGGTGCGACACGTGCTAGCCAAAAGGGAACAGGATCACAAAGTAGATTTGCTTAACGAGACAGAAAGAGACCACATTAAGCGAGAAAAGGTCCTGAGACAAGCGGTTGAGCACAGAGTGGAGGAGCTGGAGAAGGAAGTCTCTAAGCTCAGAGGTCACCTGTCAACGTGTCAAACCGTAAACAAGGCCCTATTGGAAGATATGGAGGTGCTCAAAGAAGTATTAAGGGGACTTCTACACAAGAAGGAGATGGCAGTAGCAGATTTACAGCAGCAGTTCCAGAGTGGTAAAGGTGCTGAGCTGCAAAGGCCCATCTTGGGGAGATGTCTGGAAGAGTGTGAAGCTCAGGGAGGGCTGGCACTGAAGGCTGAACCTGACAATCAGCCGGTGGTGGCAGATAAGTTGATGGAAACTTCCAAGGCAAACCAGGAGCTGTCGGTCTATGAAGAGGGTGAGACTTTGCTCTTCAAGTGCGTAGTAGTGGTACCAGAGGACTTAAGAGAAGCTTGTGCCAGTGAGTCTGTGCATGAAGGATTTAGGAAGGCGGTGGAAGCATGTAGTGTGACCTTGTCGCCAGAGACTAAGCAGTTGGTCATACTGTCGACTAGGGAAGTCACAGTGAAGCCGGTGGCTATCCTGTTGAGGAATGAGGAAGCTGCTTGACGTCTGGAGTGTACAAGGACAGCTCAAAGTCAGGTGGGGTTTCTGGAAGACATTGTTCAAGTGCCCAAGAATATGGTGAGGAAAATTATTGGGAGACTTGGAAAAGTAATACAGAAGATCGTGAATAAGTCTGGTGTGGCGAGAGTTAGAATTCTGGCTGAGGATGAAACCAAGGTAGCTGGTGAAGATGGGATGTTCTATTCGTCATTGTCGGATCAAGGGAAAGTCTTAGAAATTTCAAAATACTCCTTGAATATCAGGTGGCGTACCTACGAGAGGTAGAGCAGCTAAGACTTGACTGCAGATAAATAAACAGCTACAGGAAGTGGAAAGAAGATGGCGACCACCTTCAACCCAAGGTATGGAGATACGAAGGGGTTCTTTAAAGGGTGGAAGTACCCAACCTGAAGATAAATGGAATGACTTCTCTCTGGGTAACAAAGACAATAGAAGAAATTGCCAACAGATAGACAAACGAGGTGGCCTGATGGAAGAGTTAGAAGTAGTGACTACTCTGTTAGCTCAGTGCTGAGTGGCCTAGGTGGAAGACCCTGTAGCGGACATGGTGACAAAGAGTCAGACCCGACAGAAGGTATGGGTATCAGGAAACCGCAACACCGTACTGACTGCTGGGTATGGGGGTTGTTCGACAAAGGGGCGACTCTATCAGATGAGTTGATGGAGTCGAATGACAGAAGGGTCTAAAAGTACTCAGTGATGGTGCCCGACTGTAACAACCCTGCTGGTCGCTGTATGGCCTCGCATTCCCCACATACCAACTTGCTCACTGCTCCAGGTCATGCTGTGATTTCTGTCTTCCGCCAGCTCCATGCATTGTGCCTCTTGTCTCCTATCTGCTCTGTGCATGTTTACTGACTGTGTACATAGGGGGGCGGTGCCAGGACTCTCTGGTTCTTATGGAGTCAGAGTGCATCTGTTTAATATGTACCTAACCAATTACCATTAGCCCTCTAGTATTTAGGGCAGCTCCACCCTGTGGATCTTGCCTGTGCAATGTATTAACTCAGTTAGTGTATAGCTACTGAGCTGCCAGGTCTTGCTCTGTGTTCCTCCATCTTTGGAGGCTTCACTCCTAGCTTTGCTTTGTACCTGTTTGTCCGCCCTCCAGGAGGCAGAATATCCTGAACTCTGTGCTCTTGCTTCTGACCTTATCTTGTACTTGTCCTTGCCGCCCTCAAGGAGGCAGAATATCCTGGTCCCTGTGTCTTTGTCCCTGTGTCTTGTCTCGTGTCATTTCCTTGTCTGAACTCTGTCCTACCTTAGTCTTTTAGTCTCCTTGTCTGTGGTTTCCTTCCCTGCTGTGTCTTGCCTAGTGTTCTCTCTATCTCTTTCTGCCTCTTGTCTGCACTCCTGCGGTTCTGCTCCATTCTATTCTGCTTTGCTCCTGCAGCTGCAGTAATCTCTTGCTGCTGCTCCTCTCCACATATCTTGCGATTCACTCCTGCAGCTGCAGAACCTCTTGCTGCAGCTCCTCTCCGCATACCTTGCGGTTCCGCTTTGCTTTTCTCCTCCCACTGCAGAACCTCTTGCTGCAGCTCCTCTCCGCATACCTTGCGGTTCCGCTTTGCTTTACTCCTGCCGCTGCAGAAACTTTTGCTGCTCTACAGCCCTTCTCCGCAGCCTTGCGGTTCTCCTCCTGTGTGAACAGGTCTCTACCTGTTCCTCCATACACCATTCCTTCCAGTCAGTTCCATTTCTGCATTTTATGTGTGAACAGGGCCCACCAGCCCTGTGTCTCATCCGTGCCTGCCAGCACTGTGTCTCATCCGTGCCTGCCTGCCCGTGACTCAGCCGTGCCACCGTCTCCCAAGTGGGATCTGCAGCCACAGCCAGACACCACCCTGGAGTGGCACCTGGCAGCTGCCTGCGCACAAGCCTAACCTCACCATCAGAGGCTCCAGTGAAGACTGAGGCAGCTGACCTAGTCATGCCCCTTCCAAGGTAGTCTGGTTTGTGGCATAGTGGGGTCACAACCCCCTGGCTCACGCCCACCAGTCAGGGCATGAGCGTGACACCGACTTTGACAGATGGTTTGACTGTCAGAGATGACCGAGAAGGGTCTCTGATCGGATAGTAGAAAGTGTCAATCCCCATGGCTTTATGCAGAGTGGGGAGGTATGTGCTACGCACCTCCTGTCATCCTCCTGCAGCACCTGAGTGAGTACAATCCCTACACCACATATTCTATTCGTATTTACTGAATGTAATCCATCTCTTCTATCCTGTCGGCTCATGCAGTTATTTTACAGAACACGGCAGATAAACTACCTGCTTTTCTTTTATCTATGCAATATAAATACATATATATACTGTATATATGTGTGTCACTGACATCTATATATCTATGTATTCTATATGTATATATCTATTCTATCTATTCTATTCTAACCTGTCAGTGTGATTTTACTGTATGCGGCACATGAATTGCCAGCTATTCAAAGAACACCAATGCGCAAAAATCGTCCAGAACTCACATGGTCCAAGTGCTGTGTGATTTTTTTTTCTCAAGCCCATAGAACTGCATTGGTGAGTGTCCGTCGATATTCGCGTACAATCGCAGCATGCTGTGATTTTACACACAAGTAGAATACTCCTGTGAAAAAATGGTGATGTGAGCTGGCCCATAGATTAACTCTGGTCCGAGTGTTATGCGATGTTTTCTCGCATAGACTGTATTCTACGGTAGTGTAACCCTGGTCTTACAGCAATAAAAGATTTAAATTGTTTTTTATGCTTTGCTATTTTTACAGACTAAAATGAATATTTTAGGAAAACGAATTTGTTTTTGCATCGCCATATTCTGAGAGCTGTAACTTTTTTATTTTTTTTGCCGAATGAGCCATATTTGAGCTTGTTTTTTGCGGGACAATTTGGCGTTTTTATTTATACCATTGTTTTTTACATATTACTTTTTGATAATTTTTTATTCATTTTTTTGTGAGTTACTTTGATAAAAAAGTGACATTTTGGCGTGTTTATTATTTTTATGGAGCTTGCCAAATGAAATAAATATCATGCCGGTTTTATAGACTGGGTCGTTAAGGACGCGGCGATATCAATCATGTGTACTTTTTTAATATCTTTGTTTTATCACAAAAGGATTTTAGTGATTTGTATGTGCTTTTTTTGTAATGCTTTTTTACACTTTTTTACTTAGTCCCACTGTGGGACATGTACAGTCAGGGCCAGAAATATTTGGACAGTGACACAATTTTCGCGAGTTGGGCTCTGCATGCCACCACATTGGATTTGAAATGAAACCTCTACAACAGAATTCAAGTGCAGATTGTAACGTTTAATTTGAAGGGTTGAATAAAAATATGTGTTAGAAAATGTAGGAATTGTACACATTTCTTTACAAACACTCCACATTTTAGGATGTCAAAAGTAATTGGACAAATAAACATAACCCAAACAAAATATTTTTATTTTCAAAATTTTGTGGTGAATCCTTTGGAGGCAATCACTGCCTTAAGTCTGGAACCCATTTACATCACCAAACGCTGGGTTTCCTCCTTCTTAATGCTTTGCCAGGCCTTTACAGCCGCAGCCTTCAGGTCTTGCTTGTTTGTGGGTCTTTCCCTCTTAAGTCTGGATTTGAGCAAGTGAAATGCATGCTCAATTGGGTTAAGATCTGGTGATTGACTTGGCCATTGAAGAATGTTCCACTTTTTTGCACTCATGAACTCCTGTGTAGCTTTGGCTGTATGCTTGGGGTCATTATCCATCTGTACTATGAAGCGCCGTCCAATCAAGTTTGCAGCATTTGGCTGAATCTGGGCTGAAAGTATATCCCGGTACACTTCAGAATTCATCCGGCTACTCTTGTCTGCTGTTATGTCATCAATAAACACAAGTGACCCAGTGCCATTGAAATCCATGCATGGCCATGCCATCACGTTGCCTCCACCATGTTTTACAGAGGATGTGGTGTGCCTTGGATCATGTGCCGTTCCCTTTCTTCTCCAAACTTTTGGCTTCCCATCATTCTGGTACAGGTTGATCTTTGTCTCATCTGTCCATAGAATACTTTTCCAGAACTGAGCTGGCTTCTGGAGGTGTTTTTCAGCAAATTTAACTCTGGCCTGTCTATTTTTGGAATTGATGAATGGTTTGCATCTAGATGTGAACCCTTTGTATTTACTTTCATGGAGTCATCTCTTTACTGTTGACTTAGAGACAGCTACACCTACTTCACTGAGAGTGTTCTGGACTTCAGTTGATGTTGTGAACGGGTTCTTCTTCACCAAAGAAAGTATGCGGCGATCATCCACCACTGTTGTCTTCCGTGGGCTCCCAGGTCTTTTTGGATTGATGAGTTCACCAGTGCTTTCTTTCTTTCTCAGGATGTACCAAATTGTAGATTTTGCCACTTCTAATGTTGTAGCAATTTCTTGGATGGGTTTTTTTCTGTTCTTGCAGCTTAAGGATGGCTTGTTTCACCTGCATGGAGAGCTCCTGTGACCGCATGTTTCCTTCACAGCAAAACCTTCCAAATGCAAACACCACACCTCAAATCAACTCCGGCCCTTTCATCTGCTTAATTGAGAATGACATAACAAAGGGATTGCCCACACCTGTCCATGAAATAGCCTTGGAGTCATTTGTCCAATTACTTTTGGTCCCTTTAAAAACAGGGTGGCACATGTTAAGGAGCTGAAACTTCTAAACCCTTCATCCAATTTTAATGTGGATACCCTCAAATGAAAGCTGAAAGTCTGAACTTCAACTGCATCTGATTTGTTTTGTTTCAAATTCATTGTGGTAATGTCTAGAACCAAAATTAGATAAATGTTGTCTCTGTCCAAATATTTATGGACCTAACTGTATAATTTTTATTTTGATCACCAACTCATACACTGCAGTACTCGTGTACTGCGGGCATGAGACTGTCAGTGACTCACTGACACAGTCTGAGAGCAAGCTTATTGCTGAATCTCACAAGTCACTGTCATCACATGACCTCAGGGTACTATGGTAACAATTGGGACCTGCGATTCTCATTGTGGGGGTCCAATGGCTACGAAGGGGGTCATCTGTCAAAAGCGGTATTTAAGTTGTTAATTGGCCCCCATCTATCGCAAAACCATCCGGATCCGATACCACAGTATGTAACAGCTGACACTCGCAAAAATCACCTCCGCTCGGTAGCGCTATACTCTTATTCCTCAGCGCCATTAAAAAGCAGAGCTGAAGAATAAGGCCCCTTTACCACCACCTTTAAAAGGCATATCAGCGGTCGTCATGGGTTTAATAAACCTAAATCCTGAATATTTAGGAATGCAAAAGTGACGTTTTTGTATTGCTTAGGAAAATATCTATGTGTGCAGAATTATTATGCAACTAAATGAAAACATATTTTCTCATCTCAATTGTTTATTTTCATTTGTTCAAGTGAGAATAATAATGAAACAACTTGAAATGTACAAAAATACATTCCTGACGTTTCAAGGAAATATCAGTGTCCAATATAGCCACTCTTCTTTTTAATATCATTCATAAGCCTTCTATTCATGGAGTCTGTCAGCTTCTTAATCTATCGAAAAACTTTTTGGGCAGCACCAGCAACAGCCTCACAGAGAGATGTTCTCTTTTCCTTTACCTTAAATCTCTGGTTTAAGAAGGGCCCACAATTTCTAAATAGGGTTTAGGTCAGATCAGCAAGGTGATCATGTCATTATTCTTTACTGGCTGGCAAAGTAGTTCAGAATTTTGATGCATGTAATGGAGCATTGTCCTGCATAAAAATCAAGGTTTTCTGAAAAGATGCAGACTTTTTCTTGTATCTCTACTTGAAGTAAGTGTTTTCTATAAACTTTTGGGAGTTAATTTTGAGTCCAAAGTAATCCCTAAAAGGTCCACTTAACTCATCTTTAATACCAACCAATAGCTGTACTCCACCTCCAAATTGCTAGCATCAGTAATGAGTTGAAATGTGGGTCTGTGCCCATTAATGATCCAGCCACGAGCCCATCCATCTGGTCTGTCAAGACTCACTCTCATCTCATCAATCCATAAAACCTTTGAAAAATCTGTCTACAAAGAGTTATTGGCCCAGTGACTGAATTTCCGCCTCTCATACTTTGGCTGTGTCTCTGAACACAGAACACCTTGTACTTCTTGGCACTCCAGGAAGGGTGCAATTCTGGAATATTATGTTACTGGAGCATAATGGTGTCCTGGATACTTACAGTATGGTTCTTCTCTAATTCTTTGCACTTAATGTGTGCCTTTTTTACCAACATATTTTTTGCAGTCATGTTAACTATTCATGAAAAAAACTTTTGATGATTTTGTGATCACATCCCAATGTCTTAGAAATTTCAAGAGTAACACATCCCTCTGTAAGACTTTTGACAATATTTAATGTATCAGAGTCAGTTAAAACTCTTTGCTTTTTTGCCCTGCTTGCCTGAGTAAAATAAGCTGCTTAGTAGAGATGAGCGACTTTGCCACCGGGAGGGTCGAGTCAAGTTTCGGACCACCTGACTTTCACAAAAGTCGAGTCAAACAAAATCGGCCGACTATCGGAAAAAGTCGAAGGACCGACTGAAACACAAAACCCAATGCAAGTCAATGGGGAAGCAAAGTCGGCAGGGAGTGGAGGACAGTAAACACACCTACAGTGCCCATTTCAATGCCAACGACATCAATTCTCATTACTTAAGCTTGTCAACCTTAATTTACTTTATAATAATAGTTACACATTGAAAACTGGGGGTAATTTGGTTAAAGTTGTGGGGGGGGGCAGGGCTGGCTCCAGGTTTTTGTGTGCCCCGGGCCAAAGAGTGTCAGTGGGCCACTTTAACACATACCACAATTCATGATGCTCCGATGCGGAAGAGAAATATAGGTATAGTACAGTGCCAAATACTTCACTTCTTACATTACATGACTGATATCTATTTTAAATTCTACAATAGCTCAAAAACCGGGCAGTATATTCCTCCATATAGTATTATGGTCACCACTAGAGTTGAGCGATACTTTCCGATATCCTAAAGTATCGGAATCGGAATGGTATCGCCGATATCACTAAAATATCGGCGATACCCGATACCGATACCGGAAGTCCCATGTAAGTCTATGGGAACAAAATATCGCAACTAAAAAAAACCCATTCTTTCCTTGTAAACACTAAATATACACACATAGAATACATATATATATATATACATGTCATTGTGACATATATATATACATATATGTATAGTTTATACACTTCTACATAGTAAAATATCCTCTCATTCAATTGCCGGGTAAAGCCGGCTTCAGTGAAAAGACAGAAGCACCCGACATGAAATGACACTTGGTGTACATAGGGTTAACCATGTCTTTTCATGTCGTTTGCTATCTGATTTGCACAAACAATTAAATCAGACTATGTGTGCAAAATTTCACACCTGTAGGGGTTAATTAAAGGTGTAAATTCGTTGTAAAAAAAACGGACTTTTTTTGCTACGAATTTACACCTTTAATTAACCCCTACAGGTGTGAAATTTTGCACACATAGTCTGATTTAATTGTTTGTGCAAATTAGGCTGGAGTCACACACAACCACAAAAAATCGGTCCGTTTTAGACGGTCGACAATCGGATCAAAATAAAAACATCACACATCCTTCTGGCATCCGATTTTCCTTCAAAGATGCGATTTAATCGCATGTGTGTGTACCTTGTAACATCCGATTTTCATCCGACTTGCGAGATTTTCTCGCAGGCTTGCAAAACTGACATATAATGGATCCAAAAGAATAGTATTTAAATGCCAAAAGAAAGAATAGATATATACATATATATATATATATATATATATATATATATATATATATATATATATATGTCATTGTGACATATATATATATACATATATTTATAGTTCTTACACTTCTACATACTGTTATAGCCGCTAATTCAATTGCCGGCTTCAGTGAAATCACAGAAGCCGACATGAAATGATACATTGTTTCCACACATTTAACCATGTAATTTCATGTATTTTTATATATTTTGAAACATACAATTACATGAGTATATGTGTGCTAAATTTCAGACATGTAGGGGTTAATTAAAGGTGTAAATTCGTTGTAAAAAAAACGGACTTTTTTTGCTACGAATTTACACCTTTAATTAACCCCTACAGGTGTGAAATTTTGCACACATAGTCTGATTTAATTGTTTGTGCAAATTAGGCTGGAGTCACACACAACCACAAAAAATCGGTCCGTTTTAGACGGTCGACAATCGGATCAAAATAAAAACATCACACATCCTTCTGGCATCCGATTTTCCTTCAAAGATGCGATTTAATCGCATGTGTGTGTACCTTGTAACATCCGATTTTCATCCGACTTGCGAGATTTTCTCGCAGGCTTGCAAAACTGACATATAATGGATCCAAAAGAATAGTATTTAAATGCCAAAAGAAAGAATAGATATATACACATATATATATATATATATATATATATATATATATATATATGTCATTGTGACATATATATATATACATATATTTATAGTTCTTACACTTCTACATACTGTTATAGCCGCTAATTCAATTGCCGGCTTCAGTGAAATCACAGAAGCCGACATGAAATGATACATTGTTTCCACACATTTAACCATGTAATTTCATGTATTTTTATATATGTTTGAAACATACAATTACATGAGTATATGTGTGCTAAATTTCAGACATGTAGGGGTTAATTAAAGGTGTAAATTCGTTAAAAAAAAATGCGTGGGCTCCCGCTGTATTTTCTCCACCAGACAGACAAAGCAAGCGAGTGGGGGCAGATAATAATAGCCTAGGGAGGGTACATTTTTTTTGTGCCCCCCCTGGCTACTAACATCTGCCCCCAGACACCCCAGAAAGGGCAAATCTATAATTAGATTCGCCCTTTCTGGCACTTTGCCCGTCTATTCCCATTGCCCTGTAGCGGTGGCGAATGGGTTAATAAGGGGTTAAAATGACCTTGCAATTGAAAGGTCACTTTAAGCCAGGTTAATAATTGATAGCTGTCAATTAGGCAACTATCAATTATTAATCCTATTGTATGAAAGAAAAATCAAACACACACACTTTAATAAAAAATAAGTTTAATTAAATAATCACACAGTTTTTGACCATATTTTATTTTCCTGCTAAAACCATTTCCTGTAATAAAAATAAATAAAAAAGCAAAATTATTCTTACCAATCCGATGTACAGTCAGGTCCCACGGTGTAATCCATCAGAAAGGGTTAACAGGTTAAAGGTCGCAGAGAGCTAATAATGCTGTCTCAGACCTGTATTCCCCTGAATGAATAACTTCCTCTCCCAGCGAAAGTAGAGGAATAGATTCATGAATGGAGCTTAATTGATTTCTTGCCAATTTAACTGTAGTGACCTGACCTAAAGGGAAAGTGGACACAATCAATTAAGCTTCATTCATGAAACACATCCTCTCCTGTCGCCAGGAGAGGAACTTATTCATTCATGAGCTTTGAGCTGAGCATGCAGGATTACTTGCACTGCTTGGCTCAAAGCTAGTTAACCCTTTGTGAAGGATTACAGCGTGGGACGTGACAGATCGGCGGAATAGGTAAGAATAATGTTGTTTTATTTCTTTTTCTTTATTTTAGGAGATCAATGGCTTCGCACGGATTTAGTGTAAAATAAAATATGGTCAAAAAAATGTGTTTTTATTTCATTAAAATTATTTATTCTTAAAGTGTGTGTGTTTTTTTATTTACTTCAATAGGATTAATAATTGATAGTTGTCTAATTGACAGCTATCAATCATTAACCTGCCTTAAGGTCACCTTTCAATTGCAAGGTGACAGTAAGGTGAGATTAACCCATTCGCCACCGCTACAGGGCAATGGGAATAGACGGGCAAAGTGCCAGAAAGGGCGAATCTAATTATAGATTTGCCCTTTCTGGGGTGTCTGGGGGCAGATGTTAGTAGCCAGGGGGGGCACAAAAAAATGCACCCTCCCTGGGCTATTATTATCTGCCCCCACTCGCTTTGCTTTGTCTGTCTGGTGGAGAAAATACAGCGGGAGCCCACGCATTTTTTTTCAACGAAATTACACCTTTAATTAACCCCTACAGGTGTGAAATTTTGCACACATAGTCTGATTTAATTGTTTGTGCAAATTAGATAGCAAAGGACATGAAAAGACATGGTTAACCCTATGTACACCAAGTGTCATTTCATGTCGGGTTCTGCATTTTCACAAAAGCCGGCAATTGAATTAGCGGCTATTATACTATGTAGAAGTGTATGAACTACAAATATAAATTATATATATATGTGTCACAAATTCAATGACATGTATATATATATATGAGGTGTAAAATTGCTGAAAAAAAATGCGTGGGCTCCCGCCCTATTTTCGCAACCAGACAGACAAAGCCAGTGAGTGGGGGCAGATAATAATAGCCCAGAGAGGGACCATTATTTTTGCCCCCCCCGGCTACTAACATCTGCCCCCAGACACCCCAGGAAAGACAAATCTATAATTAGATTCGCCCTTTCTGGCACTTTGCCCGTCTATTCCCATTGCCCTGTAGCGGTGGCGAATGGGTTAATATGGGGTTAAAGCCACCTTGCTATTGAAAGGTGACCTTAAGCCAGGTTAATAATTGAGAGCTGTCAATTAGACAACTATCAATTATTAATCCTATTGCATGAAATAAAAATAAAACACACACACTTTAATTAAAAATCATTTTAATGAAATAAAGACACATGTTTTTGACCATCTTTTATTTTACTGCAAAAACCATTTCCTGTAATAAAAATAAAATAAAAAAGCAAAATTATTCTTACCTATCCCATGCACAGTCAGGTCCCACGGTGTAATCCTTCAGAAAGGGTTAATGTTTACTGCAGGGACCGCAGCTAATGCTGCAGCCTCACAGTAAACCCCAAATGAATGAGTTCCTCTCCTGCCTGACAGGAGAGTAAAGGCTGGGTGTCACATAACGATACACCAGCGATCCCGACAACGATATGCACTTGTCAGGATCGCTGGTGTATCGCTACATGATCGCTGCTGAGCTGCCAAACAGGCAGCTCAGGCAGCGATCTGGGACAGCGACACTGCGGGTAACATCGCTTAAGGGCCCGTCTCACATAGCGATATCGCTACCGAGATCGCTGCTGAGTCACTAGTTTTGTGACGCAGCAGCGAGCTCACCAGCGATATCGCTGTGTGTGACATTCAGCGACGATCAGCCCCCTGCCGGGTATCGCTGATCGTCGCAGAAATGTCAGGACCTTTTTTTGATCGCTGGTTTCCCTCTGACAGGCACGCATCGCTGCGTGTGACAGGCGGGAGACCAGCGATCCGCTGGTAACCAAGGTACACAGCGGGTTTCCAGGCACCGCGCAGCGCTTGGAAACCCGCTGTGTACCTTGGATACCAGCTCCCTGCATCAGGGCGCTGGTATCCAAGGTACACAGCGGGTTTCTAGGCACAGCCCCGCGCCTGGAAACCCGCTGTGTACCTTGGTTACCAGCGGATCGCTGGTCTCCCGCCTGTCACACGCAGCGATGTGTGCCTGTCAGCGGGAAACCAGCGATCAAAGGTCCTGACATTTCAGCGACGATCAGCGATACCCGGCAGGGGGCTGATCGTCGCTGAATGTCACACACAGCGATATCGCTGGTGAGCTTGCTGCTGCGTCACAAAACTAGTGACTCAGCAGCGATCTCGGTAGCGATATCGCTATGTGAGACGGGCCCTTAAGTGGAAAGCTTAATTGATTGCTTTCCACTTTCACTTCAGGTCAGCCAGGGACACAATCAGTGACGTCAGAGGGAACTGATTAACAAAAATAGGGGTTCCCTTCGAAAAAAAAATGGCGTGGGGTCCCCCCTATTTTTGTTAACCAGCCAGATGAAGCAGACCGCTGAGGCCTGGATTTTCAGGCTGTTAAGGAGCCAAGATCCATGGACCTTGCCAGCCTGATAATACCAGGCCACAGCAGTCTGTATATCTTGGCTGATTAACAAAAATAGGGGATCCCCTCGAAAAAAATTGGCGTGGGGTCCCCCCTATTTTTGTTAACCAGCCAGATGAAGAAAACCGCTGAGGCCTGGATTTTCAGGCTGTTAAGGAGCCAAGATCCATGGACCTTGCCAGCCTGATAATACCAGGCCACAGCAGTCTGTATATCTTGGCTGATTAACAAAAATAGGGGATCCCCTCAAAAAAAATTGGCGTGGGGTCCCCCCTATTTTTGTTAACCAGCCAGATGAAGAAAACCGCTGAGGCCTGGATTTTCAGGCTGTTAAGGAGTCAAGATCCATGGACCTTGCCAGCCTGATAATACCAGGCCACAGCAGTCTGCATATCTTGGCTGATTAACAAAAATAGGGGATCCCCTCGAAAAAAATTGGCGTGGGGTCCCCCCTATTTTTGTTAACCAGCCAGATGAAGCAGACCGCTGAGGCCTGGATTTTCAGGCTGTTAAGGAGCCAAGATCCATGGACCTTGCCAGCCTGATAATACCAGGCCACAGCAGTCTGCATATCTTGGCTGATTAACAAAAATAGGGGATCCCCTCGAAAAAAATTGGCGTGGGGTCCCCCCTATTTTTGTTAACCAGCCAGATGAAGCAGACCGCTGAGGCCTGGTTTTTCAGGCTGGTAAGGATCCAATATCCATGGACCTTGCAAGCCTGATAATACCAGGCCACAGCAGTCTGCTTAGCTTGGCTGGTTAACAAAAATAGGGGATCCCCTCGAAAAAAAAACGGCGTGGGGATCCCCCCTATTTTTGTTAACCAGCCAAGTAAAATGCAGACTGCTGCGGCCTGGTATTAAAAGACTGTCAAGGCCCATGGATTTTGGCCCTCAACAGCCTGATAATACCAGGCTACAGCAGCCCCACATTTGGCGCATCAAAAGATGTGCCAATTGTGGCACTTTACCCGGCTCTTCCCACTTGCCCTGTAGCGGTGGCAAGTGGGGTAATAAGGGGTTATTGTCACCGTTGATTGCACGGTGACAATAAGCCCGGTTAATAATGGAGAGGCGTCAATAAGACACCGATCCATTATTAATCCCAAAGTTATTAAATGTATAAAAAAAAGACACAGCAAGAAAAAAGTCTTTTAATGAAATAAAAGAGACAACACAGTTTTCATTTCTTTTATTACTCTCTCATTCCTGCGACGCCATCGATCTCCTGTAAAAAAGAAAAAAAACAAACCAACAGTATACCACCTGTCCGACGCAGTCCATAACGATAGTCCCACGACGATCCAGCTCTGCTACATCGCAATGACAGGCAGAGCCTGTCATTGCAACGCAGCACAGCTGATTACCTGCTTCCCCGGCGGTGACGTCATCGGACTGACTGCTTTACGGCCGCGATTACCCAGCAGTCACTGCAGTTATCGCGAGAAACTGCATGTGACCGCCGGGGAAAGAAGATGGCGGCCATGAAGCAGTGCAGGACGTGACCGCCGGAGATCTTCTGCCGGGTAAGTGCCGCTGACTCCTGACAGACCCGACCGACGGACACTGACAGTGACAGTGACAATCCCGATTCCGGTATCCGATAAGACAAAAATATCGGAACTCGGAATCGGAATTCCGATACAGCTAATATCGGCCGATACCCGATATTTGCAGTATCGGAATGCTCAACACTAGTCACCACATATTGCGCCATACAGAATAATGAGCCCCATATATTGCTCCATACAGAATAATTGGTCCCATATAATGTTCCATACAGTATATGATGAGCTCCACATAATGTTACAGTATATGATTGTCCCCCTATATTGTGCCATACAGTATAGGACGGTCCCCATAGAGTATAATGAGCCCCACATATTGCTCCATACAGTATAATGAGTCGTATATAAAACTCCATACAGTATATGATGGGCTCTATATATTGCTCCATACAGAGTGGACTCCATATAATGCTCCACACAGAATAGGCCCCATATGTGCTCCATATGATGCTCCATACTCTATATGATGCCCCATAAATAATGAACCCCATATGATGCTCCAGTATATGATGGGCCCCATGGATGATGCTCCAGTGTATGATGGGCCTATATAATGCTCCATATATAATGGGTCCAATATGATGCTCCAGTGTATAATGGGCCCCGTATATGATGCTCCAGTGTATGATGGGCCCCATTTATAATGCTCCAGTGTATGATGGGCCCCATGGATGATGCTCCAGTGTATGATGGGCCATATATAAATGGGACCCATATGATGCTCCAGCATATGATGGGCCCCATGGATGATGTTCCAGTGTAAGATGGGCCTATATAATGCTCCATATATAATGGGCCCCATTTATAATGCTCCAGTGTATAATGGGCCCATCTATGATGCTCAAGTGTGTGATGGGCCCCATATATATTTCTCCAGTGTATAATGCTCCCCATATATTGCTCCAAACATTAAAAAAATGAAATACTTCTCCTCACTGGGCACTGCTCTACTCTGGACTCCTCAGCATCGCCATCTTCCAGCTCTCTGCTCTTGGACTGTTCAGGCAGATGGCATACAGACGTGATGTCATTGCACTCTCTGACCTGAATGTCACTCTTAGGAAAAGCGGAACACATCACAGCAGTGGAGCAGGGAGAGGTAACTATTGCAAGTGCTGGGGCCCTCAGCAAGCAGGGGGCCCATTCGTGGGCAATGGCACAGGCACAGGGCCCCTCATAGTACGCCGGTGTCTCTGACAGCAAGTGGGCCCTCCCACCGTTAGAGACACCGGCGTACTATGAGGGGCCCTGTGCCAGTGCCTTCGTCCACGAGTGGGCCCCCCACCTGCTCAGGGCACCGTCACTTGCCCTGGTGCGCCAGGTGCTGACGCCGGCCCTGGGGGGAACCCAGTTAGGGAGGTGGAAAAACTGGCATATGTTGAGGTGTAGGCTGGACGTTCAGCAGCTGCAAATGGAGGAATTGGAGAAGTCGGAGGAATAGGAGGACAAAGCGAGCCATTTTGCTGGCAACCTTTGTGTCATCAGGGGAAGGTGGTACAAAATCCTTTGAAACCCATGCATAGTTCATTTTAATGAAGGTGAGATCACCAACATTTTGGGTCGACAGCCGGGTCCTTATTTCTGTCAGGATAGATCCAGCAGCACTGAAGACTCTTTCTGATAGCACACTACCAGCTGGGCAAGCGAGCTCCTGTAAGGCATATTGTGCCAATTAAGGCCAGGTGTCCAGTTTACAGACCCAGTAGTCAAAGGGGAATGACCTGTGAGGAAGAACAACGATAGGGGAGGAGAGGTAATTTTGAACCATAGTTGACAACTAGAGTTGAGCGAAACAGGTCGGTCAATTTCTAAAAAGACTGACTTTCGCCAAAGTCGGGTTTCCCGAACGAAACCCGACCATAGCGTGAGGTCGGACACGTGTTCGGTGACCCGAGCGCCAAAGTCGGTTTTCCCATAATGCTTCAAGGGCCTTTTATCGGCCAATGAGCAAGGACGCAGACTGTGGGCAACGCGATGACATGGGCAGCGGCCAGCACCATCTTAGAGAAGGGCATTGCAGTGATTGGCTTGCTTTGTGTGGCATCACAGTGCCTATAAAAGCCCTCACCGTCGACCGCCATTTTACTTCTGCCGATCTTAGTGTAGGGAGAGGTTGCTGATGCTGGTTCTCTGTAGGGAGAGCGTTATGCAGGAAAACCACAATAACTCTGTGCTTGTGCTGATAGCGATTAGCTGTACACTTAGTGTGCAGTGACAGTGGAGGTATTTCTTGTGTGCAGCAGCGCAGGTTCTTAGGCTGGCTGCCAGTGAGAGGGGAGGAATTGTTTGTGTGGAGCAGCAGAGCTGATTATTAGGCTGCCTGCCAGTGAAAGGGGAGGAATTGCTTGTGTGGAGCAGCAGAGCTGATTATTAGACTGCCTGCCAGTGACAGAGAAGGAACTTTTAGTGTGCAGCAGCAGAGCTGATTATTAGACTGCCTGCTATCTTTATTGCTGTGTGTACCCTGCTGTGCAGACTGCTTTTTAACACAGCACCTACACAGCACTAATACTTTAATTTTTTTCTGCAGTTACCAAGCGTTCATTTTTTCCCACACCGTATAGAGCTGTACGCTCCTCACACTACCGTGTACCGACTGGTATCATGGACAAATACATGCTGACTATCTGTGTGTGACTCCGGAAATATATACGGAGATTTCAATTTTCCCCAAAACTGTATACAGCTGGTATCTTCTGATACAGTACCGTTTTTCTCCCTTCTGTATTACGGTCAAATCCTATGAAGACTGGTGTGTTACCGAAATAATACGGAGATTAATACCACACTGTTCAGCTGTACATGATAAGTACTTTTTCTCCTTTCAATTCTGGAATCATACTGACTTACGTGTTCACTCGGAATTTACGAATAAATTACCCCAACACTGTATACAGCTGTTTGCTACAGATAAAGTACACTTTTTCTCCTTTTCATATTCTGGTGTTATCCATACTTAGGCTGTGACCGTGTGTGTTACTCCTGAAATATATACGGAGATTAAAAATTATCCCAACACTGAATACAGCTGTACGCTACTGATACAGTACTGTTATGTTTAGGTAGCTGAGGAGAAAAAAATGCAAAAACGGCAATACACCAGAGAGGCTGGAACCTATTGGATTGCAGTAACCTGAACTAACCACACAACTAGAGGTAGCCGTGGAGCGTTCCTACGTTGATCTTAGACACCTCATCACAGCCTGAGAGATAACTACACCTAAAGGCAGAAAGATGAAAGCTATCTGCCCCGGAGCAGATCCCCAAAGAAAATAGGAAGCCCCCAAACATGTAATGGCGGTTAGACAAGAAGAAGCACGGACACAGACAGAAAATAGAATGAGCAAACGCTGGGGCCCAATCTATCTAGACAGAAAAGTACAGGAAAGAATTCTGACTGCAATCCAACAAAAAACCCTAAAAAATACCAACTCTTCTGATTGCAAAAACACCTGAGATCACACGATCTCCACCACCTAAATCAGATCTCTGGTGTAACAAAACTAAGCCGCAGCCATTTAAAAAACAGGAAAAAGCAAATGAACAAATAACAGTGGCTACAGATAAATTGAGAGGAGCACAGGCCCCAGGAGGGGACCCGGCTGACCTCCACAAAAGTGCAGAAAATTATGTAAAAAGCATGCACAAAAAGAAAAGCAGAAAATATCTTATCTGAAAGCAGCAGATGCAAGCAAGACTCCAGCAAACTTCCAAATGAACCAGGAACCACAATTGAGAGAAGAACAATTGATCACCGGCGACCATCATGGGAGGGGACCTCCCTTATATCAGTCCAGTCAGTGATCCCAGATTGCCATTCCTCGCTGTAAGGTTCAGTACTGTCTGTAACCACCAGAGGGAGCCTCTGCTCAGAAACCATCTCTAGCTCATTCATAACACAGTACACTTTTTCTGCTTTTCATATTCTGATGAAATCCATACTGACCCTGTGAGCGTGTGTGTTACTCCTCAAATATATACAGAGAATTAAAATTACCCCAACAATGTATACAGCTGTACGCTACTTATAAAGTACACTTTTCTCCTTTTCATATTATGGTGTTATCCATACTGAGGCTGTGACCGTGTGTGTTACTCCTGAAATATATCCGTAGATTTAAAATTACCACAACAATGTATACAGCTGTACACTACTGAAACAGTACACTTTTTCTGCTTTTCATATTGTGGTGTAATCCATACTGAGCCTGTGAGCGTGTGTATTACTCCGGAAATATATAGGGAGATTTAAAATTACCCCAGCACTGCATACAGCTGTACGCTACTGATACAGTACACTTTTTCAGCTTTTCATATTGTGGTGTAATCTATACTGAGCCTCTGAGCGTGTGTGTTACTCCTCAAAAATATACGGAGAATTAAAATTACACCAACAATGTATACAGCTGTATGCTACTTATAAAGTACACTTTTTCTCCTTTTCATATTCTGGTGTTATCCATACTGAGTTTGTGACCGTGTGTGTTACTCCTGAAATATTTCCAGAGATTTAAAATTACCCCAACACGGTATACAGCTGTACGCTACTGATACAGTCCACTTTTTCTGCTTTTCATATTCTGGTGTTATCCATACTGAGGCTGTGACCGTGTGTGTTACTCCTGAAATATATACGGAGATTGAAAATTACCCCAACATTGTATACAGCTGTACGCTACTGATACAGTACACTTTTTCTGCTTTTCATATTCTGGTGTTATCCATACTGAGACTGTGACCATGTGTGTTACTCCTGAAATATGTATGGAGAATGAAAATTACCCCAACAATGCATACACCTGTACGATACTGATACAGCACACTTTTTCTGCTTTTCATATTATGGTGTAATCCATACTGAGCCTGTGACCGTGTGTGTTACTACTCAAATATATACAGAGATTTAAAATTAACCCAGCACTGTATACGGCTGAACGCTTCTGATACAGTACACTTTTTTTGTTTTTATATTCTGGTGTAATCCATACTGAGCCTGTGAGAGTCTGTGTCAGTTACCCTGCAAATATATACGGAGATAAAAAAATTTTCACCTTCACTGTATACAGCTGTACGCTTCTGATACAGTACCATATATCTGCTGTTATTTTGGGTCCATTTCCACAAACATGAGGAAGTATGGTGGAAGAGGCTGTGGACAAGGTCGTGGGGGGCCACCTGGAACTGATGGTGGTGGTAGTGGTGCATCTGCTGGTAGTGCCAAAAGCACAATAGCACCTAAGGCAGGAGGTGTTGAGCCTGCGTCATCGTCTGGCTCCAGAAGGCCTGGAAGGCTCCCTCTTCTGGGATTACATAAACCGCTTTTAAAGCCAGAGCATCAGGAACAGGTTTTGGCTTACATTGCAGAAACAGCCTCCAGCTCTATCGCCTCCTCTTCAGAAGTTTCAAAAGCTCCAAACACTGAGTCGTCAGTGCAGGCTTCTGGTCAGGAACAACACCTTTCCTTGTGTCCTTCACCCCCACCAAAAGTGAAGGATGCGGCAGGCCACACTTCAGATTACTCCATGGAGCTCTTTTCACATACCATGCCTGGGTTATCAAGTCAAATCCTGAATTCCCCAGTCCAAGATGAATCTGACATGGAGTGCACTGATGCACAGCCACTGCTAGATGATTGTGCTGGTACATTCAACCAGAGCTCTACATTGGCCTCGCAGTGTACTGAGCCAGAATGTGACCCTGATGAAACTCAGGTGCCCCTTCCTGCATACTATACCACCTTTCACGGTGACACAGAGGAAGGTGCAGATGAAATTGAAGAGGAGGTTATGGATGACCCAGTTGTTGACCCATATTGGCATCTAGTGGGGGAAGAGGATGCCGCTGGCAATAGCTCAGAAGAGGAGAAGGATGCTCAGCAGGTATCAACATCGCAGCTGAGGTTATCTGGCAGGCCCGTAGCAGTCCAAAAAGTGTTAAAAAACAAAAAGAGTTGCAGGACAGCTTGGCCAGGCAGTCAAATTAGCACAGCATGCAAGCCCTGCAAATTTATCCCATAGTAGGAAGAGTCCAGTGTGGCACTTTTTTGACCAAAATCCTATTGATGAGGCAAAGGTTATCTGTAAGAAGTGCAGAAGGACCTTTAGCCGAGGGAAAAATCTCCGAAATTTGAATACCATTTGCAGGCTTAGACATTTACTGAACATGCACTTGCAAGCTTGGACGGACTACAAAACTTCAGGTGGCACATGTGCATCGACTCTGACTTAAGTTAGTCCAGCAACGCTCCATCGCTTCCCCCACTGTAAGCTCACCACCAGCAAGAAATGTTGAGGTGTCGTCGCAAGGCCAAAGCAGTCAGGGAATCACAATGTTTTTGCAATGAAAGACTGCATCTAGGCCATTACCACCACCACCATCACCATCACCAACCCCCTCTCAGTCCGTAATGTTTACCGATAGTTCCCCCATATGCAGCCCTCAAGTCCAGCTCATCCTACCAGACACTCTGAGTAGGACAAGAAAGTACTCATCCTCTCATCCGCGTACAATGGGTTTGAACGCCTACATTGCCAAACTGATCTCATTAGAGATGATACCCTTCCGTTTGGTTGAAAGCGCAGCGTTCCGAGAGCTGATGGCCTACGCTGTCCCACGCTATGACCTACCCAGTTGCCACTTCTTTTCTAGAAAAGCCATCCCTGCCCTCCACCTTCATGTGAATGACCGCATTGTCCATGCACTCAAACAATCAGTGAGTGGAAAGGTGCAGCTCACAACAGATGCATGGGCCAGTAGGCATGGCCAGGGCTGTTACATGTCCATCACTGTGCACTGGGTTAATGTGGTAGATGCAGGGTCCACAGGGGACAGCGGCGGTGGGACAGTGCTGCCTAGACCATGGTATAGGCAACAGTTGGCTGTAGGTGTTCGACCCTCCTGCTCCTCCTACTCCTCCAGAAGCGAAAGCTCGTCAACAGAGCGCAGTCGCACGAGCACTCCATCCGCAACTGCCAGTGTTGCACTCGAGGTGTCCCACTATCGAACTGCTAGTGGTAAGCGTCAGCAGGCTGTTTTAAAAATTATGTCTTTGGGCGACAACAGACACACCACGGAGGTACTGGCCAACTACTTGCAGTGAGAAACTGAGTCATGGCTGGGCAGTATGCATCTTGAGCCAGGCAAGATAGTCAGTGATAACGGCCGTAAGTTTGTGGCAGCCATAGCCCTGGCAAAACTCAGACACATACCTTGCCTGGCTCACACCTTGAACCTGGTGGTGCAGTGCTTCTTAATTATCCTGAGTTAATAGCCCTGCTCCATGAAGTGCAAAGACTGTGCTCGCACATCCGTCGCTCGCCCGTAGACTCCAGTCGTATGCAGAGGCTGCAGCGATCGCTCCACCTTCCCAAGCACCGCCTAATCATAGACGTTGCAACAAGGTGGAACTCCACCATGCACATGGTTAATAGGCTGTGCAAACAGAGGCAGGCTGTAATGCATTTATGGGAGGATACACGTACAGGTAGTTCGAGGGCAGACATGGAGTTGTCGTGTGTGCAGTGGTCAAAGCTGAAAGACCTCTGTAAAGTACTTCAGTGTTTTGAGGAATTCACATGGCTGGTAAGCGCAGACGACGCCATCATAAGCATGAGCATCCCACTTATGTGTCTGCTCATGCAAACTTTGACGCACATTAAGGATCAGGCGTCTGCCTTGAAGGAGGAAAAGGAGGAACAGGGAAGCCTTGATGACAGTCAGCCATTGTCTGCTCAGGGAACTGTCCTGAACGAGGTGGAGGAAGAAGAGGAAGAGGAGGAGGATGAGGGGTAGAGGGGGATAATTATTTTGGGGAGGAGGATGCTTCTCAGGGGCAAGAGAAAAAGTTGTCTTGCCAAGTTCAGGTCCAGGGTTTTTGCGTGACTGGAGGGATGTGGATTTGGCAGAAAGTGCTCCTCCACCCACAACTGGCAGTGCATCACTGACACCTGGAACATTAGCCCACATGTGTGATTATGCCTTGCGGATCCTAAAAAGGGATCCCCGCATTGCCAAAATGATGAAGGATGACGACTACTGGTTGGGCAGCATCCGCGATCCACGCTATAAAGGCAAATTACAGAGCATAATGCCACAGGAGAACCTAGAGCTAATATTGGCCAACAAACAAGCAACTCTGGTAAACCGTTTGTTAGAGGCATTCCAAGCAAACAGCAGTGGTGCAGGTTTACCACGAGCCATACTTGGCCAAATGGAAGAGGTGTTCGTGGTGCACAAAGCCGAAGTGGCGTTGGAGACAGGGTTTCATGAGCATGTTGTGGACTGATTTCTCCAGGACATCTCACACGCCTGGTTATCAGGAATCTATAGCAACAGACAGGAAACAGCAGTTGTCAACTATGGCTCAAAATTACTTCTCCTCCTCTATCGATGTTCTCCCTCACCGGTCATTCCCCTAAGACTACTGGGCCTGTAAACTGGACACCTGGGCTGAATTGGCACAATATGCCTTACAGGAGCTCGCTTACCTTGCTGGTAGTGTGCGATCTGAAAGAGTCTTCAGTGCTGCAGGATCAATCTTGACAGAAAGAAGGACCCGTCTGTCGACGCAAAATGTTGATGATCTAACCTTCATTAAAATGAACCATGCATGGGTGTCAAAGGATTTTGTCCCACCTTCCCTTGATGACACATAGATTGCCAGATTAATGGCTCGATTTGTCCTTCTCTTCCTCAAACTTCTCCAATTCCTCCATTTGCTGCTGCTTTACACCCATTATACACCTCAACATATGCCATTTTTGCCTCCTCCTGATCTGAGCTGTCCCCCCTCGTCCACCCCCCAACTTTTTATATTCTGGTGTGATGCATACTGAGCCTGTGAGTGTTAGAGTTCCCGCTGCTGCACAAGGGGAGTCTCGAAGCAGTCCCGCTGCGGTCCCCCATCCATCTCCAGTGGATCCTGCTCAGCTTAGACGTCGGTCCCAGCGTCTCGCCCAGTCTTACAGTGTGCAGAGGATTACTGCTGCCTCTCCAGGCTCTGCTATTGTGGCCAGTACTGGTTAGCGGCGAGCAGATGTCTTTAGGACAAAGTCCTTGTTTTCCCCTTCTGAGCATGCCCAGGGTGAGATCTCTCATTGGAGATCAGGGGTCACATGCTCAGGTACTGCAGCAGCTCCTATTGGTCCGCCAGGAAGATCCTGTGTTCTGGAACAGTTTCATTGGTCCTTGTTTCTGGCAGGTCCTGTAGCTGTTACTATAAAAGGGTGGCATGGCTGGGCCGCCATGCGCTAGTATCAATTGCATTATGTGCTATGCGCCAGTGTGATCATGTATGCATGTGGTTAGGGCTCGGCTGAAATAAGCCCCTAGAATACCGGCACCTCCGGTGAAGAGATTTGGGTGCAAGTGGTTAGGGCTTGGCTGAAATAAGCCCCTAGAATATCGGCTTCTCCGGTGAGGAGATTGCTTGATTGCGTTGCTGTCTACATGATGACGGACTGCTATCTGCACAGCAGTTATCTGTGTATCCCTGTGAGTCTAACAGGACACAGTCTTTTTCTCAGCGACTCTGTGACGCAACAGGGTTCGCTTTATAACGCTGGTTCAGCGCCCTAGCGTTTTACTTTGCGGCTCACTGAAGCTAAGTGAGTTCGCACTTATCGCCATAAAGCGCTGTGGCATTCCCATTAGTGGCTCTGGGGATTAACAGAGTTCGCACTTACTGCCACAGCGTGCTACGGCGTTTCTTTTAGCGACTCTGCGGGATAACAGAGTTCGCTACTTTCGCCATCTTACTAGCAGCGGGCTTCGCCTGCACGGTGGACCCCGGGCTGCTAACGCACCTCTCTACAATATCTACTTGGTAAGTTCCGCAGACCCTAACATAATACTAGCGCCAGGGTCTGGCTAGTAAAATGGCGGAAGACCAGCGCCTACGGCAGTTCATTCAGCAGCTGGAGGGTAGGTTGGCGGCTCTCGAGCGCACAACCTCAGTTGTGGATGTGACCGCAGTCACTGTTCAGGCTGCTAGCACAGTGGCAGCCAGTTTGTCCTCCAAAACCTCTGCCCCGACCTTGTCCCATCTTCCGTTTCCAGACAAGTTTTCTGGCGACGGCAAACATTGTCGGGGATTCGTGAGTCAGTGATCTATACTACTAGCGCTTCTGGCCTCACGTTTTCCCACAGAGCGGTCACAAGTGGGTTTCATAGTGTCATTTCTGTCGGGCAGAGCTTTGGAATGGGCAACGCTGCTATGTGAGCATGACAATCGTGTGGTGCGGAGTGCTCCTCGGTTTCTGGAGGCTCTTAAAAAGGTCTTTTTAGGCCCTCAGGTCACCCACGATTCAGCGCTCCGACTGCTGGCAATGTCACAGGGTTCGAGCTTGGTCAGTCAGTTTTCAGTCCAATTTCGAACTCTGGCCTCCGAGTTAGAGTGGCCAGATAAGGTCCTTATACCGGTATACTGGAGAGGTCTGGCTGACCATGTAAAGGACGCCTTGGCCACCAGGGAGATTCCTACCTCACTGGAGAAGCTTATCTCCATATCTACCTGCATCGACCTTCGCTTTCACGAGCGGAGGTTGGAGCGGGCCCAGTGTAGATTGAGGTTTCGGCTAGCTCCTACCTTTGCCAAACCTCTAGAATCGCCCATTTAGGCGCCCGACTCCCCGGAGGTCATGGAGGTTGTTCGAACGGGACCTAAGACTCGGCCCGTGGTTTGTAACAATTGTCAGCAGTTAGGACATTATGCCAATAGATGTCCCCAGCGATCGGGAACAAGTTAGCGTCTAGTGACCATGGAGGAGGTTCACTAGAGTCAGCAGCATTTGCCTCCAAGCTGTCCTTTAAAGGGACAATCTCTTTTGGTCCACCCACTTTAACAGTTGAGCTTTGTGTGGATTCTGGAGCAGAGGGGAACTTTATGTCCTCTGCTTTTGCTCTCCGTCACATAATACCTCAGGTGATGCTCGCCAAACCGGTGACTGTTCGAGTGGTGACTGGCTCCATACTGCCCTCACAGATCACACATCAGACAATCCCTCTCACATTAGCTATGCCTCCTTCCCATCAGGAGATTATTTCTTTCCTTGTCCTTCCTGAGGGTATAGATGAGGCTCTGCTGGGAGTACCCTGGCTTCGTCTTCACTCCCCACATATTGAGTGGTCCTCTGGGAAGATACGGGTTGGAGTGAGTCTTGTAGAGGTAGATGTGTGAGGGAGTGTGTTCAGGTTGCTACTACAGGGATACCCGCAGATCTCACTTCCCTGCCCAAGTGCTATTGGTCCTATATAGACGTGTTCTCCAAAAAGGCTGCGGAGACGCTTCTGCCTCACCGCCCCTATGACTGTCCTATTGACCTCTTGCCTGGAGCAGAACCTCCCCGGGAAAGGGTCTATCCTCTCTCTCCCGGAGACGGAGGATATGTCCCAATACATTCAGGAAAATCTGGCAAGAGGGTTCATTAGGAAGTCAGTGTCACCTGCTGGGGCAGGGTTCTTCTTTGTGCAAAAGAAGAATTACGTCCCTGCATAGATTACAGGGGTCTTAACGCCTTTACCGTTAAGAATAAATACCCGCTGCCTTTAATTTCTGAGCTCTTTGATAGGCTCCGGGGAGCAAGGGTATTTACCAAATTAGACCTGAGGGGTGCTTAAAACCTGATTTGCATCCGCGAGCGGAACGAGTGGAAGATGGCTTTTAATACCAGGGATGGGCACTATGAATATCTGGTGATGCCCTTCAGGCTCTGTAATGCCCCAGCCGTTTTCCAAGACTTTGTTAATTACATCTTCCGGGATATGCTTTCCAACTCGGTCGTGGTCTATCTGGATGATATTCTCATCTTCTCTCCAGATATTGACTCCCACCGGAAAGATGTCTGCAGAGACTTCGACCTCCTGCGGGCAAATTCCCTTTATGCAAAGTTGGAGAAATGCGTGTTTGAGCAGGAGTCTTTACCATTCCTGGGCTATATCATCTCCGCCCAGAGATTGGCTATGGATCCTGCCAAATTACAAGCTGTGATCGACTGGCAAGAACGCCATTCCCTTAAAGCGGTGCAGCGCTTTATGGGGTTCATTAATTATTATTGCCAGTTCATTCCCCATTTCTCAACTTTGGTAGCTCCAATGGTAGCCCTCACCAAGAAGGGAGCAAATCCCAAATTGTGGTCTGAGGAAGTCTCCAAGGTTTTCATCTCAATTAAGTCTCAGTTTGCTAGCGCTCCCATTCTACGCCGCCCTGATGTTGATAAGCCATTCATATTGGAGGTGGATAACTCATCCGTTGGTGCTGGAGCAGTCATCTTTCAAAAGGATGCTCAAGGTCGAAAGCATCCTTGCTTCTTCTTCTCCAAGACCTTCACACCAGCGGAGAGGAATTATTCCATCGGGGACAAGGAGTTGCTAGCAATGAAATTGGCTTTCTCTGAGTGGAGACATCTGTTGGAGGGGGCTCGCTTTCCCTTCCAAGTCTTCACCGACCACAAGAATTTGGTATATCTTCAGACAGCCCAGCGGCTTAATTCTCGCCAGGCCAGATGGTCCTTGTTCTTCTCCCGGTTTCATTTCACACTCCATTTCCTCTCGGGAGAGAAGAACATTCGTGCTGACGCTCTCTCTCGCTCTGTGGTGTCCTCTGAGGAGGAGGTGGAGGAGCCTCGACTCATTGTCCTCATAGAGAACCTGAGAACAGTGGCCCCGGTTTCGCTAGAGTCTGTGCCCCCGGGCAAGACTTTGGTGCCTACCAATTTGTGACCGGAGGTACTCTCTTGGGCACATTTGTCCAGGGTGGGTGGACACTTTGGGGCAAAGAGGACATCTGAATTGCTGGCAAGGACATACTGGTGGCCGCATATGGTCCGTGACGTTGGGGACTATGTTCGGGCGTGTGTCTCCTGCGCCAAGAATAAGTCTCCACGACAACGGCCAGCTGGGTTACTTTATCCTATGCCGGTGGCAGACAGGTCCTGGGAGATGGTTGGGATAGACTTTGTGGTGGGCTTGCCCAAGTCTCGGGCTTGCACCATCATTTGGGTAATCACCGACCATTTTTCCAAAATGGTGCATCTGGTGCCGCTACCACGGTTACCTTCTGCACGGGCTCTGGCAGCGTTGTTCGTTAGGCACATCTTCCGTCTACATGGCATGCCGGACAAAATTGTCAGTGACCGAGGTCCCCAGTTTGCGTCTCGGTTCTGGAGAAAGCTTTGTCGTCTACTCAGTATTGAGTTAGATCTCTCTTCAGCGTACCATCCTGAGACGAATGGGTTGGCAGAGAGGGCCAACCAGACCTTGGTCACCTATCTATAACATTTTGTCTCAGCCAGGCAGGATGACTGGGCATCCTTGCTACCGTGGGCTGAGTTTGCACTAAACAATGCTGTGGCTGACTCCACCGGACAGACTCCATTCCTCCTAAACTACGGTCAGCATCTGCGGGTTCCGGTGCCCATACCCGTGTCTTCCGCCGACTCCAGGGTGGCAGACTGGGCTGTGGAGGCACGGGACATTTGGGACCGTACCCAGGATGCCATTCAGGCATCCAAGGAGAGGATGAGGTCCTCCGCCGACGCACATCGGCGCCCCGCTCCAACATTTGCTCCTGGAGACTTGGTGTGGCACTCCGCCCGTAACATTAGGCTGCGAGTTGAGCCCACTAAGTTGGCACCCTGCTACCTGGGTCCTTTCAAGGTCCTCAAGCAGGTTAACCCTGTGGTATACCGTTTGCCTCTTCCACCACACCTTGGTATCTCCGACACCTTTCACGTATCCCTCCTGAAACCCGTGCTCATGTCACGTTTTTCCGAGTCATCTGCCGGGACATCGGGTTCATCTTCGTATGACCATGAGGTGAACGCCATCGTAGGGTGTAAGGTGGTACGGGGCAAAAAGTTTTATTTGGTGGACTGAAGGGGCTATGGGCCTGAGGATAGGTCTTGGGAGCCTGCCGAGCATGTTCACGCTCCGCAGCTCATCGCTGCCTTTGAGTGCAGCGAGGCCCAGAGAAGGGGTGGCCCTAGGAGGGGGGGTAATGATAGGGTTTAAGTTCCCGCTACTGCACAAGGGGAGTCTCGAACTAGTCCCGCTGCGGTCCCCCATCCGCAGTGGATCTTGCTCAGCTTAAATGTCGGTCCCTGCATCTCGCCCAGTCTAACAGTGTGCAGAGGATTACTGCTGCCTCTCCAGGCTCTGCTATTGTGGCCAGTACTGGTTAGCGGCGAGCAGACGTCTTTAGGACAAAGTCCTTGTTTTCCCTTCTGAGCATGCCCAGGGTGAGATCTCTCATTGGAGATCAGGGGTCACATGCTCAGGTACTGCAGCAGCTCTTATTGGTCCGCCAGGAAGGTCCTGTGACTACTGGTGTTCTGGAACAGTTTCATTGGTCCTTGTTTCTGGCAGGTCCTGTAGCTGTTACTATAAAAGGATGGCATGGCTGGGCCGCCATGTGCTAGTATCAATTGCATTATGTGCTGTGCGCCAGTGTGATCATGTACAGTCATGGCCAAAAGTTTTGAGAATGACACAAATATTATATTTTCACATGATCTGCTGCCCTCTGGTTTTTATGTGTGTTTGACAGATGTTTTTATCACAGACAGAAATATAATAATTGCAAACATATGAGTAACAAAAGCTTATATTGACAGTTAGAATGAGATAATGCAGCAAGTCAATATTTGCAGTGTTGACCCTTCTTCTTCAGGACCTCTGCAATTCTCCCTGGCATGCTCTCAATCAACTTCTGGACCAAATCCTGACTGATAGCAGTCCATTCTTGCACAATCAATGCTTTCATTTTGTCAGAATTTTTAGGTTTTTGTTTGTCCACCCGTCTCTTGATGATTGACCACAAGTTCTCAATGGGATTAAGATCTGGGGAGTTTCCAGGCCATGGACCCAAAATCTCTATGTTTTGTTCCCTGAGCCATTTAGTTATCACCTTTGCTTTATGGCAAGGTGCTCCATCATGCTGGAAAAGGCATTGTTCATCGCCAAACTGCTCTTGGAGGTTTGGGAGAAGTTGCTCTTGGAGGACATTCTGGGACCATTCTTTATTCATGGCTGTGTTTTTAGGCAAGACTATGAGAGAGCTGATTCCCTTGGCTGAGAAGCAACCCCACACATGAATATTTTCAGGATGCTTAACAGTTGGCATGAGACAAGACTGGTGGTAGCGCTCACCTTGTCTTCTCCGAATGAGGCGTTTTCCTGATGTCCCAAACAATCGAAAAGGGGATTCATCAGAGAAAATAACTTTACCCCAGTCCTCAGCAGTCCACTGCCTGTACCTTTTGCAGAATATCAGTCTGTCCATGATGTTTTTTCTGGAGAGAAGTGGCTTCTTTGCTGCCCTCCTTGAGACCAGGCCTTGCTCCAAGAGTCTCCGCCTCACAGTGCGTGCAGATGCACTCACACCTGTCTGCTGCCATTCCTGAGAAGCTCTGCACTGCTGGTAGCCCGATCCAGCAGCTGAAACACTTTTAAGCGATGGTCCTGGCGCTTGCTGGTCTTTCTTGGGCGTCCTGGAGCCTTTTTGGCAAAAATGGAACCTCTCTCCTTGAAGTTCTTGATGATGCGATAGATTGTTGACTGAGGTGCAATCTTTCTAGCTGCGATTCTCTTCCCTGTTAGGCCATTTTTGTGCATTGCAATGATGACTGCACGTGTTTCTTTAGAGATAACCATGGTTAACAGAAGAGAAACAATGATGCCAAGCACCAGCCTCCTTTTAAAGTGTCCAGTGGTGTCATTCTTACTTAATCATGACAGATTGATCTCCAGCCATGTCCTCATCAACACCCACACCTGTGTTAATGGAGCAATCACTGAAAAGAGGCTAGCTGGTCCTTTTAAGGCAGGGCTGCAATGATGTTGAAATGTGTTTTGGGGGATAAAGTTCATTTTCTAGCCAAATATTGACTTTGCAAGTAATTGCTGTTAAGCTGATCACTCTTTATAACATTCTGGAGTATATGCAAATTGCCATTAGAAAAAGTGAAGCAGTAGACTTTGTAAAAATTAATATTTGTGTCATTCTCAAAACTTTTGGCCATGACTGTACACATGTGGTTAGGGCTTGGCTGAAATAAGCCCCTAGAATATCGGCTTCTCCGGTGAGGAGATTGCTTGATTGCGTTGCTGTCTACATGATGACGGACTGCTATCCGCACAGCAGTTATCTGTGTATCCCTGTGAGTCTAACAGGACACAGTCTTTTTCTCAGCGGCTCTGTGACGCAACAGGGTTCGCTTTATAACGCTGGTTCAGCGCCCTAGCGTTTTACTTTGCGGCTCACTGAAGCTAAGTGAGTTTGCACTTATCGCCATATATAGCGCTGTGGCATTCCCATTAGCGGCTCTGGGGATTAACAGAGTTCGCACTTACTGCCACAGCGTGCTACGGCGTTTATTTTAGCGACTCTGCGGGATAACAGAGTTCGCTACTTTCGCCATCTTACTAGCAGCGGGCTTCGCCTGCACGGTGGACCCCGGGCTGTGAACGCACCTCTCTACAATATCTATTAGGTGCGTTCCGCAGACCCTAAGAGTGAGAGCCTGTGTCTGACTCTGGCAAAATATACGTAGATTTTACATTTCCCCAACACTGTATACAGCTGTACGCTTCTAATACATTACCCTTTTTCTACTTTTTATATTGTGGTGTGATCAATATTGAGCATGTGAGAGCCAGTGTCTTACTCTGGAAAAATATACAAAGATTTACATTTTCCCCAACCCTGTATACAGCTGTCCGCTTGTAATACATTACCCTTTTTCTAGTTTTTATATTCTGGTGTAATCCATACAGAGACTGTGAGCGTCTGTCTGTTACTCCGGAAATAAATGCAGAGATTTTCAATAATCCCTAGACTGTATACATCTGTATGCTTGGATACAGTACCCTTTATTGCAGAAAGTCATCCTCCCCCCCAACCGTAAGTGCATCATTGACACCTGGAACATTGGTCTACATGTGTGATTATTTCTTGCGGATCTTTTTATATTCTTGTGTAATCCATATTGAGCCTGTGACTGTCATTGTCTGACTTCTGAAATATATACAGTGATTTCCAATATTTTACCTAGACTATATATACCTGGTATCTGCTGATACAGTACCCCTTTTTCTTACTATATTCTGGTGTAATACATACTGAGCCTGAGGGTGTCAGTGTCTGCCTCCTGAAATATATACGGCGTTTTTTAATATTTTCACTATACTATATATACCTGGTATCTGGTGATACAGTACCCCTTTTTCTTCTTACTATATTCTGGTGCAATCCATACTGAGCCTGAGAGCGTCAGTATCTGCCTCCTGAAATATATACTGAGATTTAGAATATCTTGTTTATACTATATATACCTGGTATCTGCTAATAAAGAACCCCTTTTTCTTATAATATTCTTGTGTAATCCATACTGGGCCTGTGAGCGTCATTGTCTGACTCCTGAAATATATAATGAGATTTAGAACATTTTGACTATACTATATATACCTGGTATCTGCTGAAACAGTACCCCTTTTTGTTATTATATTCTTGTGTAATCAAGACTGAACCTGTGAGCATCAGAGTCTGCCTCCTGAAATATATGCAGAGATTTAGAATTTTTTACCCATACTATATATAACTGGTATCTGCTGAAACAGTACCCCTTTTTTTCTTCTTAATATATTCTGGTGTAATCCATACTGAGCTTGAGAGCATCAGTGTCTGCCTCCTGAAATATATACGGAGATTTTTTATATTTTCACTATACTATATATACCTGGTATCTGGTGATACAGTACCCTTTTTCAGCTTTTTATATTGTGGTCTAATCCATACTGAGCCTGTGAACGTCTGTCTGTTACTCCAGAATTATATCCGGAGATTTAAAAATTCTTCCAACACTGTATACAGCTGTACGCTTGTAATACATTACCCTTTTTCTACTTTTTATATTCTGGTGTAATCCATACTGAGCCTGAAAGCGTCATTGTCTGCCTCCTGAAATATATACGCAGATTTAGAATATTTTCAATATACTACCTTGTATCAGGTGATACAGTATCCCTTTTTTTGTCCTCCTCTTCCTCGGACTTCTCCAATTCATCCATTTTGCAGCTGCTTTATGTCCATTATACACCTCAACATATGCCATTTTTGCAACCTCCCTATATGGGCTGTCCCCCCCTCCTTCACCCCCAAACTTTTTATATTCTTGTGTAATCCATACTGAGCCTGTGAGTATCATTATCTGCCTCCTGACATATATACAGAGATTTAGAATATTTTCACTACACTACCTTGTATCTGGTGATACAGTACCCCTTTTATATCTTTTTATATTATTGTGTAATGCAGACTGAGCCTGTGAGCGTCAGAGTCTGCCACCCAAAATATATACAGAGATTTAGAATATTTTGACTATAATATATGTACCTCGTATCTGCTGATACAGTACCCCTTTTTCTTATTATATTCTTGTGTTATCCAGACTGAGCCTGTGAGCATCAGAGTCTGCCTCCTAAAATATATACTGAGATTTCGAATATTTTCACTATACTATATAAACCTTGCATCTGGTGAAACAATGCCCTTTTTCAGCTTTTTATATAATTGTGTAATAAATATTGAGCCTGAGAGCGTCAGTGACTGCATCCTGAAAATATACTGAGATTTAGAATATCTTGATTATACTATATATAACTGATATCTGCTAATAAAGAACACATTTTTCTTATAATATTCTTGTGTAATCCATACTGACCCTGTGAGCGTCATTGTCTGACTCCTGAAATATATAATGAGATTTAGAACATTTTGACTATACTATATATACCTGGTATCTGCTGAAACAGTACCCCTTTTTGTTATTATATTCTTGTGTAATCCAGACTGAGCCTGTGAGCGTCAGAGTCTGCCTCCTGAAATATATACGGAGATTTAGAATATTTTCACTATGCTATATATACCTTGTATCTGTTGAAACACTACCCTTTTTCAGCTTTTTATATTATTGTGTAATACATACTGAGCCTGAGAGCGTCAGTGGCTGCCTACTGAAATATATACTGAGATTTAGAACATTTTGACTATACTATATATACTTGGTATCTGCTGAGACAGTACCCCTTTTTCTTATTATATTCTTGTGTAATCCAGTCTGAGCCTGTGAGCGTCTGTCTGGTACTCCGTAAATATATACGGAGATTTACAATGACTCCTAGACTGTATCCAGCTGTATGCTTCTGATACAGTACCCTTTTTGCCATAAAGTCCTCCTCCACCCACCACTCTAAGTGCATCATTGACACCTGGAACATTGGCCCACATGTGTGATTATTTCTTGCTGATCTTTTTACATTCTTGTGTTATCCATACTGAGCCTTTGAGCGTCTGTCTGCCTCCTGAAATATATACGGAGATTTATAATATTTTCACTATGCTATATATACCTTGTATCTGGTGAAACACTACCCTTTTTCAGCTTTTTATATTATTGTCTAATACATACTGAGCCTGTGAGAGTCAGAGTCTGCCTCCTGAAATATATACTGAGATTTAGAATATCTTGATTATACTATATATACCTGATATCTGCTAATAAAGAACACCTTTTTCTTATAATATTCTTGTGTAATCCATACTGAGCCTGTGAGCGTCATTGTCTGACTCCTGAAATATATAATGAGATTTAGAACATTTTGACTATACTATATATACCTGGTATCTGCTGAAACAGTACCCCTTTTTGTTATTATATTCTTGTGTAATCCAGACTGAGCCTGTGAGCGTCAGAGTCTGCCTCCTGAAATATATACGGAGATTTAGAATATTTTCACTATGCTATATATACCTTGTATCTGTTGAAACACTACCCTTTTTCAGCTTTTTATATTATTGTGTAATACATACTGAGCCTGAGAGCGTCAGTGGCTGCCTCCTGAAATATATACTGAGATTTAGAACATTTTGACTATACTATATATACTTGGTATCTGCTGAGACAGTACCCCTTTTTCTTATTATATTCTTGTGTAATCCAGTCTGAGCCTGTGAGCGTCTGTCTGGTACTCCGTAAATATATACGGAGATTTACAATGACTCCTAGACTGTATCCAGCTGTATGCTTCTGATACAGTACCCTTTTTGCCATAAAGTCCTCCTCCACCCACCACTCTAAGTGCATCATTGACACCTGGAACATTGGCCCACATGTGTGATTATTTCTTGCTGATCTTTTTACATTCTTGTGTTATCCATACTGAGCCTTTGAGCGTCTGTCTGCCTCCTGAAATATATACGGAGATTTATAATATTTTCACTATACTATATATACCTTGTATCTGGTGAAACACTACCCTTTTTCAGCTTTTTATATTATTGTCTAATACATACTGAGCCTGTGAGAGTCAGAGTCTGCCTCCTGAAATATATACGGAGATTTAGAATATTTTCTCTATACTATATATACCTGGTATCTGCTGATATAGTACCCCTTTTTCTTCTTATAATATTCTTGTGTAATCCATACTGAGTGTTATGTTATGGTAGCTGAGGAGGCAGGAGCAAAAAACCGCATAGGCAGCCTAACACCAGAGAGGTTGGAAACTAATAGGTTACAGACCCCTAAACTAACTGCACAACTAGAAGAAGCCGAGGAGCGTACCTATGGTGGTCCTAGACGCCTCAGCACAGCCGGAGAGATAACTATCCCTGAAGATGGAAAGAGGAAAGCTAACTGCCCCATAGTAGACCCCAAAAGAGTAGGAAGCCCCCAAACATATAATGGCGGTTAGACAAGATGAAAATACGAACACAGACAGAAAATAGATTGAGCAAACGCTGGGGCCCAAAACTGTCTAGATAGGACAGCACAGGAGAGAATACTTTCTGCAACCAGAAAAACCCTAGGAAAAACTCCAACACTTCTGAATCCAAAAATACTGAGACCACACGGTCTCGACCACCTATATCAGATCTCTGGTGTTGAAACGTAGCTACCCAGCCAAAAAATATCACAAGAACTGAGCAAATGAACAAATACAAAAACCGAATGGAGACCAGCCAAAGCCCCCCATAGGGGACCCGGCTGAAGTCAAAAAGCAATGCAGCAAAAAGCAAGGAATTCAAACCACAGTAAAAAAAAAAAACTGAAAGAGACTTATCTGAACTCAAGCAGGAGACAGCAGGAAAGAAAGCTGAATTCCAAACTAAACCAGGAAGCACAATTGATCACTGGCGAGGATCATGGGAGATCAGCTCACTTATATCAGGCCAGTCAGTACCACCTGACACCCACTCGTTATCTGCGGGTGTAGGACTCTTGGTATTCAACACAGGTTCAATACCCTCAGCAACCACCAGAGGGAGCTTCAGCTCCGAGGTCGTCTCCAAAACATTCACAACAACTGAGCCTGTGAGCGTCATTGTCTGACTCCTGAAATATATAATGAGATTTAGAACATTTTGACTACACTATATATGCCTGGTATCTGCTGAGACAGTACCCCTTTTTCTTCTTATTATATTCTTGTGTAATCCATACTGAGCCTGTGAGCGTCATTGTCTGTGTCCTGAAATATATACGGAGATTTAGAATATTTTCACTATACTACCTTGTATCTGGTGATACAGTACCCCTTTTTCATCTTTTTATATTATTGTGTAATCCAGACTGAGCCTGAGAGAGTCAGAGTCTACCACTTGAAATATATACGGATATTTATAATTTTTTGAGTATACTATAAATACCTGGTATCTGCTGATACAGTACCCCTTTTTGTTATTATATTCTTGTGTAATCCAGAATGAGCCTGTGAGTGTCAGAGGCTGCCTCCTGAAAAATATATACGGAGATTTAGAATATTTTCACTATACTACATATACCTTGTATCTGGTGAAACACTACCTTTTTTAGCTTTTTATATTATTGTGTAATACATACTGAGCCTGAGAGCGTCAGTGGCTGCCTCCTGAAATATATACTGAGATTTAGAATATTTTGACTATACTATATATACCTGGTATCTGCTGATACAGTGCCCCTTTTTCTTATTATTATATTCTTGTGTAATCCAGACTGAGCCTGTGAGCGTCTGTCTGGTACTCCGTAAATATATACGGAGATTTACAATGACCTCAAGATGGTATCCAGCTGTACGCTTCTGATACAGTACCCTTTTTGCCATGAAGTACTCCTCCACCCATCACTCTAAGTGCATCATTGACACCTGGAACATTGGCCCACATGTGTAATTATTTCTTGCTGATCTTTTCATATTCTTGTGTAATACATACTGAGTCTTTGAGTGTCAGTCTGCCTCCTGAAATATATACGGAGATTTATAAAATTGTCACTATACTAAATATACCTTGTATCTGGTGAAACACTACCCTTTTTCAATTTTTATATTATTGTGTAATACATACTGAGCCTGAGATCGTCAGTCGCTGCCTCCTGAAATATATACTGAGATTTAGAATATTTTGACTATACTATATATACCTGGTATCTGCTGATACAGTACCCATTTTTCTTCTTATTATATTCTTGTGTAATCCAGACTGAGCCTGTGAGCGTCAGAGTCTGCCTCCTGAAATATATACTGAGATTTAGAATATTTTAACTATACTATATATACCTTGTATCTGCTGATACAGTACCCCTCTTTCTTCTTATTATATTCTTGTGTAATCCAGACTGAGCCTGTGAGCGTCAGAGTCTGCCTCCTGAAATATATACTGAGATTTCAAATCTTTTGACTATGCTATATATACCTGGTATCTACTGATACAGTACCCTTTTTTCTTCATAATATATTCTTGTGTAATCCAGACTGAGCCTGTGAGCGTCAGAGTCTGCCTCGTGAAATATATACAGAGATTTAGAATATTTTCAATATACTATATATACCTTGTATCTGTTGAAACACTACCCTTTTTCTGCTTTTTATATTATTGTGTAATAAATACTGAACCTGAGAGCGTCAGTGGCTGCCTCCTGAAATATATACTGAAATTTAGAATATTTTGACTATACTATATATACCTGGTATCTGCTGATTCAGTACCGCTTTTTCTTCTTATTATATTCTTGTGTAATCCAGACTGAGCCTGTGACCATCAGAGTCTGCCTCCTGAAATATATATGGAGATTTATAATATTTTCACAATACTATATATACCTGGGGAAACAAAGAAAAAGAAACAAATATCCTAAAATAAAATAAAAAATATATTGCAAAAAATGCATGAAGGTAGTAATAATAATAAGGGTATTTGGTAAACATAATTTTGATCAAAAGAATGTACAAGCCATCCCGCCACGTCAAGGGCAACCCTTTGTGGGACAGTCCTAACTCTTGTATTAAAAACCTTTCCACCTGTCAAGTGACAAATGTGAACAAGGACAGAGAGACCGAACCCACCAGTAAAAGCATAGGCCAGACAGGATGGATTTCTCAGCTCAGAACCAGAGTGGCCACACTCTTATATGCACAAGATGCACCCTGAACTAAATGAAAAACTAAGTCTGAGCTGAAAAAGTAAGTTGATGTGTATGCAAAATGTAAATGCATATTAACACATGACCATTACACAGAGAAAACAAAAAACAAGAAACAAATATCCTAAAATAAAATAAAAAATATATTGCAAAAAATGCATGAAGGTAGTAATAATAATAAGGGTATTTGGTAAACATAATTTTGATCAAAAGAATGTATACGCCATCCCGCCATGTCAAGGCAACCCTTTGTGGGACAGTCCTAACTCTTGTATTAAAAACCTTTCCACCTGTCAAGTGACAAATGTGAACAAGGACAGAGAGACCGAACCCACCAGTAAAAGCATAGGCCAGACAGGATGGATTTCTCAGCTCAGAACCAGGGCGGCCACACTCTTATATGCACAAGATGCACCCTCAACTAAATGAAAAACTAAGTCTGAGCTGAAAAGTAAGTTGATGTGTATGCAAAATGTAAATGCATATTAACACATGACCATTACACAGAGAAAACAAAAAACAAGAAACAAATATCCTAAAATAAAATAAAAAATATATTGCAAAAAATGCATGAAGGTAGTAATAATAATAAGGGTATTTGGTAAACATAATTTTGATCAAAAGAATGTATACGCCATCCCGCCATGTCAAGGCAACCCTTTGTGGGACAGTCCTAACTCTTGTATTAAAAACCTTTCCACCTGTCAAGTGACAAATGTGAACAAGGACAGAGAGACCGAACCCACCAGTAAAAGCATAGGCCAGACAGGATGGATTTCTCAGCTCAGAACCAGGGCGGCCACACTCTTATATGCACAAGATGCACCCTCAACTAAATGAAAAACTAAGTCTGAGCTGAAAAAGTAAGTTGATGTGTATGCAAAATGTAAATGCATATTAACACATGACCATTACACAGAGAAAACAAAAAACAAGAAACAAATATCCTAAAATAAAATAAAAAATATATTGCAAAAAATGCATGAAGGTAGTAATAATAATAAGGGTATTTGGTAAACATAATTTTGATCAAAAGAATGTATACGCCATCCCGCCATGTCAAGGCAACCCTTTGTGGGACAGTCCTAACTCTTGTATTAAAAACCTTTCCACCTGTCAAGTGACAAATGTGAACAAGGACAGAGAGACCGAACCCACCAGTAAAAGCATAGGCCAGACAGGATGGATTTCTCAGCTCAGAACCAGGGCGGCCACACTCTTATATGCACAAGATGCACCCTCAACTAAATGAAAAACTAAGTCTGAGCTGAAAAAGTAAGTTGATGTGTATGCAAAATGTAAATGCATATTAACACATGACCATTACACAGAGAAAACAAAAAACAAGAAACAAATATCCTAAAATAAAATAAAAAATATATTGCAAAAAATGCATGAAGGTAGTAATAATAATAAGGGTATTTGGTAAACATAATTTTGATCAAAATAATGTATACGCCATCCCGCCATGTCAAGGCAACCCTTTTGGGGACAGTCCTAACTCTTGTATTAAAAACCTTTCCACCTGTCAAGTGACAAATGTGAACAAGGACAGAGAGACCAAACCCACCAGTAAAAGCATAGGCCAGACAGGATGGATTTCTCAGCTCAGAACCAGGGCGGCACACACCCTTATATGCACAAGATGCACTAAGAACTAAATGAAAAACTAAGTCTGAGCTGAAAAAGTAAGTGTTAGGGTTTGAGCTTCCGCTGCTGCACAAGCAGAGTCTCGAACCTGTCCCGCTGCGGTCCCCCATCCTGCTCAGCTTAGACATCAGTCCCAGCAGTTCGCCCAGTCTAACAGTGTGCAGAGGATTACTGCTACCTCTCCAGGCTCTGCTATTGTGGCCAGTACTGGTTAGCGGCGAGCAGACGTCTTTAGGACAGGGTGAGATCTCTCATTGGAGATCAGGGGTCACATGCTCAGGTACTGCAGCAGCTCCTATTGGTCCGCCAGGAAGGTCCTGTGACTACTGGTGTTCTGGAACAGTTTCATTGGTCCTTGTTTCTGGCAGGTCTTGTAGCTGTAACTATAAAAGGTTGGCATGGCTGGGCCGCCATGCGCTAGTATAAATTGCATTATGTGCTTTGCGCCAGTGTGATCATGTGCGCATGTGGTTAGGGCGCGGCTGAAATAAGCCCCTAGAATAATGGCAACTCCGGTGAGGAGATTTGGGTGCAAGTGGTTAGGGCTCGGCTGTAATAAGCCCCTAGAATACCGGCTTCTCCAGTGAGGAGATTGCTTGATTGCGTTGCTGTCTACATGATCACGGACTGCTATCTGCACAGCAGTTATCTGTGTATCCCTGTGAGTCTAACAGGACACAGTCTTTTTCTCAGCGGCTCTGTGACGCAACAGGGTTCGCTTTATAACGCTGGTTCAGCGCCCTAGCGTTTTACTTTGCGGCTCACTGAAGCTAAGTGAGTTCGCACTTATCGCCATATAACGCTGTGGCATTCCCATTAGCGGCTCTGGGGATTAACAGAGTTCGCACTTACTACCACAGCGTGCTACGGCGTTTATTTTAACGACTCTGCGGGATAACAGAGTTCGCTACTTTCGCCATCTTACTAGCAGCGGGCTTCGCCTGCACGTGGACCCCGGGCTGCGAACGCACCTCTCTACAATATCTATTAGGTGCGTTCCGCAGACCCTAACAGTAAGTTGATGTGTATACAAAATGTAAATGCATATTAACACATGACCATTACACAGAGAAAACAAAAAACAAGAAACAAATATCCTAAAATAAAATAAAAAATATATTGCAAAAAATGCATGAAGGTAGTAATAATAATAAGGGTATTTGGTAAACATAATTTTGATCAAAAGAATGTATAAGCCATCCCGCCACATCAAGGCAACCCTTTGTGGGACAGTCCTAACTCTTGTATTAAAAACCTTACCACCTGTCAAGTCACAAATGTGAACAAGGACAGAGAGACCGAACCCACCAGTAAAAGCATAGGCCAGACAGGATGGATTTCTCAGCTCAGAAGCAGGGCGGTCACACCCTTATATGCACAAGATGCACTAAGAACTAAATGAAAAACTAAGTCTGAGCTGAAAAAGTAAGTTGATGTGTACGCAAAATGTAAATGCATATTAACACATGAACATTACACAGAGAAAACAAAAAACAAGAAACAAATATCCTAAAATAAAATAAAAAATATATTGCAAAAAATGCATGAAGGTAGTAATAATAATAAGGGTATTTGGTAAACATAATTTTGATCAAAAGAATGTACAAGCCATCCTGCCACGTCAAGGCAACCCTTTGTGGGGCCGTCCTAACTCCTATTATTATTACTACCTTCATGCATTTTTTGCAATATATTTTTATTTTATTTTATGATATTTGTTTCTTGTTTTTTGTTTTCTCTGTGTAATGGTCATGTGTTAATATGCATTTACATTTTGCATACACATCAACTTACTTTTTCAGCTCAGACCTAGTTTTTCACTATATATACCTGGTATCTGCTGATACAGAACCCCTTTTTCATATTATATTATTGTGTAATCCATACTGAGCTTGAGAGCGTCAGTGTCTGCCTCTAATAAATATATATGGAGATTTAGAATATTTTCACTATACAGGAGCTCGCTTGCCCTGCTGGTTGTGTGCTATCAGAAAGAGACTCCTGGCTCAAAAAGGCCTGGAAGGCTCCCTTTACTGGGAGTACTGGGAGCACTTAAACTGCTTTTAAAGCTGGAGCATCAGGAACAGATTTTGGCTTACATTGCCGAAACAGCCTCCATCTCTATTGCCTCCCCTTCAGAACTTTCAAAAAATGCAAGGACTGAGTTGTCAGTGCAGGCTCCTGGTCAGGAACAACACCTTTCCTTGTGTGCTTCACCCCCACCAAAAGTGAAGGATGCGATAGCCCACACTTCAGATTACTCCATGGAGCTATTTTCAAGTAACATGCCTGGGTTATCAAGTCAAATCCTGAATTCCCAGTCCAACATGAATCAGAGATAGGCTGTGGTTCCACGGTGCGGAACCACAGCGCTTTGGACGGAGCGGAAATTCAGCTCCGTCTAAGCCCCGCCCCCTTTCTGACGCGCGATCTTTCCGGAGGTGTTCAGGACACTCCGGAACACCTCCGGAAAGAACGCAGGGCTACATAGCCCTGTGTTAAATTCTGTTGCGGCGACGCACCGTCGTCGCAACATGCGAGGACATGCTGCGGTCTGAAAAGACGCGCCGCATGTCCGTTTACGCAGGTCTGCCACGTTGTTACGCATAGTGGAGACGGGATTTCTTGAAATCCCCTCCACTATGCTGTAACATCTGGACGCTGCGTGTTTGGCGCTGCGCCACCGCACAGCGCCAAACACGCAGCGTTTCCTGATCGTGGAAACTCACCCATAGAGTGCACTGATGCACAGCCACTGCTAGATGATTCTGCTGGTACATTCACCCAGAGCACTACATTTCCCTCACAGTCTACTGAGCCCGATTGTGACCCTGATGAAAATCAGGTGCCCCAGATGAAATTGAAGAGGAGTTGATGGATGACCCAGTTGTTCACCCGGATTGGCATCCATTGGGGAAGAGAGTGCCCCTGGTAATAGCTCAGAAGATTAGAAGGATCCGCAGCAGGCATCGACATCGCAGCAGCGGTTATCTGGCAGGACCGTAGCAGTCCAAAAAGGTGTTAAAAAAACAAAAAGAGTTGCAGGACAGCTTGGCCAGACGGTCAAATTAGCACAGCGTGCAAGCCCTGAAAATTTAAACCATAGTAGGAATAGTCCAGTGTGGCACTTTTTTTACCTAAATCCTATTGATGAGGCAAAGGTTATCTGTAAGCAGTGTGGAAGGACCTTTAGCCGTGGGAAAAATCTCCGAAATTTGAATACCAGTTGCATGCTTAGACATTTAATGAATATGCACTTGCAAGCGTGGACAGACTGCAAAATCTACAAATCCCCCCCCGGGGCCGGCATCAGCACCTGGCTCACCCGGGCAAGTGCCGGTTCCCTGACCAGGTGGGGGGGGGCCGACTCGTGGGCAACGGCACTGGCAAAGGGGCCCCTCACAGTACAAAAATGTGTCTCTGACGGTGGGAGCGTCCACTCGCCGTCAGACCCACCGGCGTACTATGAGGGGCCCTGTGCCAGTGCCGTCGCCAATGAGTTGGCCCCCCCTGCTTGCTCAGGGCCCCAGCACTTGCAATATTAACCTCTCCATGCTCCACCGCTGTGACGTCTTCCGCGTTTCCTGACAGTGACATTCAGGTTAGAGAGCGCGATGACGTCACGTCTGTACGCCCTGTGCCTAAAAAGTCCAAGTGCAGAGAGCTGTAAGATGGCGAAGCTGAGGAGTCCAGTGCAGAGCAGTGCACAGCGAGGAGAGGTATTTCATTTTTTGTAATGTTTGGAGGAATATATGTTGAGCATTATACACTGGATCGTTAATAATGGGACCCATTATATATGGAGCATGATTTTGGCCCATAAGACACTGGAGCATCATCCATGGGGCCCAACATATACTGGAGCATTCTAAATGGGGCAGATCAGACACTGGAGCAGCATTTACGGGGCCCATTATACATTGGATCATAAATAATGGGGCCCAATATATTTGGTGCATGATTTTGGCCCATAAGACACTGGAGCATCATCCATGGGGCCAAAATAATACAGGAGCATTCTAAATGGGGCAGATCAGACACTGGAGCATCATCCGTGGGGCCCATCATATACTGGAGCATCATGAGGGGCTCATGAGGGGCTCATTATTTATGGGACATCATATAGGGTATGGAGCATCATATGGAGCCCATATGGGGCTTATTCTCTATGGAGCATTATATGGAGCCCATTCTGTATTGAGCAATATATGAGGCCCATCATATACTGTATGGAGCTTTATATGCAACTCATTATACTGTATGGAGAAATATGTGGGGCTCATTATACTTTATGGGGACCGTCCTATGCTGTATGGCACATTATATGGGGACCATCATATACTGGAGCATTATGTGGAGCTCATCATATACTGTATGGAATAGTATATGGGACCAATTATGTATGAAGCAATATATGGGGCTCATTATTCTGTATGGCGCACTATGTGGTGGCCATAATACTGTATGGAGGAATAGACTGTCCGGTTTTTGAGCTATTGTAAATTTTAACATAGATATCAGTCATGTCATGTAAGAAGTGAAGTATTTTTCATTGTACTATGCCTATATTTCTGTGCCGTATCGGAGCATCATGAATTGTGGTATGTGTTAAAGGGGCCCACTGACACTCTTTTGCCGGGGCACACGAAAACCGGGAGCCATCCCTACCCCCCCACAAGTTTAGCCAAATAACCCCAGTTTTCAATGCGTTACTATTATTATAAAGTTAATTAATGTTGCCAAGCTTAAGTAATAAGAATTTATATTGTTAGCATTGAAATGGGCATTGTAGGTGTGTTTACTGTCCTCCACTCCATGGCGACTTTTCTTCCCCATAGTCGGCCGATTTCGTTCGACCCGACTTGAAACCCTACTCGACCCTAAAAAAGGGAAAGTCGCTCATCTCTATTGACAACTCCTGTCTCCTGTCTGTTGCAATCGATTCAGTATTAACAGTCTTGTGAGTGGTACTGGAGAAATCAGTCCACAACATGGTCATGAAACCCCTGTCTCCAACGCCACTTCGGCTATGTGCACCACGAACACCTTTTACATTTGGCCCAGTACAGCTCGTGGTAGAACCTGCACCGCTGCTGTGTGCTGGGAATGCCTCTAACAAACGGTTTACCAGAGTTGCTTGTTTGCTCGCCAGTATTAGCTCTAGGTTCTCCTGTGGCATGATGTTCTGTAATTTGCCTTTATAGCGTGGATCCAGGATGCTGGCCAACCAGTAGTCGTCATCCTTCATAATTTTGGCAATGCGGGGCTCCCTTTTTAGGATCTGCAAGACATAATCACACATGTGGGCCAATGTTCCAGGAGTCAATGATGCACTGCCAGTGGTGGGTGGAGGAGCACTTTCTGCCAAATCCACATCCCTCCAGTCATGCACAAACCCTGTACCTGACCTTGGCAAGACAACATTTTCTCTTGCCCCCTGAGAAGCATCCTCCTCCCCAAAATAATTATCCCCCTCTACCCCTCATCCTCCTCCTCTTCCTCTTCTTCCTCCACCTCGTTCAGGACAGTTCCCTGAGCAGACAATGGCTGACTGTCATCAAGGCTTCCCACCTCCTTCTCCTCTTCCTCCTCCGCTGCAGATGCCTGATCCTTAATGTGCGTCAAAGTTTGCATGAGCAGACGCATAATTGGGATGCTCATGCTTATGATGGCATTGTCTGTGTTTACCAGCCATGTGCATTCCTCAAAACACTGAAGGACTTTACAGAGGTCTTTCAACTTTGACCACTGCACACACAACAACTCCATGTCTGCCCTCAAACTGCCTGCCCGTGTATCCTCCCACAAATGCATTACAGCCTGCCTCTGTTCGCACAGCCTCTCAACCATGTCCATGATGGAGTTCCACCTTGTTGCAACGTCTATGATTAGGCGGTGCTTGGGGAGGTGGAGCGATCGCTGAAGCCTCTGCATACGACTGGAGTCTACGGGCGAGCGATGGATGTGCGAGCAAAGTCTTTGCAACTTATGGAGCAGGGCTGTTAACTCAGAATAATTATTTAGGAAGCACTGCACCACCAGGTTCAAGGTGTAAGACAGGCAAGGTATGTGTCTGAGTTTTGCCAGGGCTATGGCCGCCACAAAATTACAGCCGTTATCACTGACTACCTTGCCTGGCTTAAGATGTAGACTGCCCAGCCATGACTCAGTTCCTCGCTTCAAGTAGTCGGCCAGTACCTCCGTGGTGTGTCTGTTGTCGCCCAAAGACATCATCTTTAAAACAGCCTGCTGATGCTTGTAGCTGTTCGATAGTGGGACAACTCGTGTGCAACACTGGCAGCTGCGAATGGAGTGCTCGTGCTACTGCGCTCTGTCGGCGAGCTTTCGCTTCTCGAGGAGGAGGAGGGTCGAACGCCTACAGCCAACTGTTGCCTATACAGTGGGCTAGGCAGCACTGTCCCACTGCCGCTGTTCCCTGTGGAGCCTGCATCCACCACATTAACCCAGTGCGCAGTGATGGACACGTAACGACCCTGGCCATGCCTACTGGCCCATGCATCTGTTGTGAGGTGCAACTTTAGACTCACTGATTGTTTGAGTTCATGGACATTGTGGTCTTTCACATGCAGGTGGAGGGCAGGGATGGCTTTTCTAGTAAAGAAGTGCCAACTGGGTAGGTCATAGCGTGGGACAGCGTAGGCTATCAGCTCTCAGAACGCTGCGCTTTCAATCAAACGGAAGGGCATCATCTCTAATGAGATCAGTTTGGCAATGTAGGTGTTCAAAGCCAGTGCACGTGGATGAGATGATGAGTACTTTCTTCTCCTACTCAGAGTGTCTGCTAGGGTGAGCTGGACTTGAGAACTGCATATGGGGGAACTAGCAGTGGACATGACGGACTGAGAGGGGGTTGGTGATGGTGGTGGTGGTGGTGATGGTCTAGATTCAGTCTTTCGTTGCAAAATCATTGTGATTCCCTGACTGCTTTGGCCTTGTGACGACACCTCAACATTTCTTGCTGGTGGTGTGCTAACAGGTGGGTTTACAGTGGGGAAAGCGATGTAGCATTGCTGGCTACCTTCAGTTGGAGCAGGTGCACATGTGCTACCTGAGGTTTTGTAGTCCGTCCACGCTTGAAAGTGCATGGTGTTTAAATATCTAAGCATGCAACTGGTATTCAAATTTCGGAGATTTTTCTCTCGACTAAAGGTCCTTCCGCACTTCTTACAGATAACCTTTGCCTCATCAATAGGATTTAGGACAAAAAAGTGCCACACTGCACTCTTCCTACTATGGGATAAATTTACAAGGCTTGCACGCTGTGCTAATTTGACCATCTGGCCAAGCTGTCCTGCAGCTCTTTTTGTTTTTTTAACATGTTTTTGGACCGCTACCTGCCTGCCAGATAACCGCTGCTGCGATGTCGATGCCTGCTGCTGATCCTTCTCCTCTTCTGAGCTATTGCCAGCGGCACCCTCTTCTCCCAATGGATGCCAATCCGGGTCAACAACTGGGTCATCCATCACCTCCTCTTCAATTTCATCTGCACCTTCCTCTGTGTCACCGTGTAAGGTGGGATAGTATGCGGGAAGGAGCACCTTAGTTTTATCAGGGTCAGATTCTGGCTCAGTAAACTGCGAGGGCAATGTAGTGCTCTGGGTGAATGTACCAACAGAATCATATAGCAGAGGCTGTGCATCAGTGCACTCCATGTCAGATTCATCTTGGACTGGGGAATTCAGGATTTGACTTGATAACCCAAGCATGGTATGTGAAAAGAGCTCCATGGAGTAATCTGAAATGTGGCCTGCCGCATCCTTCACTTTTGGTCGTTCTTGACCAGGAGCCTGCACTGACGACTCAGTGCTTGCAGTTTTTGAAACTCCAGAAGTGGAGGCGATAGAGCTGGAGGCTGTTTCTGCAATGTAAGCCAAAACCTGTTCCTGATGCTCCGGCTTTAAAAGCGGTTTACCTACTTCCAGAAAAGGGAGCCTTCCAGGCCTTCTGGAGCCAGACGATGACGCAGGCTCAACACCTCCTGCCTTAGGTGCTCTTGTGCTTTTGGCACTACCAGCAGATCCACCACCACCACCATCAGTACCAGCTGCCCCCCCCCTCCCACGTCTGTGGCCTCTTCCACCATACTTCCTCATGTTTGGGAAAATGTACCAAACATACCAGCAGATATATGGTAATTTATGAGGAGCGTACAGCTGTATACGGTGTAGGGGAAAATTTAAATCTCCGTATATATTTCCAGAGTAACACACAGACGCACACAGTCTCAGTATGGATTAGACCAGAATATAAAAAGCAGAAAAAGGGTACTGTATCAGAAGCGTACAGCTGTATACAGTGTTGGGGTAATTTTAAATCTCCGTATATATTTCGGGAGTAACACACATACGCTCATAGGCTCAGTATGGATTAGACCAGAATATAAAAAGCAGAACAAGGGTACTGTATCAGAAGCGTACAGCTGTATACAGTGTTGGGGTAATTTTAAATCTCCGTATATATTTCCAGAGTAACACACAGACGCTCACAGGCTCAGTATAGATTAGACCAGAATATAAAAAGCAAAAAAAGGGTACTGTATCAGAAGATACCAGGTGTTTATAGTATAGGGGAAAATTGTAAATCTCCGTATATATTTCCAGAGTCACACACAGACGCTCTCAGGCTCAGTATGGATTAGACCAGAATATAAAAAGCAGAAAATTGGTACTGTATCAGAAGCGTACAGCTGTATACAGTGTTAGGGTAGTTTTAAATCTCCGTATATATTTCCGGAGTAACACACAGACGCTCACTCAGCATGGATTAGACAAGAATATAAAAAGCAGAAAAACAGTACTGTATCAGAAGTGTACAGCTGTATACAGTGTTGGGGTAATTTTAAATCTCCATATATATTTCCGGAGTAACACACAGACGCTCACACAGCATGGATTAGACAAGAATATAAAAAGCAGAAAAACAGTACTGTATCAGAAGTGTACAGCTGTATACAGTGTTGGGGTAATTTTAAATCTCCATATATATTTCCGGAGTCACACACAGACGCTCACAGGCTCAGTATGGATTAGACCAGAATATAAAAACCAGAAAAAGGGTACTGTATCAGAAGAGTACAGCTTTATACAGTGTTGGGGTAATTTTAAATCTCTGTTTTTATTTCAGGAGTAACACACAGACACTCACAGGCTCAGTATGGATTAGAATAGAATATAAAAAGCAGAAAAAGGATACTGTATCATAAGATACCAGGTGCATATAGTATAGGGGAAAATTGTAAATCTCCGTTAATATTTCTGGAGTCACACACAGACTCTCTCAGCCTCAGTATGGATTAGACCAGAATATAAAAAGCAGAAAAACAGTACTGTATGAGAAGCGTACAGCTGTATACAGTGTAGGGGAAAATTGTAAATCTCCGTATATATTTCCGGAGTCACAGACAGACGCTCTCTCAGTATGGATTTGACCAAAATACAAAAGGCAGAAAAAAGGTACTGTATCAGAAGATAACAGTTGTATATAGTGTGTGGCGCTTCCCACGGCTGTGGGGCGTCGGGACATGGCATAGCTTGCCTAGCTAGCCAATGCTCCCACGCCGCCAGTCCACGACGACGTGAGGCATGGGTCCCAGATGGTAAGAGAATGTGGACCCACTGGACCACGGAGGGAGACCCGGGCCTGCCCGGACTAGGGAAGGGCAGCGACCGGGATCCGTGGCAGCTGAGCAAGTGACCAAGGCAGTCTCTGGGACAGGCAGGTTGTCACGGCTAGTGACCAGGGCAGTCTCTGGGACAGGCAGGTTGTCACGGCAAGTGACCAGGCAGTCTCTGGGACAGGCAGGTTGTCACGGCTAGTGACCAGGGCAGGCAGGTTGTCACGGCAAGTGACCAGGGCAGTCTCTGGGACAGGCAGGTTGTCACGGCAAGTGACCAGGCAGTCTCTGGGACAGGCAGGTTGTCACGGCTAGTGACCAGGGCAGGCAGGTTGTCACTGCAAGTGACCAGGCAGTCTCTGGGACAGGCAGGTTGTCACGGCTAGTGACCAGGGCAGGTAGGTTGTCACGGCAAGTGACCAAGGCAGTCTCTGGGACAGGCAGGTTGTCACGGCAAGTGACCAGGCAGTCTCTGGGACAGGCAGGTTGTCACGGCTAGTGACCAGGCAGTCTCTAGACAGGCAGGTATATACGACCTGATATGGTGGAGCCTCCAGGTAGGCTGCAGTCGGATGGCAGATGATCGCTCCAGGTGAGCAGGCAAGAGTCGGGGATCTCTGCAGATGATGTCCGAACTTCCGGATGGAGCTGCAGTCGGATGGCAGATGATCGCTCCCAGGTGAGCAGGCAAGAGCCGGGGATCTCTGCAGATGATGTCCGAACTTCCGGATGGAGCTGCAGTCGGATGGCAGACAGGCAAGCCGACAGGTAACAGGCAGGAAACTGGAATCAGGAGCTGATGGCTGAAACAGAGTTAGACTGCACAGGAACAACAGGGACACGGATTGGATCTCAGGGAGTCAGGAACACGGACAGGAACATGGATTGGATCTCAGGGAGTCAGGAACACGGATTGGGTCTCAGGGAGTCAGGAACACGGACAGGAACATGGATTGGATCACAGGAACACGGACTGGAACACAGGCCTCGGACTCCGGACATCTGGCAATGATCGGCAGGATCCGGACATCAGGCAGGAAGGATAGGATCCGGACATCTGGAAGTGGTCGTCGGACATCGGACATCAGGCCATGGTCATCAGGCATAGGATCCGGACATCTGGCAGCGACCTGAAAAGGAACCCCAGCGGTCTGGTGCAAGCCCCGCCAGGCTCAACGGGAGCTGGCTGGGGATTGCACAGAGGCTGAGCACAGAGTAACAGAAACTCAGCACACACCGGACTCCTCCTTCCAAGATGAACTCAGGTTATATAGCAAGGATTCACAGTCACTGGCACAGGGTTCTGGACACAGCAGGATTTCAGGAACATAACACAGAGGACACAGTTCAGACAGTCAGGTACAGGATGCGATCCAAGATCAGGGGTTCAGGTAATTAGACACAGCAGGAACAGGCCTGGATATACAGCCTCCAGGAACGGCGATCTGGGTAATCAGCCCCCAGCATAGGCGGAAACACAAGACACAGTTCAGACATTCAGGTACAGGATGCGATCCAGGATCAGGGGTTCAGGTAATTAGACACAGCAGGAACAGGCCTGGATATACAGCCTCCAGGAACGGCGATCTGGGTAATCAGCCCCCAGCATAGGCGGAAACACAAGACATAATTCAGACATTCAGGTACCGGGTTTGATCCAGGATCAGGGAACAAGACACAACAGGAACAGGGAATCAGCTCTCCAGAGCTGATCAAATTCAGAGCAGGAGCTGAACACACAACCACATACGGCTAGGTTCAGGGATTCAGTGTGGATTCAATGTGAAGCTCTGGCAACGCCCACTAGGGCTGGGGAACTTTATATATGAGCTGCTTCACAGCGATAGGCTGGAGCAGTAATTCTAGTAAACACCCAATCCACATAAAAGCAGGACAGGTGTGGACCGCGCCCCCTATGCAGAGCCAGACAGCACAACACAGAGGGAACCCAACAATGGCTGCTGCCAACCACGCAGTAAGTCATGCACCACTGCAGAGGACCCTGCAAGCCACGGACGGCTTCCACAGCAAGTCAGGAACCGCACATGCGGGCGGTCATGCAAAGCAGCGGAGCCACTCACGCAAGTACGGGTACGCAGCAGAGCCGGGAACTGAGCAGCATCCATATAGGTAACAGACAACAGTATCCCAGCTGGTTAGGGGGAAAGGAGCAAAAGGGTTAATGCAAAAAACATGCAGAGTAACGCTGGAAAACAAAGTACAGACAATACCAGCGTTACATAGTGTAGGGGAAAATTTCAATCTCCACATAGATTTCCGGAGTCACACACAGATAGTCAGCATGTATTTGTCCGTGATACCAGCTGGTACACGGTAGTGTGTGAGGAGCGTACAGCTCTATACGGTGTGGGAAAAAATGAACACTCGGTAACTGTGCAGAAAAAAAGATTAAATGTATTAGTGCTGTGTAAAAAGCAATCTGCACAGCAGTGTACACACAGCAATACAGCTATCAGGCAGCCTAATAACCAGCGCTGCTGCACACAAGAAAATCCTCCCCTGTCACTGCACACTAACTATACAGCACAATTGCTATCAGCACAAGCACATAAGAACTTCTCTTTTCAGCCCTAACTCTCTCCCTACTGATAAATAGCGCCAGCAAACTCTCTCTACTGTTCAGATCGGCAAAAGTAAAATGGTGGTGGCGGTCAGGGCTATTATAGACACTATGACGCCCCTCAAAGCAAGCCAATCGCTGCAATGCCCTTCTCTAAGATGGTGGTGGATGCTGCCCATGTCATCTCGTTGCCTACAGTGTACGTCGTTGCTCATTGGCTGAAAAAAGGTGCCTGCAAGCATTATGGGAAAACCAACTTTGGCGCTCGGGTCGACGACCGCATGGCCGATTTCACGCTATGTTCGGGTTTCGTTCGGCGAAACCCGACTTTGGCGAGAGTCAGCTACTTAGGAATCTGATCAACCTGTTTTGCTCAACTCTACAAAACAGTGATGGATGAATTTTTGTAGATGCTGAGGACTTAATCAATTTTTGAACCGATAACTTCTTTGAGTGAGACTGTATATTGTTTCTTTACTGTATTATAAACAGGAAGATAAAAAAATGATCTTATTATTTCTAAATTACTTTGTTGAAACCCTCTGTGATCATCTATGATGTCTCCAATATTTTCTCCACAGCTGAAAGGAGCAGTTAGGAAAAATTTGGCATGGTCACAGTTCTTTTTCCGAACATCTTCACATTAGTGGACTTCTCTCTTGTATTTCAGAATACATAGAAGCACCTGTTTTGTACATTATTTGCCTGCATATCCTGGGAAAGTTGATTGTAATGATTCTCCCAAGTACTCAATGGGTTAAGCTTCTGTTTTTCTGGAAAGGCTGAATAAACATATGATTGCTGTTGATCGCCATTTTCTCCGGAAAATAATTCTTCATAGAGGGTCATTCAAGAATATATTGCATACAGCTTTCAAAATATTGTTGGTTCACCATAACCATTTGCAATTTCAGGAAGGCTTTGACAGCTTGAGGTTTCAGGGTACACTTTAAAAATGCTTTTAGATTTTTTTAAACTGTCTCCTGTCCACAATCACGTTATTCAGACTGCATTGTTGCTTCTTCTCATGAGCTTTAATGGAAGCATCCATAATTTTCTGGCACATAACTTTACAGATTTAGTACGATTTAAAGGAATCTGTATCACTAGTTTTATTTTGGCAAAAGTTCTGAAGTGTTATCAAATTTGGTTGGAACAGATGCAGATTCTTTGTTTCTTGTTTTCCTTGCAGGCAGTCCAATTTTTGATAAAGGTGTCTATGATGCCCAGAGTATAGTATTTAAAAATGTGTACCCCCCATTGGGAACTGGTTGACAGCCCATGCACTGCATGTATGGGCATTATAACTCTAAGAGACCCGGTCTTTTACCTTGAGCACATTTGGTACTGAACCCTTTTCAATGTCTACCTCTTTTCTGCGATGATATGACCAGGGTAAACGTGGTCTGTGCTGTTTATGGAAGTACAATTTTGGGCAAGTGTGTCTATGATTGCACTAAAAATTTTTTAACAAAGTTCCCCACCATAGTGAAATGTTTGTCAGCCAATGCACTGCGTGTATGGGCATTACTAGTGTAGGAGATCCGGTCCTTTACATTTGGCCTACTTGTTACTGAGGCCTTCATCACTGTCTCCTCCTTAACAGCCAATAGATGACCAGGGGGAATGTCTTCTATGCTGTTATAGGCAGTACAATTTAGGGCAAGTGTGTCTGTGATGACAAGAGTATATTTGTTACCAAGGTACCCCCACATGTGTAAACCACACCCTGGTTTGTAGCTCAAAAGTAATATATCTTTTGACACGATATGTTTGTTCGTATTGAAAGCCATTACTTTGGCTGCATCAAATGGGAAGTGTTCAATAGCAAAAAGTGACAGCTAAATGCTTGTAGATGCAGAGTACGTAATGTAATCATTTTTTGCTAAGATAACTTGTATGAGGGAGACTGCATGTTCCTTCTTTCTTTCTAGGATAATAAACAGGAATAATAATATATGCTCTTTTTATCTGTAACGAAATTTTGGAAAGGATGTCAGATCATTTATTGTGTCTACAATATTTACTACACAGCAGAACAGAACAGTTATGGAACAATGAGCATGGTCACAGTTATGTTTTAGAACATCTTCACATTCTTGCAGTTCTCTTTTACGTCCGGAATACATAGTAGCAGCTAGTTTTAACATTACTTACCTATAGATACTGGTCAAGAAGATTGTCATGATTATCCAGAGTAGTCTATGGGTTAAGCTTAAGTTTTTCAAGAACGGCAGAATATAGATATGATTTCTGTTAATAGTGTAGTGAGAATATACATGTTAGGCATCGGGCGACGGCTGGATCTGAACTTGGATCTGAGGAGTCTGTGATCTCCCATCCTAGTCCAGCCAGGGCAGATGCTGCTCAGCTTCGCCGTCGGTCCCAACGCCTAGCCAGTACAAGAGAAGTACAAGCTGTTGCAAAGGTCTTTGTTCCTTGGAGCCTTCAGCTTAGGTTGCAGAAATGAACAGGGCTGCCACAGTCTAAGTCCAGGATTCTCTGCACTGAGCATGCCCTTGACGTGGCGGACCGTGATTGGTGATTTGGTATCAGCTGATTCGGTGACCTGGCACTGCCTGATTGGTCACGGGTGACGTCATCAGTGATGCCATTAACGAGAAGGCTGGGGGCAGGGCTTAGCCCTTAAATAGCTTGACTGCAAGTGCGGCAGCATGGTCAGATCATACTAAATAGGTTGTGCTCATATGTGGACGTACCAGAATCACTAGCTTTGCTCTCCGGGACCTGCCGATGCCAGAGTTCACTCGGCTAATTAGCACAGGTCCTTCAGGCAGGTTAGCTTATGCCAGACAGGTAGCCAATGTGGCACAGTCTAGCTCCAACAAGAAGGTAGCTATACACCCTGAGCAGACTGCGGGGCGCTTAACCTGGGCATCGCCTGCCAGCTGAACAGAGAGTTGCTCAGTCCGGTCGCACACCGGCTGGCAGCACGTATGCACTTCCTAATCAGCTGGAAAGTGACTTCTGTGCAGTTAACAGGGCTACGTCTACACCAGTCTGCAGCACATCTCCAGTGAGGTTAACGGAGATAGTGCAAATACAATATCTTGCTTAAGTGTGAAGTAACACAGGCAAGCCCTTAATATTTTCTGTTGTCAGTTTTCACCCTCATACCCGAGGGGTGTTCGGCCGCAGCATCTCTAGCTGCACCACGGACCCCAGGGTTCGGTTCTCCCTATCATTTAATAAAGTTGTTGCAACCGTCCCTTTAACAATACAAATGGCTCTTTTAAATCCATATTGAAATATGAATGCATTCAGACAATTACATAGCTGAATTTCTGGTAAAATATTTACAGATGTGAAAGAAAATGCTCATCCTGACACAATCTGGAAAACTGTTTATTGACTTCACAAACAGTTCTAAGCTTCCATATGTTTGTTTTTTGTGATTGTAAAACTTTACGGTTTACTTAACCTCTGTCTTTGGTGGTTTTATGTAAATCCTTGTGGCTTTTTTTTTCTAAAGGCCGGGTCTCACATAGCGATCCCGCAACGATCACGACGACGATGCGACCTGTTAAGGATCGTTGTTGCGTCGCTGTGTGATCGATGGTGAGACGTCAAACATACCAAATCTCCCAGCGATGCAGTAACGACGCGGATGATCATAGCGATCTACGTGACGAAGTCGGCGGTCGTTGAAACCCTGTCACACTACACCTATCCGAACGACACAGCGCTCGATGTGGGCTGTACAGAGTGACGTTGTAGGCACGCAGGCGTGGCATAGCGTCGCCTTTTCCGCGCCCCCTCATCTCCGATTGGTGCTCACTACTGCGTTCCCATTGGCGGCGCTACTGCCTATTGTTCTCAATTGTGTAAAAAGGCAACGTAGCTGCGCTCTTGTTTTCATTGCCCCTGGCATTCTCGCAGCATTTGTGGTTTCCTCCTGCTTGTGTCCTTCTTTTTCTTTCGGAGCACAGTAGCGTGGTTTGTTTCTACTTGCGACCTTCTTTTCTGGATCTCTGTTGCGTCCTCGACTGCGACTCCGAAAACCCAAAACAGCTATTTTCCAGTTACCTTGTGACCAGATATTGTTTGTGCACGGTAAGTTTGTCTAGGGTTTCTTTTATATTTCATTTTAATGTCAATTACCAATTATTGGTAACATTGCAGTGCTGTGCATTGTATTTTTTGGGTCTCAAATGTGTTTCCTATTGTCTATTTTATCGGGGTCTCGGGTGGGATCTCAAATACTTGCTGTCCTGGGATGGAGGGAGTTCATGGCTTCTACCGGTGCACATGTGCTTTTTCGCCGGCAGCCATTTTAGGGGGTCTTGGGTGGGATCTCAAATACCTTCCCATTTACCATTGTTATAGGACACCTACCTATAGTCTATTGTCTGCTATCTTTGCTGTGCTGGGATGGAGGGAGTTCATGGCTTCTACCGGTGCACATGTGCTTTTTTGCCGGCAGCCATTTTAGGGGGTCTCGGGTGGGATCTCAAATACCTTCCCATTTACCATTGTTATAGGACACCTACCTATAGTCTATTGTCTGCTATCTTTGCTGTGCTGGGATGGAGGGAGGGCATGGCTTCTACCGGTGCACATGTGTATTTTTCCCGGCAGCCATTTTAGGGGTCTCAGGTGGGATCTCAAATACCTTCCCATTTAACATTGTTATAGGACACCTACCTTATCTATTGTCTGCTATCTTTGCTGTGCTGGGATGGAGGGAGTTCATGGCTTTACCGGTGCACATGTGCTTTTTCGCCGGCAGCCATTTTAGGGGGTCTCGGGTGGGATCTCAAATACCTTCCCATTTAACATTGTTATAGGACACCTACCTATAGTCTATTGTCTGCTATCTTTGCTATGCTGGGATGGAGGGAGTTCATGGCTTCTACCGGTGCACATGTGCTTTTTCGCCGGCAGCCATTTTAGGGGGTCTCGGGTGGGATCTCAAATACCTTCCCATTTAACATTGTTATAGGACACCTACCTATAGTCTACTGTCTGCTATCTTTGCTGTGCTGGGATGGAGGGAGGGCATGGCTTCTACCGGTGCACATGTGTATTTTTCCCGGCAGCCATTTTAGGGGGTCTCAGGTGGGATGTCAAATACCTTCCCATTTAACATTGTTATAGGACACCTACCTATAGTGTATTGTCTGCTATCTTTGCTGTGCTGGGATGGAGGGAGTTCATGGCTTCTACCGGTGCACATGTGCTTTTTTCGCCGGCAGCCATTTTAGGGGGTCTCAGGTGGGATCTCAAATACCTTCCCATTTAACATTGTTATAGGACACCTACCTATAGTCTATTGTCTGCTATCTTTGCTGTGCTGGGATGGAGGGAGTTCATGGCTTCTACCGGTGCACATGTGCTTTTTCGCCGGCAGCCATTTTAGGGGGTCTCAGGTGGGATCTCAAATACCTTCCCATTTAACATTGTTATAGGACACCTACCTATAGTCTATTGTCTGCTATCTTTGCTGTGCTGGGATGGAGGGAGTTCATGGCTTCTACCGGTGCACATGTGCTTTTTCGCCGGCAGCCATTTTAGGGGTCTCGGGTGGGATCTCAAATATCTTTCCATTTCGCCAAATTTTAAGTTGTTATAGGACACCTAATAACTGAAATGTTACTTTTAAAGTTTTAATATTTTTTCAAATTTTCCATGTATGCTCACTGTATGCTTTTCTTTATTTCAGATGTCTTTCAATAGTGAAGAATTCGTTCGGGAACTCATCGAGCTCTATAGGTCTTTGCCATGCCTATGGAAAATAAAATCCGCTGAATACAGCAACAGGATCAAAAAAAGAGAGGCGTATGAGAAGCTCATTGAGCTCTTCAAAAAGCATAATCCCACAGAGAAGGTGGATGCGAGCCTTGTCAGGAAAAAAATACAGGGTCTACGCACCGTGTACAAGAAGGAGTTAAACAAGGTAGAGAAGTCTAGTAAATCAGGTGCCAGCATGGATGAGGTGTATGTGCCCTCCTTGTGGTACTTTGATTTACTAGGCTTCACCCGTGACCAGGAGCTACCAAGGTCAACCGTGTCATCGGTGCGTCAGACCCTGGAACCGGACAAGGCCATCCATAATGGTCCTGACTCTGCGGATGGAGATGTAAGTACCTTATTTGCTTCCCTGGATATAGCAATTTACATTTGTATTTATGTGCCATAGTTACATAGAAAAACAGTAACTAAGGTTTTACCTGTTTAATTCTGCAGTTTACAAAAGTTTTCCCTTCCAGTTCAGATAAGTACACTGCTCTTCTTTTTTTTTTTTTTTGCCTGACTCCGTTCTCATTATGTACGTTTAGTTAACCCGTGCCTGTCATGATAAATCCAATGCCACAATGCTAACTAATGTATTTCCTTTCTGCATGCTGTAAAATATTTATTTTGGTTTTGCTTTAACATTTATTTTCTTTTCTATATTTCTACAGCACCATAGAGAGGAAATGGGGCCAACACCAAATGAGGAAGACCTGTCTACTGCACGTATGGAGGAGCCGGGTGAGGGGAGTAGTCAACAGTCTGCGGCTTCTCCAGCACTGCGTAGACAGAGTCGAAAAAGAAAGGCGGACGGCCAGCCATCCCCAGACCTATTGGCGTTGGCGAAGAATATTTTACAGAATCAAAATCAAAAAACCACGGACACTTTTGCCACGTTTACGGCAGATAGACTGGGAAAGCTGGATCCAAGACAGAGGCTCCATGCGGAACGAGTCATATTTGAAGCACTCAGTAAAGCGGCACAAGGACAGCTGGATGAGTCTTCGAAAATCCTGAGTGCGGTGGATCGGGACCAGTCATGGCCACAAGTGCCCGATCCACACAGGAACACACCTGTGCGGAGGATTTGTCCTCCGCAAAACATGTCATTCCCCCAACCCCCTCCCCCTCAGTACCCAGGGTTTTCCCAATCATTTTGGCCACAGATGTCCTCAACACCCAGGCCACATCAATATAATGAGGAATCCCAGTATCACGATTTATAGTGGTGTTTTCCTTTGTTTTATTTTTGTTTATGTTGATGTTTTTTAATAAAAGTTTTGATATTAAAACTTGCTGTCGTCTATCAGGAATTAAGCTGGCAGAACAACTTGGTGGGGTAATGGGTGATAGGATATAATGCTATCAAAGCTCTGGTGGGAGGGAGGGGGTGCATCTATACAGATGCATAGCTATAATGGGTGTGAGTGATGAAACATTAATTTATTTTTTACATTTAAAGAAATAGGATGGGTTGAGGGTAGGTCAGGTCCGCCATAAGGGCGGTACTCTAGCTTAAGATGCCCAGATATAATGGGTGTGTTTTTAATATGTAGCTTTTTTTTTTACTTTTTTTTCATATTTTTTGGAAAGAAGTTGACACTGCTGCAGTTATAAAGTCTAAACTGTATATATTTGTAAGAATATATATGTAATAATAATATATATTATATATATACCTATATATATATTACATAAAAAAACAAGCATAACATTGAAAACAAAACAAATAAAAGAACTATTTACAAAATAACTATTTACATGCCCCCCTGGTGGATGAACCGCTCCAGCAACACTCCATGCTCGTCCATGGCTGCCAATATTGTCGACCTCATCCGCCGGTGGGAGGCCAACAGGTCCTGGGCAGTGATCATTTCTGTGGAGGTAAATGGTAAAAGTTAACCAGGCAATTCTGTGGCAACATCAAGTAAAGTTACATGTGTGCTGTTTTACTTACGGATTTGCGGCGACTGCGCTTCTCCAGATGAGGCACTTACTGCCCAGCCCGAACCTGTGGCACCACCGGTTAGGGACACAAAGAAAAATACATATAACACGACAGCCCTTGCACATTTTAAGACCTAACAATGTTATATTATGTGCGTAAATTACCAGAAGGCGATCCTGCACCAGTGTCATGGAGTGATGCTGGAGAGAAGTCCAGTGTGGGGGTAGAGGTCGATGACCACATATCTGGAGGCGGTGTAGCAGCAGGAGAAGGGGTTGCTGCCGGTGATGGTGGTGCTGGTGATGCAGCTGCTGGTGATGCAGCTGGTGATGCAGCTGGTGATGATGCCAAAGGAGATGGTGGTGGTGGTGGTGGTGCTGAAAAAATATTTAAATTGAGTGGAATAATCTTTCTACTAACTTTCTTGATTATGGCTATTATTCGCATATAAAGCTTCATATATTGGTCCATACAGAGTAGGCCCCATATGATGCTACAAATGTAAAGGGCCCGATACGAAGCCACATAAATAATGATCCCCTATATGATGCTCCAGTATATGATGGACCCCATTTCTGAAGTTCCACTGTATGATTAGCCCCATATATTGGTCCATACAGAGTAGGCCCCATATGATGCTACAAATATAAAGGGCCCGATATGAAGACACATAAATAATGATCCCCTATATGATGCTCCAGTTATGATGGACCCCATTTCTGAAGTTCCACTGTATGATTAGCCCCATATATTGGTCCATACAGAGTAGGCCCCATATGATGCTACAAATGTATAGGGCCCAATACGAAGCCACAGAAATAATGAACCCCTATATGATGCTCCAGTATATGATGTGCATTATATTGCAGTACTGCATTGTAATTAATGCCACTCACCACGACGGGCCTGCCTCTGTGCACGGATGCTGGCGATGCGGTCGCTGGATCTGTACCGCAGATCAGCCAGCTTCTTGCGGATTTGTCTTGTTGTCCGCTGCACTCCATATCTTCTAGCCAGGCCCCGTCTGATCCTCCGCAGCACTGCCTGCTTGTGGAGGACTGGATGAGTCTGGTGCTGAGTGCACCAGTAATCCCTCCTATCCATCTCACGGATCAAATAGCAGACCTCGGCATCCCCCCAGGGTGTACTGCGTCTCACAGCCGCCATGTTATTGCCTCAAGACAAGCTAGGCCGCATTTAAGGCGTTAATCCCGCCCATGACGCATCAGCGCCGCCCACTTTTTTCCCCGTGACGTGCGGACCTTAGAGGACGCAACTGCGTTCTCGCGCGAACAGCATTGCTGCACTTATGAATATTGTGATTAAAATGGAGATGCATTAGCGTCTCCGAAAATATCGTGCCTGCAATACAGCGTCCCCAGGTCACAAGAGTGTGGGTATGTTGTTGGTTTTAAAGGGGTTTGATGTATTATTAGATTGTGATTTTATGTGTGGAAACTGTCATGCAAATATTCACTTTGTATATGAAAATAATTTTTTATATGTCACAATATGTAGATGTTTATTTTTAACTTTTCCCACATAATCATGTGTGGTTTTTTTTTGGGTGTTACGTGTTGGCGTTTTTATTGTTACCATTTTTGGGCACCTGAAATTTTTTTAAGCGCTTTTTTATTCTATTTTTTGAAGTTAGTAATTAACAAAAAAAAAAAAAAAAAATTTTCTTTTTGGGGTGCCCTTTTAATCGGTCTGAGTGTGGTAAAATAGATAAAGCGTTTTTATTGTTCGGGTCATGACGATTATGGCGAGACCTCATTTCTCTCAATTTTTGACTTTTTGTCAGCTGTGGAGGCTGCTGCTGGGGTTTACATGGACTGGGCCAGTCGCTGATTGGTCGCGTCCGGCCGGGTGCGACCAATCAGCGAGGCGGGCTTTCCGTTAAAGACAGACAGAATTACACGATTATATAGTAGATGTCACCTGTGTATTACCTCATATTACTGTGTATTACCTCATGTGACTGTATATTACCTCATTACTCATACATTTGAGTATATGTAACTTTAAACAATGTAAGTAATGTTGAGAAACCAAATTAACAATACGTGAAAAAAACATTAACTAATAGAACTTTATTCAGCAATTTAAGTAGGTAAACAATCTCAGTAGTAGTCCACTATAGGTTCTGATGCTGCCAAGTCACAGCACCGGGACAGTTAAAATAATCGCAGTAATTGTCTCTGCAGGTCTTCGCATCCTGGGTGCTTCTTCCAGGTCCCAATGGTCGAAGGCCAGCAATTGCGCGTTCGCTTGCCCGCCATTCGCCCAGCTGCACTTCTCCGTTCATTTCATTCACAGAGTCACCAAAGCCAGGAGGACAGTACGACACAGAATCGCGTCGGCGAAGAAAATTGTGAAGCACACAACAGGCCAAAACTACTGAGTCAATAGATTTCAACTTCATGTTAATCGGTGTGTGAAAAATGCGGAAGCGATTGGCCATGATACCAAAGGCATTCTCCACAACCCGACGTGCCCTAGACAAACGGTAGTTATAAATTCTCCTTTCCCGTGTGAGAGTTTTTTGAGGGAAAGGTTTTATGAGATTGGGATGAAGCGGGAAGGCCTCGTCGCCAATAAAAACAAAATTAAGGTTACCTGTAGTGTCTGAGTTAGGCCGGCGTCACACACAACGACAAAAAATCGGTCCGTTTTAGACGGTCGATTGTCGGATCAAAATGCAAACATCACACATCCTTCTGGCATCCGATTTTCCTTCAAAGATGCGATTTAGTCGCATGTGTGTGTACCTTGTAACATCCGATTTTCATCCGACTTGCGAGATTTTCTCGCAGGCTTGCAAAACTGACATATAATGGATCCAAAAGAATAGTATTTCAATCACAAAAAAAAGAATAGATATATACACATAGAACACATATATATATATATATATATATATATATATATATATATATATACATGTCATTGTGACATGTACATATACATATATTTATAGTTCCTAGACTTCTACATACTGTTATAGCCGCTAATTCAATTGCCGGCTTCTGTGAAATCACAGAAGCCGACATGAAATTATACATTGTTTCCACACAGTTAACCATGTCATTTCCTGTATTTTGATATTTGTTTAGAACTTACAATTACATGAGTGTATTTGTGCAAAATTTCAGACATGTAGGGGTTAATTAAAGGTGTAATTTCGTTGAAAAAAAAATGCGTGGGCTCCCGCTGTATTTTCTCCACCAGACAGACAAAGCAAAGCGAGTGGGGGCAGATAATAACAGCCTAGGGAGGGTACATTTTTTGTGCCCCCCCTGGCTACTAACATCTGCCCCCAGACACCCCAGAGAGGGCAAATCTATAATTAGATTTGCCCTTTCTGGCACTTTGCCCGTCTATTCCCATTGCCCTGTAGCGGTGGCGAATGGGTTAATAATCTCACCTTACTGTCACCTTAGTATTGAAAGGTGACCTTAAGGCAGGTTAATAATTGAGAGCTGTCAATTAGACAACTATCAATTATTAATCCTATTGAAGTAAATTAAAAAAACACAGACACATTAATAAAAATTAATTTTAATGAAATAAAAACACATTTTTTTGACCATATTTTATTTTACACTTAATCCGTGCGAAGCCATTGATCTCCTAAAATAAAGATAAAAAAATAAAAAAACATTATTCTTACCTATTCCGCTGATCTGTCACGTCCCACGCTGTAATCCTTCACAAAGGGTTAACTAGCTTTGAGCCAAGCAGTGCAAGTAATCCTGCATGCTCAGCTCAAAGCTCCTGAATGAATAAGTTCCTCTCCTGGCGACAGGAGAGGATGTGTTTCATGAATGAAGCTTAATTGATTGTGTCCACTTTCCCTTTAGGTCAGGTCACTAAAGTTAAATTGCCAATAAATCAATTAAGCTCCATTCATGAATCTATTCCTCTACTTTCGCTGGAGAGGAACTTATTCATTCATGGGGTTAGAGCTAGTAGACAGAATTATCTCCCTGCTAACTGTAACCTCTTAACCCTTTCTGATGGATTACAGCGTGGGACCTGACTGTACATCGGATTGGTAAGTATAATTTTGCTTTTTTATTTTATTTTTATTCCAGGAAATGGTTTTAGCAGGAAAATAAAATATGGTAAAAAACTGTGTGATTATTTAATTAAACTTATTTTTTATTAAACTGTGTGTGTTTGATTTTTCTTTCATACAATAGGATTAATAATTGATAGTTGTCTAATTGACAGCTCTCAATTATTAACCTGCCTTAAGGTCACCTTTCAATACTAAGGTGACAGTAAGGTGAGATTATTAACCCATTCGCCACCGCTACAGGGCAATGGGAATAGACGGGCAAAGTGCCAGAAAGGGCGAATCTAATTATAGATTTGCCCTTTCTGGGGTGTCTGGGGGCAGATGTTAGTAGCCAGGGGGGGGAAAAAAATGTACCCTCCCTAGGCTGTTATTATCTGCCCCCACTCGCTTTGCTTTGTCTGTCTGGTGGAGAAAATACAGCGGGAGCCCACGCATTTTTTTTCAACGAAATTACACCTTTAATTAACCCCTACATGTCTGAAATTTTGCACAAATACACTCATGTAATTGTAAGTTCTAAACAAATATCAAAATACAGGAAATGACATGGTTAACTGTGTGGAAACAATGTATCATTTCATGTCGGCTTCTGTGATTTCACAGAAGCCGGCAATTGAATTTGCGGCTATTACAGTATGTAGAAGTCTAGGAAATATAAATATATATATATATACATGTCACAATTACATATATATATATATATATATATATATATATGTATTCTATGTGTGTATATCTATTCTTTCTAGTCTTTATTAAAGCTGTCAGTGTGATTTTACAGTATAGCCGGGGATGAATTGCCGGCTTTTCTAAAGGACACCGATGCGATTTCATCGCAAGTCACACAGTGTGGTCCGTTTGTAATCCGATTTTTCATCGCTCCCATAGACTTGCATTGGCGATTGTCGACCGACAATCGGTGACAATCGCAGCATGCTGCGATTGTACACGGACGTTTAAAACGGACCACAAAAAATCTGATACTGGGAGCTGCTCCATAGATCAACATAGGTCCGACTGCAATGCGATTTTTCATCGCATTGCAGTCGTCCGATTCTGTCGCCAGTGTGACGCCGGCCTTAGGAGGCAAGTGGAGTTCACAGTTATGTAACCGTTCTCCAAAAACTGTATTCTCCAAAACTCCACCATCGGAAACCCTTCCATTCATCCCAATGTCTACACAAATGAACTCATAATTGGCGTTAACAAGGGCCATCAGTATGATGCTGAAATAGCCCTTGTAGTTGTAGAAATATGATCCGCTGTTGGGTGGCTGAGTAATACCGACATGTTTCCCGTCCAAAGCCCCACCACAGTTTGGGAACTGCCATAGGTGATCAAAATCGTTGGCAATCTTGCTCCATTCCGCCTCCGTGGTGGGAAACTCCATGTAGCTCCGTAGACAACTGAAAATCGCCTTGCACATTTCCGGAATGAGAACGCTCAGTAGACGCCTTGAAATGGCGGAAGAAAAATGCAAGTCTTGCAAAGAGCGTCCAGTTGCCAGGAATCGCAGCGTGACTGCCAATCTTTCATCTGCCAGGATGGCAGCACGCATCGCTGTATCCTTCCGTTCAATAAGTGGAGTAATTCTTCCAAGTAAATAGGTGAAGGATTCCTCAGACATCCGCAGATAATTGCGGAAATCATGTGGATTTTTATCCTGAAGCTCTTTCACCAGTTGCATGTGTGAAAATTTGGACCTCTTCTGTAGCCACTCTAGGGTCCACATGCGACGTTTTCTTTTAGAACGCCTCTCCAGCATCCGTGCCTCATCTTGATGCCGTGCTTCCTCTACAAGCAATGCAGCAACCACAACAGCACCCTCTGCATTGTTCATGATGGGGCAAACTGAAAAAAAATAAATAAAAACAATAGGTAGGTGTCCTATAACAATTTAAAATTAGGCGAAATGGAAAGGTATTTGAGATCCCACCCGAGACCCCCTAAAATGGCTGCCGGCGAAAAAGCACATGTGCACCGGTAGAAGCCATGCCCTCCCTCCATCCCAGCACAGCAAAGATAGCAGACAATAGAATATAGGTAGATGTCCTATAACAATTTAAAATGGGAAGGTATTTGAGATCCCACCTGAGACCCCCTAAAATGGCTGCCGGGAAAAATACACATGTGCACCGGTAGAAGCCATGCCCTCCCTCCATCCCAGCACAGCAAAGATAGCAGACAATAGAATATAGGTAGATGTCCTATAACAATTTAAAATGGGAAGGTATTTGAGATCCCACCTGAGACCCCCCAAAAAAATATACACAATAGGAATCACATTAGAGACTCAAAAAAGTATACACTACCTAGTTGTGCAATGTTACAATAATTGACATTAATTCTAAAGACAATGGAAACGCAGTAAAGACCCAAAATGAACTTACCGTGCACAACGTATAGCTAGTCAAAAGCTAGTTGGAGAATAGCTGTCTTTTGGAAACGCAGTCTTGAACGCTACTGAGATCCGGAAGCAGGACGCTAGCAGGACCAAACCACCACAACTGTTGCTAGACCGCCAGGAACAATGAACAGGAGCACAGCTACGCTGCCTTTTTCACGCGATCCGGAACAATGGTAAATAGCGCCGCCAATTGAAACGCAGTAGTGATCGCCAATCGGAGCCAGGGGGCGTGGAAAAGGCAACGCAAAAGCACACCCTCGATTCTAATAGCAAGTCGCTGGAGAGATCATTGTTAAAGGTGTCAAACTGGACGATATGTGCGACTCAGCGGGGCCGCAACGACCAAAAAATGTCCAGAGTTTTCTTGAACGATCAGCGATCTCACAGCAGGGGCCTGATCACTGGTATGTGTCAGACGTAGCGAGATCGCTAATGAGGTCGCTGTTACGTCACGAAATTGGTGACGTAACAACGATCTCGGTAGCGATCTCGTTATGTGAGACGGGCCCTTAAGGGGTTATGGCCCCTCGTCTGATGACTACATGATATCTCAGTTTCATCCTACCTTGAAAGCTGGCCACTTGAAGGGCTGGGTGAAACTTGAGTTACTACATAGTGTAAATTAGTATATAAGACCAGAGAAACATGACTAAGACAGATGTAAATACTGGGGTACCTGTATATGTAAAGTGTGTTCATACCTGCATAATTGGGGACGCCCATGCAGTGTAGTGAAACTCCCAGGGGTTCTTTGACTTGGTGTTGCTTCTCTGATATTCCAGACGGATGATGTTTAAAAGCCTCTTGGTGATGATGTAAGTATACTATATGTAGTTAATCTTTATTTATACGTAATCATTATATGTATTTAATCCCTATATGTACATAACCTTTGTATAGTAAAATATACAAAAGTGTACGCACTCATACTGTTCAATCATACAATTCCTTTAATTTTGTACTTTTAAATAAAATAGCATTATATTGCAAGTATTAGCCATCTTTAAAGCCATATCTGAACCTTAGTGTTAAAAACTTGTGAAATCAAATAGCCAAATTATTCATTAAATAATTCTGCAAAGCAGGAACCATCATACCATTAAAAAATACAAAAAGTTGATCGTCGTTCAATGTAATGAATCCTGCTCTCAACATATTGTCGGGATTCCGTTATCATTTGAAAACCAAGAAAGGGTTTGACAGCTTGAGGTTTCATGGTACACTCATTTTTTTTTTTAATTAACAGTCTCCTGTCTCCAATCACGTCATTCAGACTGTATTGTTGGTTACTCTCAAAAGCTTAACTGAAAACATACAGATTTTGTGTCACATTAGTAAACTTTATAATCTTGCAAGGATTTAAAGTAATCTGTTTCACTCACTTTTGGACTAATTGGTGAGATTTTTAGCAGCCACAACTCTGAAGTGTTAGCAAGTTTTGGTAAAAGAGATGCTGATTCTTTCCTTCTTTTTCCTTGCAGTCAGTTCTCCTTAACTCTGTGTGATTTTCTATGTGATTTTTTATTATAACATTGAGAAATGGATTTGGTAGGGGAATAATGCACTTTTCTGACACTTAAAAATAATCTTTTCGAACCATGCTTAGTTTAACGTCCACCATCTTGCAATGTACGATCTTTGCCTACAGTTTCACAGTTCACTGAATGATGTTCTTTGCCTTCAGAAGACGATTTCAGGGAAGCAACATTACTTTCTTTATCTGATACAATAAAAGTGTTAAAAAAATATAATGATCTTCCAGTTTTTCTGTGGAGAAAGCGCACACTTTGCATGGAGGTGTAATTAATTTTTTAGCAGTGGAAATGCCATTTACTTAGATATGTATAAAATCTTGCACTGAAGCCCCATTAATCCTCACTTGGGTAGAATAACTTAGACCTTTTATGTCTATCATTGGCGACTTCTGAATGTACTAAATTAATATTGTGAAGTGGATTTTCATGGGCCCATCGAGTATGTGGGTTCCAAGGTGTAATGGGGTGCATATGGCTATGCAGCAGGGCAGACATTGCTGCCACTGTGTAAATAATAGAGTACGGGAGTGCAAAATGAATATTCTGAAGTGAGTTTTATTGGGCCCATACTGTATGTGGGTTCCAAGGCGTAATGGGGTGCATATGACTGGGCAGCAGGGCTGGCCTTGCTGCCAATGTGTAAAACAAAAGAGTACGGGAGTACAAAATGAATATGGTGAAGTGGTTTTTACGGGGCCGATCCAGTATGTGGGTTCCAAGGCGTAATGGGTTGCACATGACTTTGCAGCATGGCAGACATTGCTGTCACTGTGTAAACAAAAGAGTACGGGAGTACAAAATGAATATGGTGATGTGGTTTTTATGGGGCCAATCCAGTATGTGGGTTTCAAGGCGTAATGGGGTGCACAAGACTTTGCAGCAGGGCAGACATTGCTGTCACTGTATAAACAAAAGAGTACAGGAGTACAAAAGGAATATGGTGACGTGGATTTTATGGGGCCCATCCAGTATGTGGGTTCCAAGGCGTAATGGGTTGCATATGACTTTGCAGCTTGGCAGACATTGCTGTCACTGTGTAAACAAAAGAGTACGGGAGTACAAAATGAATATGGTGATGTGGTTTTTATGGGGCCAATCCAGTATGTGGGTTCCAAGGTGTAATGGGTTGCATATGACTTTGCAGCATGGCAGACATTGCTGTCACTGTGTAAACAAAAGAGTACGGGAGTACAAAAGGAATATGGTGATGTGGTTTTTATGGGGCCCATCCAGTATGTGGGTTTCAAGGCGTAATGGGGTGCACAAGACTTTGCAGCAGGGCAGACATTGCTGTCACTGTATAAACAAAAGAGTACAGGAGTACAAAAGGAATATGGTGACGTGGATTTTATGGGGCCCATCCAGTATGTGGGTTCCAAGGCATAATGGGTTGCATCAGGGGCGTACATAGAAATCATGGGGCCCCATAGCAAAAGTCTGAATGCCCCCCCCCAAAAAAAAAAAAAATCAACAGGTGCTCTTAACTCCAGGCATGCATGTTATATGTCAAACAATTAATTTTATAGCTAGTCTTTGATTTTTTTCTCATTTGAGTAAAAGAAAAAGTAAAACACATCCAATGTAGTCTTATCTGGTGGAAAATACGAAGTTATGATTTAATATTATTTATTTCAGGTTATTCGAAAATCACACATCTACAAAAGCATTACCAACCAAGCGTACACATAGAAATGTAACTTGGGATGATCCCTGAAAGCGGTGTGACTGCCTGCAAGCAACCATCCTGGAATACATAGGGTCACTTTTTGTAGAGAGCTGGATTTACACTGCAGGATTCCTAGAACTGCTTATTGCCCAATAATCAGTGTAAACAGACAGCCGATCATCACCCAAACAATGAACAATTCAACAAAACAATTATTGACTAAAAAGATTTTCAATCTGGCTTAAAAATACTCCCACTCAGTAACACATCCTTCATTGTAACCAGTATGTGCTGCTGAGAACAATAATAATCTATGCACACAAAACAATCTATACTGATCATCCTGATCCTGTGGCTGTGAGCATAAGAAATGCCAAAATGGGCTATCAGCTATTGGCTAACTAGTAGCTGATTGATTGTCAATATATATAACACAGACATTTAGCAAGGCAGAATAAATCATTGGTGGCTCAGTGGTGTGTATATATATATATATACATATATATATATACACACACACACACACACACCTGCAGTGCATGCAGGGCCCCCTACACCCTCCACAGTGCGTGCAGCCGGGCCCCCCTCCCTAAGGTGCAAAGTGCAGCTAGAGCCATTGTAAATGTAAAGTGCCAGCACAGTGAGGGGACACATTCAACAAAAAAAATCCACCCCAGCCAGCAGGACTCACCTTATTGTGTGTATCTCTCCCTGAGTGAAACTTATGAATGTTTCCTGCTTCCTGTGAGGCACGTGTTGATCTCTGGCTGCAGGCTGGCTTTCTTATGCAAATGCAGCCAGAGACTTAAGCCAACTGCTGACAAGGAAACAACAAGGAAAGGGGACCTTCAAGGTGGTTTACGGTGCCCGGCAGTCATTGCTTATATTTAATTAAAGGAGATAGTACTGTGTCAGCACAGCACAGCTGCCAAACGACAGCGGCCGTCGTGGGCCCCCTCGTCGTGGGCCCCCTCACCTGTCTGGGCCCCATAGCAGCTGCTTAGTCTGCTCTATTCACGGGACGCCACTGGGTTGCATATGACTTTGCAGCATGGCAGACATTGCTGTCACTGTGTAAACAAAAGAGTACGGGAGTACAAAATGAATATGGTGATGTGGTTTTTATGGGGCCAATCCAGTATGTGGGTTCCAAGGCGTAATGGGTTGCATATGACTTTGCAGCAGGGCAGACATTACTGTCACTGTGTAAACAAAAGAGTACGGGAGTACAAAAGGAATATGGTGATGTGGTTTTTATGGGGCCCATCCAGTATGTGGGTTTCAAGGCGTAATGGGGTGCACAAGACTTTGCAGCAGGGCAGACATTGCTGTCACTGTATAAACAAAAGAGTACGGGAGTACAAAAGGAATATGGTGAAGTGTTTTTTACGGGGCCCATCCAGTATGCGGGTTCCAAGGCGTAATGTGGTGCATATGACTAGGCAGCAGGGCTGGCCTTGCTGCCACTGTGTAAAACAAAAGAGTACACGAGTACAAAATGAATATGGTGAAGAGGTTTTTACGGGGCCCATCCTGTATGTGGTTTCCAAGACGTAATGGGGTGCATATGGCTATGCAGCAGGACAGACATTGCTGTCAATGTGTAAAACAAAGAGTACGGGAGTACAAAATGAATATGGTGAAGTGGTTTTTACGGGGTCAATCCAGTATGTGGGTTCCAAGGCATAATGGGGTGCATATGACTTTACAGCAGGGCAGACATTGCTGTCACTGTGTAAACAAAAGAGTACGGGAGTACAAAAGGAATATGGTGATGTGGATTTTACTGGGCCCATCCAGTATGTGGGTTCCAAGGCGTAATGGGGTGCATATGACTAGGCAGCAGGGCTGGCCTTGCTGCCAATGTGTAAAACAAAAGAGTAAGGGAATACAAAGAGAACATGGTGACGTGGATTTTACAGGGCCCATCCACTGACAGCATAGGCTACAACAGTTTAGGAGACCCACCGTTTAATAATAGCCCTTTAAAAAGATTAATGCCGTCTGATGCACCAGTAAAAATGGGCTTTGTGACTTTAAGAGTCCCTCCTTCATAAATGAAGCAAGATGTGTCTGCTTATGTGTCACACACCACATGGCTAGCTAGGCTTGTTAAATGTTAAAATGACATTTCCCAGTGAATGCAGTTGTTTTGGTTGAAATCAATATTAAAGTAGCAAAAACGCTTCTAAAACGCTGAGTCGGAACATATCCCAAGTGGTGGAGGAACATTTTGGTCTGGGGTTAATTATTTTGCCTTATATACAAGTCATTAACATGGAAAGGATGTACCTTCACATATTTCGCTGCAAAATCAGCTTCGATTTCATTTTGGTATGTCCAGTATACAATGCCCAGTATTCAATTGCACAATAAAGGCCTGTATAGGGCTCTGTTCACACAAGGGTGATGCATAGTGTCTGGTTCACAGGCTATTAGTCATGCCCCTGAGTATACTGGGCAGCCACCCCCTCCAGGAATGGGTAGATGGAGAGTGGCTGTTAATCCAGTATTTTGCACCTGTGTTGCTAACATCTTGCTATATGGGCTGGCTGCACCCTGTAGTGTATTTGTTCTAAGATCTGGGCAAGTAAGCAGTGCTGCCTAATTTTCTGCTGTGTAACTTGAATTTTTGGAGGCTTTTAAGTCTTCTTTTGTGGCTTTGCTAGTAGTTTAGTGTAAGGACTTGCAAGCGTGGGGCCCCATGACGTGGGTTGCAAACTTGTGTATTTTGGCCAAAATATCGACCAATACCTCACTTTTTTTGTATTTTTTGCACTATTTCTCAGGGTGCAGCCAAGCCCAGCACTCCTGATCGTGTATACAGGGGTGTTCACACTGGTATGCATTAAGAATGTGCTGGCCAGCCTGCCTAATTGAATAGTAGGGGCGTGACTAATAGGCTGTGAACCAGACACTATACAGCACACTTGTGTGAACAGCGCCCTATACAGGCCTTTATTGTGCAATTGTATACTGGGCAGCTGCCCCCTCCAGGAATGAGTAGGTGAAGAGTGGCTATTAATCCAGTGTTTTGCACCTGTGTTGCTCACATCTTGCTATATGGGCTGGCTGCACCCTGTAGTGCATTTGTTCTAAGATCTGGGCAGGTAAGCAGCGCTGCCTATTTTTCTGCTGTATCACTTGAATTTTTGGAGGCTTTTAAGTCTTCTTTTGTGGCTTTGCTATTAGTTTAAAGCTAACCAAACATTATGATCCTCCATGCAGGAGTCCTCTGGTTGTGATGCCAACCCATCGGTGACCCGCAATCACGTGATGGGGGTCACTGATGGGCGGATTTCCAGTGCGAATGCCGGAATTGCATGTTAAGTGCGGCTGTCAGTTTGACAGCGGCATTTAATGGGCTAATAGCTACGGGTGGATCGTGATTCCACCAGCGGCTATTTAGGGCACATGTCAGCTGTACAAAACAGGCCTGGGGAAAGGTATACCTCAATAGCTAGTATCAGAGACCGGCTTGTAGGAGACAGAGAGACCAAGACGGCGCAGATTGTGCACTGGAAAATGCACAGGGGACCAGAGCAGAGCGCGCAGGAGGTAATGTACCGAAGATCAGAGCAGAGCGCATACCGGGTAATGTACGGGAAATCAGGGTAGAGCAGAGCGCACACAAGTTAATATACGGGAGACCAGGGCAGAGCAGAGCGCGAACTGGGTAATGTACAGGAGATCAGGGTAAAGCAGAGCACCTACTGGGAAATGTACAAGAGACCAGGGCAGAGCAGAGCGTGCACTGGGTAAAGTATAGGAGATCCGAGGTTAGACAAGGTATGCACCCTGGGGGGGAGTGCTGGGACCTGAGACACACCAGTACAGAGTATGCACCAGAGTGAATCACCAGGCGCTGATGTGAGAGAGAGAGCCCCAGATATACTGATGTCAGACACAGAGGAGGAGGGTACTTCCGGGTCAGGACACCTGGAAACTGAACAAAGGAATCCAGCAAGTGCGCAGCCACAGTCTAAGGAGGCACACGGTGCAGGTGCAGACCGCGGGCCCCCCGGGAGGCTCGCAAGTCCGGAAACACCCGGCGCGACCCCACACCACCAGCACAGGAGGCCCGAGGAGCAATGGAAAAGGTGGCCGGCCGCAGCAGTAACAATAGTATAGGTGTAGATATATATATATATGTCAGTGACACACACATACAGTACAGACCAAAAGTTTGGACACACCTTCTCATGTAAAGATTTTTCTGTATTTTCATGACTATGAAAATTGTACATTCGCACTGAAGGCATCAAAACTATGAATTAACATGTGGAATTATATACTTAACAAAAAAGTGTGTAACAACTGAAATTATGTCTTATATTCTAGGTTCTTCAAAGTAGCCACCTTTTGCTTTGATGACTGCTTTGCACACTCTTGGCATTCTTTTGATGAGCTTCAAGAGGTAGTCACCGGAAATGGTCTTCCAACAATCTTGAAGGAGTTCCCAGAGATACTTAGCACTTGTTGGCCCTTTTGCCTTCACTCTGCGGTCCAGCTCACCCCAAACCATCTCGATTGGGTTCAGGTCTGGTGACTGAGGAGGCCAGGTCATCTGGCGTAGCACCCCATCACTCTCCTTCTTGGTCAAATAGTCCTTACACAGCCTGGAGGTGTGTTATGTTTCGGTAGCTGAGGAGTGCAGGTAAAAAAGGCAATACACCAGAGCAGTTGGAATCTATGGGATTGCAGTACCCTGACTAACCACCACAACTAGAGGCAGCCGTGGAGCGTTCCTACGTTGGTCCTAGACGCCTCGTCACAGCCTGAGAAACTAACTACACCTAAAGATAGAAATAGGAAAGCTATCTGCCCCGGAGCAGAACCCCAAAGATAATAGAAAGCCCCCAAACATGTAATGGCGGTTAGACAAGAGGAAATACTGACACAGAAAGAAAATAGAATGAGCAAACGCTGGGGCCCAAACTATCTAAATAGAAAAGGACAGGAAGGGTACTTACTGCAATCCCAGAAAACCCTGAAAAACACCAACTCTACTAATTTCAAAATCACCTGAGATCACACGACCTCTACCACCTAAATTAGCTCTCTGGTGTAACAAAATCAAAACAGCAGCCACTGAAAAAAACTGGAAAAAGCAAAAGAACAAAACTCAGTGGCTGAACTAAACTGAGAAGGCAGAAGCCCCCGGAGGGGACCCAGAAGGCCCCCAAAGAAGTGCAGGACAAAATGCAAAAATATAGCAACAACACAAAAGAAGAAAAATTCTTATCTGGTAGCAGGAGATGCAGACACGACACAGCAGGCTACAAGGGAAACTGGAATGAAGGATTCAGACCAGAACAATTGATCACCGGGAACCCCTATGGGAAAATGACTCCCTTATATAAGACCAGTCAGTAACACCTGATTCCCAGTCCTCACAATCTTCACTAGTACCGCTTGTAACCACCAGAGGGAGCCTCTGCTCAGAACTCATCTCAAACCCATTCACAACAGAGGTGTGTTTGGGGTCATTAAAAAATATAGCGTGGCACTGCTGTGTGTTGTGCACAAGTAGGAGCCCAACCACAAATGAATGAAGAAATAAACTTGGCACTCAACTTATAGGCAAATAAGAAATTTATTGCAGTCATAAAACAACGTTTCGGTCATCAACGGACCTTTTTCAAAGCACTGCAATGAATATACAGAGATACATACATCATATAATCGATATACTATGAGTGTAAATGCGTAAATGAGTAAATTACATCATATGAGTATAAACAAATGAAAAAGCCCAATAAATGAGGCTGGTGAAAAAGTTGCAAAATAAAGAATGAAAATAAAGAATATAATAAAGGAAAAGAAAGGGAAAAATCCTACCCGACTGCTTTGAGGATACTCTCAAATAGATGACACTAGAGTCATATGGGAGCTATAGAGATGTCCTGTAGAGACATTTTACTGCACCAAATGAAACCAGAAAATAAATAAGAATATGGTGGGTTGGTATATGAGGTACTATAACCTGAATTTAATAAGGATAACATACCTTATAGTAATGGGATGACACCTGGGAGTATATATATTGTATTTAGTGAAAATTTCTACCTATTGAGTGAAGCATATGTATTAGACAGAATAATGATAGATAATGTCTATTTATAATAGCCAAATTGACACTCCGTGTCAACCGTTGAAACTAGGGAATATAGATAGACATGCAGATATGTGCAGTGCTTTTCGTGGAGTCAGAGTGTCAGGAATCGAACCCACCAGCCAGCAGCTCTACCATCTGAGCTATTCTGCTGTTCATTGTTAATTATATAGTTCAACATTGTGCACTATTACAGAGTGCTGCTAATGAAAATAATCCCAAAGCAAAAAAGTATTATGGTGTACTTACACAGAAAATGTGGACTATCTTTGGTGATAACAGTTATATACTGTGGTGAAGGAAACCTAGACTTGTGAGACAATGTCCAGACAAAACATGAAAAGTGCACTAGTGAAAAATTGGAATAGTATAACTAAAGTGCACTTACTGAAGAAATGCAGTAGATTCATTAAGGACGCAATTTATACACACTGCAGTAGTAAATTGTAAGTATATAAATGAAAGTCCATCACAGTAAAACGTTATCAAGTGGTGGTGACAAAAGGTAGTGCACTTACTCAGACAATTGTGGTATAGTCCTTGAGGTGAGCAAACACTGTGGTAACAATGAAATATTCAAACAAGGTGAGGTCCCATATTCGTTATGACCGCTATGGTGTGCGGTGCCCAAGGTGCTTTCTAGAAGTGGTGAGGAGTAAGGTGGCGTCTCATGCCAACGCGGTGTCCACCGCTTGTTGGTGAGTGAGAACGCCGTGTGTATCGCCATTTATGGCTGAGGGGCGGGACTAAGCGTCCAGGTCACAGAGGAAGTCAGAGACAGGAAGTGGGCGGCTTTGTTGTGTTCCACTGATGTGACTATGTGTTCCAGCGGCCATTTTGGGGCCGGCTTAGGGCGGTAACTATGAAGATGCCGTGGGCAGCATGAAAAAAGAGGAACGCTTTGCTGGTTCTGAAATCACAGTCTGGTAATATAATGGTATTGTTATAATAGCAGTCGAGTAGGAGGCAGAGAGGATGAAGGAGAATCCAGAGTAGGACGAGGAACGTTTTCAACTATCGGTTCAATAGAGTCGACTCTGGAAAGAGAATACAGGCATTATAATCTGTAATGTGGTAATACATAGTAAAACAATGGACATAAAATACAATGTTAAGGGCTAGTTCCTACATTATTAACAGGCGATGTGTCGATACTACCTAATGGAAATGATGAGTGTAGTGGGACACTAAATGAATGATTGAAGGTCATAGTCTCTATTTAGACCTCTTGGAGCAAGAGTTTGTAGCTCGTGTATCCAAAAGGATTCTCTCTTTTTGAGATGCTTAATACGATCACCCCCACGTCTTTGTAGTGCTACTAGTTCAATAATTTGAAATCTTAGTTGTGCTATAGAATGTCCCGTAGTGATGAAATGATACGGAACTGGTAGTAGCATATTTTTGCATCTTATTGTGGATTTGTGCTTGGAGATCCGATCCTTAATGGGTTGAGTGGTTTCTCCCACATAAAGTAAGCCACATGGGCATTTAATAAGGTAAATGGCATATGAAGAATTACAAGTGTGTTATGTTTCGGTAGCTGAGGAGTGTAGGTAAAAAAGGCAATACACCAGAGCAGTTTTAATCTATGAGATTGCAGTACCCTGACTAACCACCACAACTAGAGGCAGCCGTGGAGCGTTCCTACGTTGGTCCTAGACGCCTCGTCACAGCCTGAGAAACTAACTACACCTAAAGATAGAAAGAGGAAAGCTATCTGCCCCGGAGCAGATCCCCAAAGAACATAGAAAGCCCCCAAACATGTAATGGCGGTTAGACAAGAAGAAATACTGACACAGACAGAAAATAGTATGAGCAAACGTTGGGGCCCAAACTACCTAAATAGAAAAGGATAGGAAGGGCACTTACTGCAATCCCAAAAAACCCTGAAAAGCACCAACTCTACTAATTTCAAAAACACCTGAGATCACACAACCTCTACCACCTAAATTAGTTCTCTGGTGTAACAAAATCAAAACAGCAGCCACTGAAAAAACTGGAAAAAGCAAATGTACAAACATCAGTGGCTGAACTAAACTGAGAGGGCAAAAGCCCCCGGAGGGGACCCTGAAGGCCCCCACAGAAGTGCAGGACAAAATGCAAAAATCAAGCACAAAAACAAAAAGAAGAAAATGTCTTATCTGTTAGCAGGAGATGCAGACACGACACAGCAGGCTACAAAGGAAACAGGAATCAAGGATTGAGACCAGAACAATTGATCACCGGCAACCCTAATGGGAAGGCGACTCCCTTATATAAGACCAGTCAGTAACACCTGATTCCCAATCCTCACAATCTTCACTGGACAGTCCAGTACCGCTTGTAACCACCAGAGGGAGCCTCTGCTCAGAACTCATTTCAAGCCCATTCACAACAGTACCCCCCCCTTGAGGAGGGGTCACCGAACCCTCATTTAAGCAACCAGGTCGGTCAGGATGAGTTCTATGATACGCACGGATGAGTCTCCTAGCATGGATGTCCGAAACAAACACCCAAGAATTGTCTTCCTGACCATAACCTCTCCACTTAACCAAATACTAGAGTTTCCGTCTAGAAAAACGAGAATTCAATATTTTCTCAACCACAAACTCCAGATTGCCCTCAACCAGAACAGGGTCAGGAGGCACAGCAGTAGGAACCACTGGCTCAACAAACCTCTTCAACAAGGACTTGTGGAACACGTTATGGATCTTAAATGTCCCTGGAAGAAGCAAACGAAAAGAAAAAGGATTAAGAATCTCCATGATCTTATAAGGTCCAATGAACCTAGGCTTAAATTTAGGAGATGCCACTCTCATAGGAATATTTTTTGAGGACAACCAGACCAAGTCCCCCACTTTAAACCGAGGACCATCAGTCCTATGCCGGTTAGCAAACCGCTGGGCCCTCTCCTGAGAGAGGGACAACCTCTCCACTACCTGGTCCCAAATCTGTTGCATACGCTCCACAACAGAGTCAACACCTGGACAGACAGAAGCCTCCGTCTGTCCTGAAGAAAATTGAGGGTGAAACCCAGAATTACAGAAAAATGGAGACATCAAAGTGGCAGAGCTAGCCCTATTATTAAGAGCAAACTCAGCCAAAGGCAAAAAAGAGACCCAGTCATCCTGATCAGCAGACACAAAGCATCTTAGATAAGTCTCCAATGTCTGGTTTGTTCTCTCAGTTTGACCATTGGTCTGAGGATGAAACGCCGAGGAGAAAGACAATTGAACACCAAGTTTAGAACAAAAGGTCCTCCAAAATCTGGAAACAAACTGGACTCCTCTGTCAGACACAATGTTCTCAGGAATGCCGTGTAACCGAACCACGTGCTGAAGGAACAAAGGCACCAATTCAGAGGAGGAAGGCAACTTAGGTAATGGCACAAGATGTATCATCTTGGAAAACCTATTACAAATCACCCAGATGACGGTCATTCTCTGAAAAACAGGGAGGTCGGAAATGAAATCCATAGAGATATGGGTCCATGGTCTCTTGGGCACAGGCAATGGCATCAACAAACCACTAGAGCGAGAGCAAGGCTTGGAGCGAGAGCAAGTCCCGCAGGACTGCACAAATTCCCTGACATCACGAGACAAGGTAGGCCACCAAAAGGACCGACTAACCAAGTCTCTGGTACCAAAAATTCCGGGATGACCGGCCAACGCGGAACAATGAATCTCAGACATCACACTCTTTTTCCACTGGTCCGGGACAAACAATTTCCCAACAGGGCAGCGCTCGGGCTTATCCTCCTGACACCCCTCCAGAGCCAGTCTCAAATTGGGCGAGATGGCGGAAAGAACTACACCTTCTTTCAAAATAACAGAAGGATCAGATAACTCAGGAGAGTCCGCAAGGAAACTCCTCTAGAGGGCATCCGCCTTAACATTCTTAGTGCCAGGTAGAAAGGAAACCACAAAATTAAAACGTGTGAAAAACAAGGCCCACCTGGCCTGTTAGGATTAAGTCGCTTGGCAGATTTCAGATAAACCAGATTCTTATGGTCCGTAAGGACCACCACCTGATGTTTGGCTCCCTCCAGCCAATGTCTCCACTCTTCAAAAGCCCACTTCATGGCCAATAACTCCCGATTACCCACGTCATAATTACGTTCAGTAGGAGAAAATTTTCGAGAGAAAAAGGCACAAGGGTTACTTTTAGAGGTCTCTGGATCTCTTTGGGACAAAACGGCACCTGCCCCAATTTCAGAGGCATCAACCTCCACCTGAAATGGCAGAGAAACATCAGGCTGCCGTAGAACAGGAGCAGAAGTGAATCTCTGCTTAAGTTCCTGAAATGCAGAGACTGCCTCAGGAGGCCAATTCACCACATCAGAACCCTTTTTGGTCAAATCAGTTAATGGTTTAACAATAACCGAGAAATTACCAATAAATTTACGATAAAAATTGGCAAAACCCAAAAATCTTTGAAGAGCCTTTAATGAAGTAGGTTGGACCCAATCACAGATGGCCTGAACCTTGACCGGGTCCATTTCAATAACAGATGGGGACAAAATGAATCCCAGAAATGAGATCCTATGTACGCCAAAAAGACACTTTGATCCCTTCACATACAGAGCATTCTCTCTCAAAATCTGGAATACAGTTCGAACATGTTTCACATGAGAGTCCCAGTCATTGGAAAAAATCAAGATATCATCCAAATAAACAATCAGAAATTTATCCACAAAATCCCTGAAAATATCATTCATGAAGGATTGGAAGACGGAAGGAGCATTAGTGAGCCCAAAGGGCATCACTAGGTACTCAAAATGCCCCTCTGGGGTATTAAATGCCGTCTTCCATTCATCCCCGTGCTTAATGCGAATAAGGTTATATGCCCCCCTGAGGTCAAGCTTGGTAAACCAAGTAGCGTTTTTCACCCTGGAAAACAGGTCAGAAATCAAGGGTAACGGATATTGATATTTCACAGTAATATTGTTCAAAAGACGATAATCAATACACGGCCTTAATGAACCATCCTTTTTGGCCACAAAGAAAAAACCGGCACCTAAGGGTGAAGATGATGGTCTGATATGACCCTTCTCCAATGACTCCTTGATATAAGACCGCATAGCGTCATGTTCAGGTACAGACAAGTTAAAAAGGCGACCTTTAGGGAATTTACTACCCGGCACTAATTCAATAGCGCAGTCATAGCTCCTATGGGGAGGCAAGGATGCAGATTTACTTTCGCTAAACACATCAGAAAAATCAATCAAAAAGTCAGGAACATCCTGAGCCTGGGGGGAGGCAGAAAAAACAGGAGTGTTGGTATTAACACATTGGCAGCCCCAACTGGTTACAGACACAGATTTCCAATCCAAAACAGGATTATGAGACTGTAACCAAGGGAAACCCAGTACGATAATGTCATGCAGATTATACAGAACCAAAAATTTGCAGCTCTCCTGATGGTCAGGTTCAACCCTCATTATCACCTGAGTAGAGAACTGAGGTTTATTCTCAGCCAAAGGGGTAGAATCGATCCCCAGTAGGGAATAGACTTCCGTAGGGGTATCAAGGGAAACCCACAACGTTTAGCAAAATCAAAATCCATCAGGTTAATAGCTTCTCCCGAATCAACGAAAGCCTGAGCAGAAAATGAGGACAGAGAGCATATCAGGGTAAAAGTTAATAAAAACTTAGTCTGAACACTACCCAAGACAACTGAGCGTGCAAAACGTCTTCTGTTATGTTACGGTAGCTGAGGAGTGCAGGCAAAAAAGGAAATACACCAGAGCAGTTGGAATCTATGAGATTGCAGTACCCTGACTAACCACCGCAACTAGAGGCAGCCGTGGAGCGTTCCTACGTTGGTCCTAGACGCCTCGTCACAGCCTGAGAAACTAACTACACCTAAAGATAGAAATAGGAAAGCTATCTGCCCCGGAGCAGAACCCCAAAGATAATAGAAAGCCCCCAAACATGTAATGGCGGTTAGACAAGAGGAAATACTGACACAGAAAGAAAATAGTATGAGCAAACGCTGGGGCCCAAACTATCTAAATAGAAAAGGACAGGAAGGGTACTTACTGCAATCCCAGAAAACCCTGAAAAACACCAACTCTACTAATTTCAAAATCACCTGAGATCACACGACCTCTACCACCTAAATTAGTTCTCTGGTGTAACAAAAACAGCAGCCACTGAAAAAACTGGAAAAAGCAAAAGTACAAAACACAGTGGCTGAACTAAACTGAGAGGGCAAAAGCCCCCGGAGGGGACCCAGAAGGCCCCCACAGAAGTGCAGGACAAAATGCAAAAATATAGCAAAAACACAAATTAAGAAATTGTCTTATCTGATAGAAGGAGATGCAGACACGACACAGCAGGCTACAAGGGAAACTGGAAAGAAGGATTCAGACCAGAACAATTGATCACCGGCAACCCTGATGGGAAAATGATTCCCTTAAATAAGACCAATCAGTAACACCTGATTCCCAGTCCTCACAATCCTCACTAGTACCGCTTGTAACCACCAGAGGGAGCCTCTGCTCAGAACTCATCTCAAACCCATTCACAACAGT
>JARQOD010000003.1:236188877-236331833 GCA_033576555.1 Oophaga sylvatica
TAGGGCACTTTTTGTAGAGAGTGGTTTACACTGCAGGATTCCTAGAACTGCTTATTGCCCAATAATCAGTGTAAAAGCAGCCGATCATCCACCCAAACAATGAACATTCAACAAAACAATTATTGACTAAAAAATTTTCAATCTGGTTAAAAATCTCCCACTCGTAAACACCTTCATTGTAACCAGTATGTCTGCTGAGAACAAATAATCTATGCACACAAAAAATCTAATGATCATCCTGACCTGGGCTGGAGCATAGAAATGCCAAAATGGGCTTCGTATTGGGCTAACTAGTAGCTGATTGATTGTAATATTTATAACACAGACATTTAGCAAGGCGAATAAATCATTGGTGGTCAGTGGTTTTTATAATATTATTTATCAAAAATATTTATACCACACCACCTGCAGTGCATGCAGGGCCCCCTACACCCCCACAGGCGTGCAGCGGGCCCCCCCCTCCCTAAGGTGCAAAGTGCAGCTAGACCATTGTAAATGGTAAAGTCCCCCAGCACAGTGAGGGGGACACATTCAAAAAAAAAAAAATCCACCCCAGCGCAGGACCACTTATTGTGTGATCTCTCCCGTGAAATTTAAAGAATGTTTCGCTTCCGTGAGGCACGTGTTGTCTTGGCTGCAGGTGGCTTTCTTTGCAAAAGCAGCCAGGAACTTAAGCCAACTGCTCAAGGAAAACAACAAGGAAAGGGGACCTTAGGTGGTTTACGGTCCGGCAGTCATTGCTTTATTTAATTAAAGGAGATAGCTGTGTCGCACAGCACAGTGCAACGACAGCGGCCGTCGTGGGCCCCCTCGTCGTGGGCCCCCCACTTTGGGCCCCATGCAGCTTTAGTCTGTCTATTCACGGGACGCCACTGGGTGCTAAGACTTGCAGCAGGCAGCATTGCTGTCACTGTGTAAACAAAAGAGTCGGGGTACAAAATGAAATTTGGTGATGTGGTTTTTATGGGGCCAACCGTATGTGGGTTCCAAAGGCGTAATGGGTTGCATTGCTTTGCGCAGGGCAGACATTACTGTCCACTGTGTAAACAAAAAGTACGGGAGTACAAAAGGATTGGTGATGGGGTTTTTTTGGGGCCCATCCAGTATGTGGGTTTCAAGGGGTAATGGGGTGCAAAGACTTTGCAGCGGGCGACATTGCTGTCACGTATAAACAAAAGAGTACGGGAAGTACAAAGGAATATGGTGAAGTTTTTTTTTAGGGGCCCTCCAGTATGGGGTCCAAGGCGGTAATGTGGTGCATTGACTAGGCAGCAGGGCTGGCCTTGCTGCCACTGGTAAAACAAAAGGTACCGAGTAAAAAAATGAAATATGGTGAAGAAGGTTTTTACGGGGCCCCTCCTTATGTGGTTTCCAAGACTAATGGGGGCATATGGCTATCCAGACGACATTGCTGTCAATGTGTAAAACAAAGATACGGGAGTACAAAATGAAATGGTGAAGTGGTTTTTACGGGGTCAATCCAGTATGTGGGTTCCAGGCAAATGGGGGTATGACTTTACAGCAGGGCAGACTTGGTCACTGGTAAACAAAGAGTCGGGATACAAAAGGAATATGGGTGTGGATTTTACTGGGCCCATCCGTATGGGGTTCCAAGGGTAAGGGGTGCATTGACTACAGCAGGGCTGGCCTTTGCTGCCAAGTGTAAAACAAAAGGTAAGGGAATACAAAGAGAACTGGTGACGTGGATTTACAGGGCCCATCCATGAAGTAGGCTACAAAGTTTAAGAGACCCACCGTTTAATAATGCCCTTTAAAAAGATTAATGCCGTCTGATGCCCAGTAAAATAGGCTTTGGGAATTTAAGGTCCCTCCTTCAAAATGAAAGAAGATGTGTTGTTATGTTCACACACACATGGTATAGGCTTGTTAATGTTAAATGACATTTCCCATGAATCAGTTGTTTTGGTTGAAATCAATATTAAATACAAAAAAGCTTCTAAAACGCTGGTGGCATATCCCAAGTGGTGGAGGAACATTTTGGTCTGGGGTTAATTATTTTGCCTTATAACAAGTCATTAACAGGAAAGGATTAACCTTCATATTTTTGCGCAAAATCAGCTTCGGTTTCATTTTGGTATGTCCAGTATACAATGCCTATTCAATTGCCAATAAAGGCCTGTATGGCTCTGTTCCACAAGGGTGATGATAGTGTCTGGTTTCACAGTATTGTCATGCCCTGAGTTATGGGCAGCCACCCCCTCCAGGAATGGGAGATGGAGGTGGCCTGTTAATCCATATTTTGCACCTGTGTTGCTAAACATCTTGCTTATGGGCTGGCTGCACCCTGTGTGTATTTTTCTAAGAACGGGCAAGTAAGCGTGTGCCTAATTTTCTGCTGTGTAACTTGAATTTTTGGGGTTTTAAGTCTTCTTTTGTGGCTTTGTGTAGTTTTAGTGTAAGGATTGCAAGCGTGGGGCCCCCATGCGTTGGTTGCAAACTTGTTTTTTGGCCAAAATATCGACCAAACCCACTTTTTTTGTATTTTTTGCACTATTTTCGGGTGCAGCAAGCCAGACTCCTGATGTGTTACAGGGGTGTTCACCCTGGTATGCATTAAGAAGTGGGCCCACCTGCCTAATTGAATAGTGGGGCGTGATAATAGGCTGTGAACCAGACCATACGCACATTGTGTGAACAGGCCAAACAGGCCCTTTATTGTGAATTGTATATGGGCAGCTGCCCCCTCCAGGAATGAGTAGGGAAGAGGGGCTATTAATCCATGTTTTGCACCTTGTTGCTCACTCTTGCTATATGGGCGGCTGCCCCGTAGTGCTTTTGTTCTAAGATTGGGCAGGTAAGCGCGTGCCCTATTTTTTTTGTATCACTTGAATTTTTGGGAGGTTTTAAGTTTCTTTTGTGGCTTTGTATTAGTTTAAAGTAACCAAACATTTGATCTCCATGCGGAGTTCTGGTTGTGTCCAACCATCGGTGCCCGCAATCAGTGATGGGGGTCACTGTGGGCGGATTTCCAGTGCGAATGCCGGAATGCATGTTAGGGGCTGCCGTTTGACCGGCATTTAATGGGCAATACCGGGTGGACGGATTCCACCAGCGGTATTTGGGCACTGTCAGCGTACCCAAAACAGGCCTGGGGGAAAGGATACCCCCAATAGCTATATCGAGCCGGCTTGTGGAGACAGGAGCCAGACGGCGCAGATGTGCACTGGAAAATCCCAGGGGACCAGAGCAGAGCGCGCAGGAGGTAAGTACCGAGATCAGAGCAGAGCGATACCGGGTAAGACGGGAAATCAGGGTAGGCAGGCGCACACAATTAATATTCGGGAACAGGGCAGAGCAGAGCGCGAACTGGGTAAGACAGGAGATAGGGTAAAGCAGGCACCCTACTGGGAAAGTAAAGAGCCAGGGCAGACAGGGCGGCCTGGTTAAAGTATAGGAGTCCGAGGTTAGACAGGTATGCCCCTGGGGGGGGGGTGGGGCCTGAGCACACCCGTACGAGTTGCACCAGGTGAATCACCGGCGCTGTGGGAGAAGAGCCCCAGATATTGATGCAGCACGAGGAGGGGGGGTACCGGGTCAGGGCACTGGAAACGAACAAAGGAATCCAGCAAGGCGCGCACAGTCAAGGAGGCCACGGTGGCGGTGCAGACCCGGGGCCCCCGGGGGCTGCAAGTCCGGAAAACCCCGGCGCGACCCCCACCCCGCACAGGGGCCAGGGAGCAATGGCAAGGTGGCAGGCCGCAGCAGTAACAATAGTATAGGTGTAGTATAATTTATATGTCAGTGAACACACATAAGCGCCGTTTGGAACCCCTTTTCCCTGTAAAGATTTTTTGTTTTTTCATGCATGAAAATGTACATTCGCCTGAAGGCTCAAACAAATTAACATGTGAATTATAACTTAACAAAAAAGTGGTAACAAACTGAATTTGTCTTATTCAGGTTCTTCAAAGTAGCCCCCTTTTGCTTTGATGAGCTTTGCACACCTTGGCATTCTTTTGATAGCTTAAGAGGTAGTCCGGAAAAAGGTCTTCCAACAATCTTGAAGGAGTTCCGAGAACTTAGCACTTGTTGGCCCCCTTTTGCCTTCCTCTGCGGTCCACCACCCCAAACCATCTCGTTGGTTAGGTTGGTGATGAGGAGGCCGGTCATCTGGCGTAGCCCCCATCACTCCCTTCTTGGCAAATAGTCCTTACCGCGGAGGTGTGTTATGTTTCGGTGCTGGGAGTGCAGGTAAAAAAAAGGGAATACACAGAGAGTTGGAATTATGGGATTGCAGTCCTGACTAACCACCACAACTAGAGGCAGCCGTGGAGCGTTCCTAGTTGGTCCTGCCGCCCTGTCCAGCCTGAGAAACTAACTAACCAAAGATAGAAATAGGAAAGCTTCTGCCCCGGAGCCGAAAACCCCAAAGATAAAGAAGCCCCAAACATGTAAGGGGTTAGACAAGGGAATAGACACAGAAAGAAAATAGAATGGAGCAAACGCTGGGCCCAAACTATCTAAATAGAAAAGGACAGGAAGGGTACTTACTGCAATCCCGAAAACCCGAAAAACACCACCCTACTATTTCAAAATCCCTGGATCAACGCCTTCCACCTAAATTAGCTCTTGGGTAACAAATCAAAACAGCACCCAAAAAACGAAAAAAAACCCCCAAAAAAACAAAACCAGGGCTGATAAACTGGAAAGGCAGAAGCCCCCCCGGGGGGGGCCCGAAGGCCCCCAAAGAAGTGCGGACAAAATGCAAAAATATAGCAACAACAAAAAGAAGAAAAATTCTTATTGGTGCGGAATGCGACAGACAAAGCAGGCTACAAGGGAAATGGAATGAAGGATTCAACCAGAACAATTGTCACCGGCAACCCCTATGGGAAAATGACTCCCTTATATAAGACCAGTCAGTAACACCTGATTCCCAGTCCTCACAATCTTCACTAGTACCGCTTGAAACCACCAGGGGGCCTCTGCTAGAACTCATCTCAAAACCCATTCCAAAGAGGTTGTGTTTGGGGTCATTAAAAAATTAGCGGGACTGTGGTGTTGTGCAAAAGGAGCCCAACCACAAAAATGAAGAAATAACTTGGCACTCAACTTATAGGCAAATAAAAATTTATTGCAGTATAAAACAAGTTTCGGTCATCAACGGACCTTTTTAAAGCACTGCAATGAAATACAGAGTCATACATCATATAATCATATACTATGAGTGTAATGCGTAAATGAGTAAATTACATCATATGAGTATAAACAAATAAAAAAAGCCCAATAAAGAGGGGTGAAAAAAAGTTGCAAAATAAAAGAATGAAAATAAAGAATATAATAAAGAAAAGAAAGGGAAAAATCCTACCCGATGCTTTGAGGATACTCTTAGATGACATGAGTCATATGGGGCTATAGAGTCCTGTAGAGACATTTTACTGCACCAAATGAAACCAGAAAATAAATAAGAATATGGTGGGTTGGTAATGAGGTCTATAACCTGAATTTAATAAGGTAATCCTTATAGTAATGGGATGCACCGGGAGTATATATATTGTTTTATGAAAATTTCTACATTGATGAAGCAATGTATTGAAAGAATAATGATAGATAATTCTTTTATAATACCCAAAAATGACATCCGGTCAACGTTGAAACTAGGGAATAAGATAGCATCAGATTTGCAGTGCTTTTCGTGGAGTCAGAGGTCGGAAGAACCACCAGCCAGCGTCTACCATCGAGCATTTGCTGTTCATTGTTAATTATATAGTTCAACATTGGCATATTACAGAGTTGCTGTAATGAAAATAACCCAAAGAAAAAAAAAGTTTATGGTGACTTACACAGAAAATGGGGACTTCTTTGGTGATAACAGTTATATACTGTGGTGAAGGAAACTTAGCTTGTGAGACAATTCCAGACAAAAAAGAAAAGTGCATAGTAAAAAATTGGAATAGTAAACTAAAGTGACTTACTGAGAAAGATAGATTCATTAAGGGCAATTTCCACTTGCAGTAGTAAATTGTAAGTTATAAATTAAAGTCCTACAGTAAATTTTATCAAGTGGTGGTGACAAAAGGTAGTGCATTACTCAAAATTGTGTAAGTCCTTGAGGTGAGCAAACACTGTGGTAACAAGAAATATTCAAACAAGGTGAGGTCCCATATTCGTTTTATGACCGCTTGGTGTGAGTGCCCAAGGTGTTTCTAGAAGTGTGAGAGTAAGGGCGTCTATGCCAAACGCGGTGCCACCTTGTTGGTGAGTGAGAACGCCGTTGTTCGCCATTTAGGCTGAGGGGGGCGGGACAAAGGTCAGGTCAAGAGGAATCAGAGACGGAATGGGCGGCTTGTTGTGTTCCCGTGTGTATGTGTTCCACGGCCATTTTGGGGCCGGTTGGGCGGTAAATAGAAGATGCCGTGGGCGCATGAAAAAAGAAAGGGAAAGCTTTGCTGGTTCGAAATCACAGTCTGGTAAAATAATGGTTTGTTAAAATAAACAGTCGAGTAGGGGCAGAGAGGAAAGAAGGAGAATCCCGAGTAGGACGGGAACGTTTTCAAATCGGTTCAATAGAGTCCTTGGAAAGGAATACAGGGGATTATAATCTGTAATGTGGTAATACATAGTAAAACAATGGCAAAAAATACAATGTTAAGGGCTAGTTCCTACATATTAACAGGCGATGTGTCGATACTACCTAATGGAAATGAGATGTAGTGGGACACAATGAATGATTGAGGTTGTCTCATTTGCCTCTTGGGCAAGAGTTTGTAGTGGTATCCAAAAGGATTTCTCTTTTTTGGGGCTTAATACGATCACCCCCCGTCTTTGTGTGCTCTAGTTCAAAAAATTTGAAATCTTGTTGTGCTTAGAATGTCCGTATTGATGAAAGATACGGAATGGGTGAATTTTTGCTTTTTGTGGATTTGTGCTTGGAGATCCGTCCTAAGGGTTGGTGGTTTTCCCACATAAAGTAAGCAATGGGCATTTAATAAGGTAAATGGATATGAAGAATTACAAGTGTGTTATGTTTGGTAGCTGGGAGTGTAGGTAAAAAAAAGGGAAACACCGAGCAGTTTTTAATCTATAGATTGCAGTACCTGATAAACCATCACAACTAAGGCAGCCGTGGAGCGTTCCTACGTTGGTCCTAAAAAACGCCTCGTCACAGCCTAGAAATAACTAACCTAAGATAGAAAGAGGAAAGCTATCTGCCCCGGAGAGATCCCCAAAGAAATAGAAAGCCCCCAAACATGTAATGGCGGTTTTTGACAAAGAAATACTGCCAGAAGAAAAAAGTATGAGCAAACGTTGGGGCCCAAATACCTAAAAGAAAAGGATAGGAAGGGCACTTACTGCAATCCAAAAACCTGAAAAGCCAACTTACTAATTTCAAAAACACTGAGATCACCAAAACCTTACACCTAAATTTTCTCTGGTGTAACAAATCAAAACAGCAGCCACTGAAAAAACTGGAAAAAGCAATGTCAAACTCAGGGCTGAACTAAATAAGGGCAAAACCCCGGAGGGGACCCTGAAGGCCCCCCAGAAGTGCAGGACAAAATGCAAAAAATCAAGCACAAAAACCAAAAAAAAGAAATGTCTTATCTGTTGAGGGATGAGACCGACACAGCGGTACAAGGAAACGGAATAAGGATTGAGACCAGAACAATTGATCACGGGAACCCTAATGGGAAGGCGACTCCCTTATATAAGACCAGTCGTAACACCTGATTCCCAACCCACAATCTCCGGACGTCCAGTACCGTTGTAACCCCAAGGGAGCCTCTGCTAGAATCATTTCAAGCCCCCTTCACAAATACCCCCCCCTTGAGGAGGGGTCCCGAACCCTCTTTAAGCAAAACCAGGCGGTCGGATGAGTTCTATGAAGAAGGATGATCTCCTAGCATGGATGTCCGAAACAAACACCAAGAATTGTCTTCCTGCCAAACCTCTCCACTTAACCAAATACAGGTTTCCGTCTAGAAAAACGGAATTCAATATTTTCTCAACCACAAACTCCAGATTGCCCTCAACCAGAACAGGGTCAGGGCACAGATAGACCATGGCTCAACAAACCCTTCAACAAGGAATTGGAACACGTTTGGATCTTAAATGCCCGGAAGAAGCAAACGAAAGAAAAGGATTAAGAATCTCCATGATTTATAAGGTCCAATAACCTAGGCTTAAATTTAGGAGATGCCACTCTCATAGGAATATTTTTTGAGGACAACCCAGACCAAGTCCCCCACTTTAAACCGAGGACCCATCCTATGCCGGTTAGCAAACCCCGCTGGGCCCTCTCCTAGAGAGGCAACCTTCCACTACTGGTCCCAAATCTGTTGCATACGCTCCACAACAATCAAATGGACAGACAGAAGCCTCCGTCTGTCCTGAAGAAAATTGAGGGTGAAACCAGAATTACAGAAAAATGGAGCATCAAAGTGGCAGAGCTCCCTTTATTAAGAGCAAACCAGCCAAAGGCAAAAAAGAGCCCAGTCATCGCGCAGACACAAAGCATCTTAGAAAGTCTCCAATGTCTTGGTTTGTTCTCCGTTTGACATTGGTTGAGGATAAACGCGAGGAGAAAGACAATTGAACACAAAGTTTAGAACAAAGGTCCTCCAAAACTGAAACAACTGGACTCCTCTGTCGACAAATTTCTCAGGAATGCCGTGTAACCGAACCCGTGTGAAGGAACAAAGGCACAATTCGAGGAGGAGGAACTTAGGTAATGGACAAGAGTATCTTTGGAAAACCTATCCAAATCACCCAATGACGGTCATTCTCTGAAAAAACAGGGAGGTCGGAAATGAAATCCAAGGATAGGGTCCATGGCTTTGGGCACAGGCAATGGCTCAACAAACCACTGAGCGAGAGCAAGGCTTGGAGCGAGAGCAAGTCCCGCAGGATGCAAAAATTCCCGACTACGAGACAAGGTGGCCAAAAAGGACGACTAACCAAGTCTCGGTTCCAAAATTCGGGATGACCGGCCAAAGCGAACAATGAATCTCGACATCACTCTTTTTCCATGGTCCGGGACAAACAATTTCCCAACAGGGCAGCGCTCGGGCTTATCCTCCTGACCCCCTCCAGAGCATCTCAAATTTGGGCAATGGCGGAAAGAATACACCTTCTTTCAAAATAACAGAAGGATAATAACTCGGAGAGCCGCAAGGAAACTCCTCTGAGGGCATCCGCCTTAACATTTTTTAGTGCCAGGTAGAAAGGAAACCACAAAATTAAAAGTGTGAAAAAAAGGCCCACCTGGCTGTTAAGAGTGGTCGCTTGGCAGATTCCCGATAAACCAGATTCTTTGGTTGTAAGGCCACACCTTGTTTGGCTCCCAGCCAAGTCTCCACCTTCAAAAGCCCACTTCTGGCCAATAAAACCCCCATTACCCACGTCATAATTACGTTCATAGGAGAAAATTTTCGAAGAAAAAGGCAAAGGGTTACTTTTAGAGGTTCTGGATTTTTTCTTTGGCAAACGGCACCGCCCCAATTTCAGAGGCATCAACCTCCACCTGAAATGGAGGAAACTCAGGCTGCCGTAGAAAGGAGAGAAGTGAATCTCTGCTTAAGTTCCTGAAATCGAGACTGCCTAGGAGGCCAATTCACCACTCAGAACCCTTTTTGGTCAAATCAGTTAAGGTTAACAATAACCGAGAAATTTACCAATAAATTTCGATAAAAATTGGCAAAACCCCCAAAAAATTTTTAAGACCTTTAATGAAGTAGGTTTTGGCCCCCAAACACAGATGGCCTGAACCTTGAGGGTCCTTTCAAAAACAATGGGGACAAAATGAACCCAGAAATGAGATCCTATGTACCCAAAAAGACACTTTGACCCTTCCCCAACAGAGCATTCTCTTCAAAATTGAACATTGAAACATGTTTCACATGAGAGTCCCAGTATTGGAAAAAATCAAATTCATCCAAATAAACAATCAGAAATTTTTATCCACAAAATCCCTGAAATATCATTCATGAAGGTTGGAAGACGGAAGGAGCTTAGGGGGGCCCAAAGGGCATCATAGGTACTCAAAATGCCCCCTGGGGTATTAAATGCCTCTTCCATTCCCCCTGCTTAATGGAATAAGGTTTATGCCCCCCTGAGGTCAAGCTTGGTAAACCAAGTAGCGTTTTTCACCCTGAAAAAAAATGTCAAAAACAGGGTAAGATATTGATTTTCACAGATATTGTTCGCGAAATCAATACAGGCCTTAAGAACCATCCTTTTTGGCCAAAAAAAAAACCGGCACCTAAGGGTGGGAAAATAGGTTGATATGACCCTTCTCCAATGACTCCTTGAATAAACCCATGCGTCATGTTCAGGTACAGCAAGTTAAAAAGGCGACCTTTAGGGAATTTACTACCCGGGGACTAACATGCGCAGTATGTCCTATGGGGAGGCAAGGAGCAGATTTACTTTCGCAAAAAAACCCCTCAAAAAACAATCAAAAAGTCAGAACACCTGGCCTGGGGGGGAGGCGAAAAAACAGGAGTGTTGGTTATTAACATTGGCAGCCCCAACTGGTTTACAGACACAGATTCCAATCCAAAACAGGTTAGAGACTGAACCAAGGGAAACCCAGTACATAATGTCATGCGATTTAAGAACCAAAAATTTTGAGCTTCCGATGGTCGGTTCAACCTCATTACACCTGAGTAGAGAACTGAGGTTTTTTTCCCCCACCAAAGGGGTAGAATCGACCCAAGGGGAAAGACTTCCGTAGGGGTATCAAGGGAAACCCACAACGTTGCAAAACAAAATCCATCAGGTTATGCTTTCCCGAATCAACGAAAGCCTGGCAGAAAATGAGGACAGGGATATCAGGGAAAATTTTAATAAAAACTTAGTCCTAACCCCCAGACAACTGAGCGGCAAAACGTCTTGTTATGTTCCGGTAGCTGAGGAGTGCAGGCAAAAGGAAATCACAGAGCAGTTGGAATCATGAGATTGCAGACCCTGATAACCACCGCAATGAGGCAGCCGGGAGCGTTCCTACGTTGGTCCTAGACGCCTCGTCACAGCCTGAGAAACTAACTACACCTAAAGATAGAAATAGAAAACTATTGCCCGGAGCAAAAACCCCAAAGATAAAGAAAGCCCCCAAAACATGTAATGGCGGTTAGACAAGAGGAAATAGACACAGAAAGAAAATAGAATGAGAAACTGGGGCCCAAAACATCAAATAGAAAAGGACGGAGGGTACTTACTGCAATCCCAGAAAAACCCTGAAAAACACCAACTTACTAATTTCAAAATCACCTGAGATCACACGACCTCTACCACCTAAATTAGTTCTTGGTGAACAAAAAGCAGCCACTGAAAAAACTGGAAAAAGAAAAGTACAAAAACAGTGGGAATAAACTAGAGGGCAAAAGCCCCCGGAGGGGACCAAACGCCCCCCAAAGTGCAGGACAAAATGCAAAAATATGCAAAAACACAAAATAGAAATTGTCTTATCGATTGAAGGGATGAGACCGACCCAGCAGGGCACAAGGGAAATGAAAAGAAGGTTCAGACCAAACAATGATCACCGGCAACCCTGTGGGAAAAGACCCCTTAAATAAGACCAATCATAACACCTGATTCCCGTCCTCACAATCCTCACTAGTACCGCTTGAACCACCAAAGGGAGCCTCTGCTCAGAATCATTCAAACCCATTCACAACAGTACCCCCCCCTTGAGGAGGTCACCAACCCTCCTTTGACAACCAGGTCGGCGGATGAGCTATGATACGCACGGAAAGTTCCTAGCTGGAGTCCAAGCAAAACCCAAGAATTTCTTCTGACCTAACCTTCATTTAACCAAAAACGGAGTCTTCGTCTAGAAAAACGGAATCCCAATTTTCTCAACCACATATCCAGATTGCCCTCCCAAAACAGGGTAGGAGGACAGCACAGGACCACTGGCTCAACAAACTCTTCAACAAGGATTGTGGAACCGTTATGGTCTTAAATGCCGGAAGAAGCAAACGAAATAAAAGGATTAATAATCTCCAGATCTTATAAGGCCAAGAATAGGCTTAAATTTAGGAGATGACCTCTAGGATTTCTTTGAGGACAACCGACCAAGTTCCCCACTTTTAAACGGGACCATCTCCATGGGTTGCAAACGCTGGGCCTCTCCTGAGGGGGACAATCTCCCTACCTGGTCCCAAATCTGTGCATACGTCAACAACAGAGTCAACACCTGGACGACAGAACCCGTTGTCTGAAGAAAAACGGGGTGAAACCCGAATTACAGAAAAAGGGCCAAGTGGCGAGCTGCCTATTATTAAGAGCAAACTCAGCCAAAGGGGAAAAAAAGACCCAGTCATCCTGATCAGAGCACAAAGCAAACTTGATAAGTCTCCAAGTTGGTTTGTTCTCTCGTTTGCCATTGGTTGAGGATGAAATGCCGAGGAGAAAGACAATTGAAACCCAGTTTAGAACAAAAGGCCTCCAAAATCTGGAAACAAACGGATCCTTGTCAGAACAATGTTCTCAGGAATGCCGTGTAAACGAACCCGTGCTGAAGGAACAACGGCACCAATTGAGGAGGAAGGAACTTAGGTAATGGCACAAGATGTTCATTTTTGGAAAAACCTATCAAAATTAACCCATTTGGTGGTCATTCTCTGGAGAAACAGGAAGATGGAAAGAAATCCATGAGATATGGGTCCGGTCTCTTGGGCACAGCAATGGCTCAAAAACCACAGAGCGGAGAAGGCTTGGAGCGGAGCAGTCCCGCAGGACTGCAAAATTCCCTGACATCACGAACAGGTAGGCCCCCAAAAGGACGACTAACAAGTCTCTTACCAAAAATTCCGGGATGCCCCCAATCGGAACTGAATCTCCGGACATCACATCTTTTCCTTGGCCGGACAAAACAATTTTCAACAGGGCAGGCTGGGCCTATCCTCCCCGAACCCCTCCAAGCAAGTCTCAAATGGGCGAGATGGCGGAAAGAACTACCCCTCTTTCAAAATAACAGAGGGATCAGATAGCTCAGGAGAGTCCGCAAGGAAACTCCTCGAGAGGGCATCCGCCTTAACATTCTTAGTGCCAGGAAGAAAGGAAACCACAAAATTAAAACGTGTGAAAAACAAGGCCCACCTGGCCTGTCTAGGATTGAGTCGCTTGGCAGATTCCAGATAGACCAGATTCTTATGGTCCGTAAGGACCACCACCTGATGTTTGGCTCCCTCCAGCCAATGTCTCCACTCTTCAAAAGCCCACTTCATGGCCAATAACTCCCGATTACCCACGTCATAATTACGTTCAGTAGGAGAAAATTTTCGAGAGAAAAAGGCACAAGGGTTACTTTTAGAGGTCTCTGGATCTTTTTGGGACAAAACGGCACCTGCCCCAATTTCAGAGGCATCAACCTCCACCTGAAATGGCAGAGAAACATCAGGCTGCCGTAGAACAGGAGCAGAAGTGAATCTCTGCTTAAGTTCCTGAAACGCAGAGACTGCCTCAGGAGGCCAATTCACCACATCAGAACCCTTTCTGGTCAAATCAGTTAATGGTTTAACAATAACAGAGAAATTACCAATAAATTTACGATAAAAATTGGCAAAACCCAAAAATCTCTGAAGAGCCTTTAATGAAGTAGGTTGGACCCAATCACAGATGGCCTGAACCTTGACCGGGTCCATTTCAATAACAGATGGGGACAAAATGAATCCCAGAAATGAGATCTTCTGTACGCCAAAAAGACACTTTGATCCCTTCACATACAGAGCATTCTCTCTCAAAATCTGGAATACAGTTCGAACATGTTTCACATGAGAGTCCCAGTCATTAGAAAAAATCAAGATATCATCCAAATAAACAATCAGAAACTTGTCCACAAAATCCCTGAAAATGTCATTCATGAAGGACTGGAAGACGGAAGGAGCATTAGTGAGCCCAAAGGGCATCACAAGGTACTCAAAATGCCCTTCAGGGGTGTTAAATGCCGTCTTCCATTCATCCCCGTGCTTAATGCGAATAAGGTTATACGCCCCCTGAGGTCAAGCTTTTTAAACCAAGTAGCGTTTTTCACCCTGGAAAACAGGTCAGAAATCAAGGGTAACGGGTATTGATATTTCACAGTAATATTGTTCAAGAGACGATAATCAATACACGGCCTTAATGAACCATCTCTTTTGGCCACAAAGAAAAAACCGGCACCTAAGGGTGAAGAGGATGGTCTGATATGACCCTTCTCCAATGATTCCTTGATATAGGACCGCATAGCGTCATGTTCAGGTACAGACAAGTTAAAAAGGCGACCCTTAGGGAATTTACTACCTGGCACTAATTCAATAGCGCAGTCATAGCTCCTATGGGGAGGTAAGGATGCAGATTTACTTTCGCTAAACACATCAGAAAAATCAAACAAAAAGTCAGGATCATCCTCAGCCTGGGGGGAGGCAGAAAAAACAGGAGTGTTGGCACTAACACATTGGCAGCCCCAACTGGTTACAGACACAGATTTCCAATCCAAAACAGGATTATGAGACTGTAACCAAGGGAAACCCAGCACTATAATGTCATGCAGATTATATAGAACCAAAAATTTGCAGCACTCCTGGTGATCAGGTTCAACCCTCATTATCACCTGAGTAGAAAACTGGGGTTTATTCTCAGCCAAAGGGGTAGAATCGATCCCCAGTAGGGGAATAGACTTCTGTAGGGGTATCAAGGAAAACCCACAACGTTTAGCAAAATCATAATCCATCAGGTTAATAGCTGCTCCAGAATCAACGAAAGCCTGAGCAGAAAATGAGGACAGAGAGCATATCAGAGTGACAGTTAATAAAAACTTAGTCTGAACACTACCCAAGACAACTGAGCGTGCAAAATGTCTTCCCCGCTTAGGGCAGACTGAAATAGCATGAGAGGCATCAGCACAGTAGAAACATAACCCATTGCGCTTTCGAAACTCATGACGCTGTGCCCCAGACACCACTCCATCACACTGCATGGGCTCAGCAGCTGGCTCACAAGGCAACACCACTCCACGCATACTTCTCCGCTCACGCAAACGTCTGTCAATTTGAATCGCTAATGACATAGAATCATTGAGACCAGGGGACAGGGAATCCCACCATAACATCCTTTACATTATCCGACAGACCCTTCCGGAAAAGGGCCGCCAAAGCGTCGTCATTCCATTTGGTCAGGACTGCCCACCTACGGAATCTCTGACAGTATAACTCAGCGTCATCAAGCCCCTGATTTAATGCCAACAAGGCTTTTTCAGCTTGATCAGTGACATTAGGCTCATCGTACAATAACCCCAAAGCCTGAAAAAATGCATCAACATCACTCAAAACAGGATCCCCAGGTATCAGGGAAAAAGCCCAATCCTGAGGATCGCCGCGCAGGAGAGAGATGATAATTTGAACCTGCTGCGCTGCGTTTCCTGAGGACTTAGATTTTAAGGCAAGAAACAATTTACAATTATTTTTGAAATTCTGAAACTTAGCTCGATCCCCTAAAAACAATCTGGCATGGGGATCCTAGGTTCCACAACAGGCAACCTAGCAAGATATGCAGCAATACTCTGAACCTCAGTGGCAAGCTGTTCCACACGGCCAGACAACTGTGCAAACTCCATTGGGAGAAAAGATCCTCCCCAGCACCCAGAGATACAGAGGGGAAAAAAAAAAAAAAAAAAATGCAACAAACAGAAAAATATCTCTGACAACTTTTCTTCCTTCAAAATATTTTTTCCCTTCTGTGAGTACCATACAATTTTTATGGCCGGTGATACTGTTATGTTACGGTAGCTGAGGAGTGCAGGCAAAAAAGGAAATACACCAGAGCAGTTGGAATCTATGAGATTGCAGTACCCTGACTAACCACCGCAACTAGAGGCAGCCGTGGAGCGTTCCTACGTTGGTCCTAGACGCCTCGTCACAGCCTGAGAAACTAACTACACCTAAAGATAGAAATAGGAAAGCTATCTGCCCCGGAGCAGAACCCCAAAGATAATAGAAAGCCCCCAAACATGTAATGGCGGTTAGACAAGAGGAAATACTGACACAGAAAGAAAATAGTATGAGTAAACGCTGGGGCCCAAACTATCTAAATAGAAAAGGACAGGAAGGGTACTTACTGCAATCCCAGAAAACCCTGAAAAACACCAACTCTACTAATTTCAAAATCACCTGAGATCACACGACCTCTACCACCTAAATTAGTTCTCTGGTGTAACAAAAACAGCAGCCACTGAAAAAACTGGAAAAAGCAAAAGTACAAAACACAGTGGCTGAACTAAACTGAGAGGGCAAAAGCCCCCGGAGGGGACCCAGAAGGCCCCCACAGAAGTGCAGGACAAAATGCAAAAATATAGCAAAAACACAAAATAAGAAATTGTCTTATCTGATAGAAGGAGATGCAGACACGACACAGCAGGCTACAAGGGAAACTGGAAAGAAGGATTCAGACCAGAACAATTGATCACCGGCAACCCTGATGGGAAAATGATTCCCTTAAATAAGACCAATCAGTAACACCTGATTCCCAGTCCTCACAATCCTCACTAGTACCGCTTGTAACCACCAGAGGGAGCCTCTGCTCAGAACTCATCTCAAACCCATTCACAACAGTCATCCCGCTTAGGGCAGACTGAAATAGCATGAGAGGCATCACCACAGTAGAAACATAACCCATTGCGCTTTCGAAACTCATGACGCTGTGCCCAGAAACCACTCTATCACACTGCATGGATTCAGAAGCAGGTTCACAAGGCAACACTATTCCACGCATACTTCTCCGCTCACGCAAACGTCTGTCAATTTGAATCGCTAATGACATAGAATCATTGAGACCAGAGGGGACAGGGAATCCCACCATAACATCCTTTACATTATCTGACAGACCCTTCCGAAAAAGGGCTGCCAAAGCGTCATCATTCCATTTGGTCGGGACAGCCCACCTACGGAATCTCTGACAGTATAACTCAGCGTCATCAAGCCCCTGATTTAATGCCAACAAGGCTTTTTCAGCTTGATAAGTGACATTAGGCTCATCGTACAATAACCCCAAAGCCTGAAAAAATGCATCAATATCACTCAAAACAGGATCCCCAGGTGTCAGGGAAAAAGTCCAATCCTGAGGATCGCCGCGCAGGAGAGAGATGACAATTTGAACCTGCTGCGCTGCGTTCCCTGAGGACTTAGATTTTAAGGCAAAAAACAATTTACAGTTATTTTTCAAATTCAGAAACTTAGCTCGATCCCCTAAAAACAAATCTGGCATGGGAATCCTAGGTTCCACAACAGGCAACCCAGCAAGATAGGCAGCAATACTCCGAACCTCAGTGGCAAGCTGATCCATACGGCCAGACAACTGTGCAAACTCCATTGAGAGAAAAAATCCTCCCCAGCACCCAGAGATACAGAGGGAAAAAAATGCAACAAACAGAAAAATATCTCTGACAACTCTGACAACCTTTTTTCTTTCACAATATTTTTCCCTTCTGTGAGTACCATACAATTTTAAATTTTTTGGCCGGTGATACTGTTATGTTTCGGTAGCTGAGGAGTGCAGGTAAAAAAGGCAATACACCAGAGCAGTTGGAATCTATGAGATTGCAGTACCCTGACTAACCACCACAACTAGAGGCAGCCGTGGAGCGTTCCTACGTTGGTCCTAGACGCCTCGTCACAGCCTGAGAAACTAACTACACCTAAAGATAGAAAGAGGAAAGCTATCTGCCCCGGAGCAGATCCCAAAGAACATAGAAAGCCCCAAACATGTAATGGCGGTTAGACAAGAAGAAATACTGACACAGACAGAAAATAGTATGAGCAAACGTTGGGGCCCAAACTACCTAAATAGAAAAGGATAGGAAGGGCACTTACTGCAATCCCAAAAAACCCTGAAAAGCACCAACTCTACTAATTTCAAAAACACCTGAGATCACACGACCTCTACCACCTAAATTAGTTCTCTGGTGTAACAAAATCAAAACAGCAGCCACTGAAAAAACTGGAAAAAGCAAATGTACAAACATCAATGGCTGAACTAAACTGAGAGGGCAAAGCCCCCGGAGGGGACCCTGAAGGCCCCCACAGAAGTGCAGGACAAAATGCAAAAATCAAGCACAAAAACAAAAAGAAGAAAATGTCTTATCTGTAAGCAGGAGATGCAGACATGACACAGCAGGCTACAAAGGAAACAGGAATCAAGGATTGAGACCAGAACAATTGATCACCGGCAACCCTGATGGGAAGTCGACTCCCTTATATAAGACCAGTCCGTAACACCTGATTCCCAATCCTCACAATCTTCACTGGACAGTCCAGTACGCTTGTAACCACCAGAGGGAGCCTCTGCTCAGAACTCATTTCAAGCCCATTCACAACACAAGTGGAGTAATCTTTGATGTATATTTTTTACCTTAATGTGGGTGAAAGAAACTATCCCCTTTGAGGACGTTGTTGCACTGATTACAGTGCAGACAGGGATATGTTCCCATTCTAGGTCTGGAAAGGAATCTCTGTGAAGAGGCTTGTGGCTGCATATTTAAGTCAGCTTTAATCAGTGAATCACGAATATTATGCGGACGTTTATAGCACGGCAGAAAAGGATTGCGAAACTCTTCTACGTTGGGATGTGCTGTTTGGAGTATATTCCAATGTTTGCGTATTGAATGGTGCAGAATGTGAACATATGGATGATATGCGTGTACCAAAGGTATACGGTTAGTTGCCGATTTACGAGTATTTAGTGGGGGATTTTGGGCTTCTGTTAGTAAGGTGGGGGGATAACCCCTTTCTTGGAATTTTTTATACATTTCATTGATTCTGATTGCGCTCTGAGTGGGATCAGAAACAATCCTACGGACTCTTTGGAACTGGGATCGTGGGATCGCTCTCTTAGTTGTGAGAGGATGGAGACTACCGTAGTGTAAGATACTGTTGCGATCCGTTGGCTTCCTGTAAAGGTCCGTAGATAGTGTGCCACTACTATTTTTGATGACCATGGTGTCTAGGAAACTGACTTGATCTCGACTATGGGTAATAGTGAATGTCAGTTCTGGCCAAGCTGAATTGAGTATATTGAAGAAGTCCAATAGTGTATCTTCAGTACCAGTCCAAATGCAAAAGATGTCATCAATAAAGCGTTTCCAAACTATACAGTATTGTTTAAATGTGGAGTTAGGGTAAATCACCTCTTCCTCAAAGGCCGCCATGTAGCTATTTGCATAAGGCGGGGCTACGTTTCTAGCCCATTGCGGTCCCTTTCGTCTGTAGATAGAATGTGTCTCCAAACATAAAAAAGTTTTTAGTAAGGACTATAGTTAGTAATTGTGTACACAGATCTATAATTTCAGGAGACTTGTCAGATGAGTGAAGGAGATGTCTTGTACAGGATATGCCCTTCTGGTGAGGGATGGAAGTGTATAGGTCTTTGACATCTAATGACATAAGAATGGCATTGGCTGGTACTGTGCCTAGATTAGTAATCGTCTGTAAAAAATGTCCCGTATCGAGAAGATAAGATGGTGCCTTCCTTGTCAACGGTGTAAGAATTTTCTCCAGGAAAATAGATAGTGGCGATAGTAGGGACTCAGTAGCGTTTGATCAAACTTTGACACATTATGTGAGCTTGGGTATCATCGATTCAAAAACACAGGAGTTTCTCACCACCAGAAATCTGATAACTCCTGTGTTTTATATCCTACCCAAGATCCATAAAAACCTGGAGAATCCCCCAGGGAGACCGATAGTGGCCTCTACTGAGTCCCTACTATCGCCACTATCTATTTTCCTGGAGAAAATTCTTACACCGTTGACAAGGAAGGCACCATCTTATCTTCTCGATACGGGACATTTTTTACAGACGATTACTAATCTAGGCACAGTACCAGCCAATGCCATTCTTGTGTCATTAGATGTCAAAGACCTATACACTTCCATCCCTCACCAGAAGGGCATATCCTGTACAAGACATCTCCTTCACTCATCTGACAAGTCTCCTGAAATTATAGATCTGTGTACACAATTACTAACTATAGTCCTTACTAAAAACTTTTTATGTTTGTAGACACATTCTATCTACAGACGAAAGGGACCGCAATGGACTCGAACGTAGCCCCGCCTTATACAAATAGCTACATGGCGGCCTTTGAGGAAGAGGTGATTTACCCTAACTCCACATTTAAACAATACTGTATAGTTTGGAAACGCTTTATTGATGACATCTTTTGCATTTGGACTGGTACTGAAGATACACTATTGGACTTCTTCAATATACTCAATTCAGCTTGGCCAGAACTGACATTCACTATTACCCATAGTCGAGATCAAGTCAGTTTCCTAGACACCATGGTCATCAAAAATAGTAGTGGCACACTATCTACGGACCTTTACAGGAAGCCAACGGATCGCAACAGTATCTTACACTACGGTAGTCTCCATCCTCTCACAACTAAGAGAGCGATCCCACGATCCCAGTTCCAAAGAGTCCGTAGGATTGTTTCTGATCCCACTCAGAGCGCAATCAGAATCAATGAAATGTATAAAAAATTCCAAGAAAGGGGTTATCCCCCCACCTTACTAACAGAAGCCCAAAATCCCCCACTAAATACTCGTAAATCGGCAACTAACCGTATACCTTTGGTACACGCATATCATCCATATGTTCACATTCTGCACCATTCAATACGCAAACATTGGAATATACTCCAAACAGCACATCCCAACGTAGAAGAGTTTCGCAATCCTTTTCTGCCGTGCTATAAACGTCCGCATAATATTCGTGATTCACTGATTAAAGCTGACTTAAATATGCAGCCACAAGCCTCTTCACAGAGATTCCTTTCCAGACCTAGAATGGGAACATATCCCTGTCTGCACTGTAATCAGTGCAACAACGTCCTCAAAGGGGATAGTTTCTTTCACCGACATTCAGGTAAAAAATATTACATCAAAGATTACTCCACTTGTAATTCTTCATATACCATTTACCTTATTAAATGCCCATGTGGCTTACTTTATGTGGGAGAAACCACTCAACCCATTAAGGATCGGATCTCCAAGCACAAATCCACAATAAGATGCAAAAATATGCTACTACCAGTTCCGTATCATTTCATCACTACGGGACATTCTATAGCACAACTAAGATTTCAAATTATTGAACTAGTAGCACTACAAAGACGTGGGGGTGATCGTATTAAGCATCTCAAAAAGAGAGAATCCTTTTGGATACACGAGCTACAAACTCTTGCTCCAAGAGGTCTAAATAGAGACTATGACCTTCAATCATTCATTTAGTGTCCCACTACACTCATCATTTCCATTAGGTAGTATCGACACATCGCCTGTTAATAATGTAGGAACTAGCCCTTAACATTGTATTTTATGTCCATTGTTTTACTATGTATTACCACATTACAGATTATAATGCCTGTATTCTCTTTCCAGAGTCGACTCTATTGAACCGATAGTTGAAAACGTTCCTCGTCCTACTCTGGATTCTCCTTCATCCTCTCTGCCTCCTACTCGACTGCTATTATAACAATACCATTATATTACCAGACTGTGATTTCAGAACCAGCAAAGCGTTCCTCTTTTTTCATGCTGCCCACGGCATCTTCATAGTTACCGCCCTAAGCCGGCCCCAAAATGGCCGCTGGAACACATAGTCACATCAGTGGAACACAACAAAGCCGCCCACTTCCTGTCTCTGACTTCCTCTGTGACATGGACGCTTAGTCCCGCCCCTCAGCCATAAATGGCGATACACACGGCATTCTCACTCACCAACAAGCGGTGGACACCGCGTTGGCATGAGACGCCACCATACTCCTCACCACTTCTAGAAAGCACCTTGGGCACCGCACACCATAGCGGTCATAACGAATATGGGACCTCACCTTGTTTGAATATTTCATTGTTACCACAGTGTTTGCTCACCTCAAGGACTATACCACAATTGTCTGAGTAAGTGCACTACCTTTTGTCACCACCACTTGATAACGTTTTACTGTGATGGACTTTCATTTATATACTTACAATTTACTACTGCAGTGTGTATAAATTGCGTCCTTAATGAATCTACTGCATTTCTTCAGTAAGTGCACTTTAGTTATACTATTCCAATTTTTCACTAGTGCACTTTTCATGTTTTGTCTGGACATTGTCTCACAAGTCTAGGTTTCCTTCACCACAGTATATAACTGTTATCACCAAAGATAGTCCACATTTTCTGTGTAAGTACACCATAATACTTTTTTGCTTTGGGATTATTTTCATTAGCAGCACTCTGTAATAGTGCACAATGTTGAACTATATAATTAACAATGAACAGCAGAATAGCTCAGATGGTAGAGCTGCTGGCCGGTGGGTTCGATTCCTGACACTCTGACTCCACGAAAAGCACTGCACATATCTGCATGTCTATCTATATTCCCTAGTTTCAACGGTTGACACGGAGTGTCAATTTGGCTATTATAAATAGACATTATCTATCATTATTCTGTGTAATACATATGCTCCACTCAATAGGTAGAAATTTTCACTAAATACAATATGTATACTCCCAGGTATCATCCCATTACTATAAGGTATGTTATCCTTATTAAATTCAGGTTATAGTACCTCATATACCAACCCACCATATTCTTATTTATTTTCTGGTTTCATTTGGTGCAGTAAAACGTCTCTACAGGACATCTCTATAGCTCCCATATGACTCTAGTGTCATCTATTTGAGAGTATCCTCAAAGCAGTCGGGTAGGATTTTTCCCTTTCTTTTCCTTTATTATATTCTTTATTTTCATTCTTTATTTTGCAACTTTTTCACCAGCCTCATTTATTGGGCTTTTTCATTTGTTTATACTCATATGATGTAATTTACTCATTTATGCATTTACACTCATAGTATATCGATTATATGATGTATGTATCTCTGTATATTCATTGCAGTGCTTTGAAAAAGGTCCGTTGATGACCAAAACGTTGTTTTATGACTGCAATAAATTTCTTCTCATTTGCCTATAAGTTGAGTGCCAAGTTTATTTCTTCATGTTTGGGGTCATTGTCCTGTTGAAAAATAAATGATGGTCCAACTAAATGCAAACAGGATGGAATAGCATGCCGCTGCAAGATGCTGTGGTAGCCATGCTGATTCAGTATGCCTTCAATTTTGTATAAATCCCCAACAGTGTCACAAGCAAAGCACCCCCACACCATCACACCTCCTCCTCCATGCTTCACGGTGGGAACCAGGCATGTAAAGTCCATCCGTTCACCTTTTCTGCGTCGCACAAAGACATGGTGGTTGGAACCAAAGATCTCAAATTTGGACTCATCAGACCAAAGCACAGATTTCCACTGGTCTAATGTCCATTCCTTGTGTTCTTTAGCCCAAAGAAGTCTCTTCTGCTTGTTGCCTGTCCTTAGCAGTGGTTTCGCAGCAGCTATTTTACCATTAAGGCCTGCTGCACAAAGTCTCCTCTTAACAGTTGTAGAGATGTCTCTGTTCTCTGCTGCTAGAACTCTGTGTGGCATTGACCTGGTCTCTAATCTGAGCTGCTGTAAACCTGCGATTTTTGAGGCTGGTGACTCGAATAAACTTATCCTCAGAAGCAGAGGTGACTCTGGGTCTTCCTTTCCTGGGGCGGTCCTCATGTGAGCCAGTTTCTTTGTAGCGCTTGATTGTTTTTGCAACTGCACTTGGGGACACTTTCAAAGTTTTCCCAATTTTTCAGACTGACTGACCTTCATTTCTTAAAGTAATGATGGCCACTAGTTTTTCTTTACTTAGCTGCCTTTTTCTTGCCATAATACAAATTCTAACAGTCTATTCAGTAGGACTATCAGCTGTGTATCCACCAGACTTCTGCACAACACAACTGATGGCCCCAACCCCAATTATAAGGCCAGAAATCCCACTTATTAAACCTGACAGGGCACACCTGTGAAGTGAAAACCATTTCCGGTGACTACCTTTTGAAGCTCATCAACAAAATGCCAAGAGTGTGCAAAGCAGTCATCAAAGCAAAAAGTGGCTAGTTTGAAGAGCCTAGAATATAAGACATAATTTCAGTTGTTACACACTTAAGTATATAATTCCACATGTGTTAATTCATAGTTTTGATGCCTTCAGTGTGAATTTACAATTTTCATAGTCATGAAAATACAGAAAAATCTTTAAATGAGAAGGTGTGTCCAAACTTTTGGTCTGTACTGTATATATATATAATTTATATTTCATATAGAGATAGATAGCAGAATAGCCGTTAATTCATTTGGATCTGAAGATCAGAGAAGATAAAGAGAGTATCAGCTCCCCACCCCAACGCGCATTTCACCGTGACACCCTCAGAAGAAGCCAGCAGTGGAAACCGCATTGGGGTGGTGATCTGCCACTTTCTTTATCTTCTCTGATCTCCAGAAAATTTTAATCATACTGTTATTATTACTTTGGTCACATGAAACTTCTCCCTCCTCACTATCGCTACAGATACGGGGGGATGGAGCCCAGGATGGCTACAGATATGGGGGGAAGGGCACAGGATGGCTACACATATGGGGAAGAATGGATATATAGGAGAGGGGCAGGACAAGGGACCATGATGCATATAAATGGGGGACAGGATGGATATATGGGGAGGGCCCAAGATGGATATACATACGGGGTGGAAGGGGGCCAGGATGGATACACATACGGGGGAAGGGGGCTAGGATGGATACACATATGGGGGGAAAGGGGGCCAGGATGCATACACATATGGTGGAAAAGGGGGCCAGAATGGATACACATACGGGGGGAAGGGGGCCAGAATGGATAAACATACGGAAGGAAGGGGGCCAGGATGCATATATATGGGGGCCAAGATGGATTTATGGGGGAGAGGGACAGGACAAGGGACTAGGATGCATATATTTATATGGCTGGTGGGCAGGATGGATATATATGGGGAGGCAGGTTGCATAGATGTGGGGCCAGGATTGCTATATGGGGGGCAGTACAAGAGACCAGGAAGCATATATATATAGGGGGGCAGGATGCATATATTTGGGGGAGCTAGGACAAGGGACCAGGAAGGATATATGGAGGTCCAGGAGAGATATATGGTGGGGCAGGACAAGGGACATATGAGGGCCAGTATGTATAGCTGGGGAAGCGGTATGGATATCTGGGGGCCAGGCTGGACAAGGTGAGATTATTAAATAAAGAGGGGCCAGGATGAGGGACTTAATTACTGTTCGATGGCCAGAATGAGGAACATGCTATAGTAGTTTATGATGACAAGTGGGGAGTATAATATCTTTAGGGTCCAATTAGGGATATTATTGCTACTGTAATATAATTTACTTTTTAGGAAATGGATTTCCATGAAGGGAACAAAAGGGAGGTCCTGTTACAGTGCAGGGCGGCACTACGTCTCTTTTCTTCTTCATTTGACGTAGTGTAGAAGTCAGGGAAAAAATGGGGAAAGTGCTGTTAGGGTTCGAGTTCCCGCTGCTGCACAAGGGGAGTCTCAAACCAGTCCCGCTGTGGTCCCCCATCCATCTCCGGCCACAGTGGAGCCTGCTCAGCAAAGATGTCAGTCCCAGCATCTCGCCCAGTCTAATACTGTGCAGAGACTTGTTGCTGCCTCTTCAGGTTCTGCTATTGTAGCCAGTACTGGTCAGCGGCGAGCAGACGTCTTTAGGTCTAAGACCTTTGTTGCTTCATCTGAGCATACCCAGGGCAAGATTTCCCATTGGAGATCAGGGGTCACATGCTCAGACACAGCTGCCACTCCTATTGGTCCTTCAGGAAGGTCCTCCGGCTGTTGATGTTCTGAAGCAGCTTCCCATTGGTCCTTCCTGGAAGGTCTTTTTCTCGTGGCTGCTATATAAGCCTGTCCTTACCGCACGGCCGTGCGCTAGGATCAATTGCATTATTTGCTTTGCGCCAGTGTGATCATGTACGCATGTGGTTAGGGCTCGGCTGAAATGAGCCCCTAGAATACCGGTACCTCCGGTGAGGAGATTTAGGTGCACGTGGTTAGAGCTTGGCTGAAATAAGCCCCTAGAATACCGGCTTCTCTGGTGAGGAGATTGCTTGATTGCGTTGCTGTCTGCATGATCACGGACTGCTATCTGCACAGCAGTTATCTGTGTATCCCTGTGGGGTTAACAGGACACAGTACCTAACTCTGCGTCTTTACCTCAGCGACTCTGTGGTGTAACAGAGTTCGCTTATATCGCCATATAGCGCTGCTGCATTTCCCGCTAGCGGCTCTGTGGATTAACAGAGTTTGCACTATCTGCCACAGCGCGCTACGGCGTTTATTTTAGCGACTCTGCGGGATAACAGAGTTCGCTACTTATGCCATCTTACTAGCAGCAGGCCCTGCCTGCACGGTGGACCCCGGGCTGCGAACGCACCTCTCTACATCTTATATGTGGTGCGTTCCGCAGACCCTAACAAGTGCTCTGGAAGCGATCAGCTATTGATGCATGTGTGTTACTATTTGCAGAGACGAGTCCTGGCTGGAAGAAGTGACAGTGATCTGTGCTAGTTAAAGAAAAGCGAAGATAAAGGACTTCAAATACAGATGTCTCTGGTGAGTCAGTGTATTACATGTACTCGCACACTATACACTATATACAGTCATGGACAAAAGTTTTGAGAATGACACAAATATTAATTTTTACAAAGTCTCCTGCTTCACTTTTTCTAATGGCAATTTGCATATACTCCAGAATGTTATAAAGAGTGATCAGCTTAACAGCAATTACTTGCAAAGTCAATATTTGGCTAGAAAATGAACTTCATCCCCCAAAACACATTTCAACATCATTGCAGCCCTGCCTTAAAAGGACCAGCTAGCCTCTTTTCAGTGATTGCTCCATTAACACAGGTGTGGGTGTTGATGAGGACATGGCTGGAGATCAATCTGTCATGATTAAGTAAGAATGACACCACTGGACACTTAAAAAGGAAGCTGGTGCTTGGCATCATTGTTTCTCTTCTGTTAACCATGGTTATCTCTAAAGAAACACGTGCAGTCATCATTGCAATGCACAAAAATGGCCTAACAGGGAAGAGTATCGCAGCTAGAAAGATTACACCTCAGTCAACATTCTATCGCATCATCAAGAACTTCAAGGAGAGAGGTTCCATTGTTGCCAAAAAGGCTTCAGGGCGCCCAAGAAAGACCAGCAAGCGCCAGGACCGTCTCTTAAAAGTGTTTCAGCTGCGGGATCGGGCTACCAGCAGTGCAGAGCTTGCTCAGGAATGGCAGCAGGCAGGTGTGAGTGCATCTGCACACACTGTGAGGAGGAGACTCTTGGAGCAAGGCCTGGTCTCAATGAGGGCAGCAAAGAAGCCACTTCTCTACAGAAAAAACATCATGGACAGACTAATATTCTGCAAAAGGTACAGGCAATGGACTGCTGAGGACTGGGGTAAAGTTATTTTCTCTGATGAATCCCTTTTTTGATTGTTTGGGACATCAGGAAAACGCCTCATTCGGAGAAGACAAGGTGAGCGCTACCACCAGTCTTGTCTCATGCCAACTGTTAAGCATCCTGAAACCATTCATGTGTGGGGTTGCTTCTCAGCCAAGGGAATCGGCTCTCTCACAGTCTTGCCTAAAAACACAGCCATGAATAAAGAATGGTACCAGAATGTCCTCCAAGAGCAACTTCTCCCAACCCTCCAAGAGCAGTTTGGCGATCAACAATGTCTTTTCCAGCATGATGGAGCACCTTGCCATAAAGCAAAGGTGATACCTAAATGGCTCATGGAACAAAACATAGAGATTTTAGGTCCATGGCCTGGAAACTCCCCAGATCTTAATCCCATTGAGAACTTGTGGTCAATCATCAAGAGACGGGTGGACAAACAAAAACCTAAAAATTCTGACAAAATGAAAGCATTGATTGTGCAAGCATGGACTGCTATCAGTCTGGATTTGGTCCAGAAGTTGATTGAGAGCATGCCAGGGAGAATTGCAGAGGTCCTGAAGAAGAAGGGTCATCACTGCAAATATTGACTTGCTGCATTAACTCATTCTAACTGTCAATATAAGCTTTTGTTACTCATATGTTTGCAATTATATTTCTGTCTGTGATAAAAAAACATCTGTCAAACACACATAAAAACCTGAGGGCAGTAGATCATGTGAAAATATAATATTTGTGTCATTCTCAAAACTTTTGGCCATGACTGTACTGTGTACAGAGCTCCTGTGTATAATGTCACTGGTGATCACTGTATTATCTGTACACTATATGCTATATACAGAGGTCCTGTGTATAATGTCACTGGTGATCCCTGTATTACCTATACACTGACACTATATACAGAGCTTCTGTGTATAATATCACTGGTGATCACTGTTTTACCTGTACACTGACACTATATACAGAGCTCCTGTGTATAATGTCACTGATGATCACTGTATTACTTGTACACTGACTCTATATACTGAGCTCCTGTGTGTAATGTCACCAGTGATCACTGTATTACCTGTACACTGACACTATATATAGAGCTCCTGTGTATAATGTCACCGGTGATCACTGAGCTCCTGTGTATAATGTCACTTGTGATCACTGTATTACGTGTACACTGACACTGTGTATAATGTCACTGGTGGTAATAACAGTGTTGTTAGTAATGCGGTTTGTATTCATAAATATTATTGTAGTATTTGGCAATGCCGGACTAGCCATTTGGCAATTCTGGCAAATGCCAGAAGGGCCTATCTGGTCATGGGCCACCTTGTCTGCTATGCTGTTAACAGAATTGGTGTTCTCAAGACACTCAAACTGTTAAGAGTTTTGACGGAGGTATCATTAGAAATATTGGTCTTGTAGTAAATCTTGCTTTCCTCCATCCAGCATAATATTAGTAGTAATATATCCCATCTGGTGCTTGGAGACGGGGCCAGCATGGGCCTGTGTGATTTCAAATGCCAGGGCTGAATTTTTGCCTCAGTCTGTACCTGGTATTCAGTCACTATATGGTGGTAATTTGTGGTCTGGTCACGATGTGGCAGTATTTCTTCTTGTATGTGGTATTATTTGGTCCCTATATGCTTGTAATATGTCATATTATTCGGTCAATATGTGGTGGTAGTATGTTGTTTGGTCATGGTGTGGCAGTATTTGTCCTTGTATGTAGTATTATTTGGTCACTACGTGGTCTGGTCATGGTGTGGTGGTATTTCTTCCCTCTTTATGGAAGTTTTGGCCTTGGTATAGGGGATTGTGTTGTGTATGGCGGTCATTTGTTTTCTCTGATATTAATTAGGAGAAGATTCTTTATTTCCATTAGAGATTGAATACTTTTTACACAGCGGTAGAGATGCACTTACAGGGGGTTTCCTGTGGAAAAAAAGACAGCAAAATGTGGAACTTTTTATCCCCATTAGACTGGAGTGGCATGTCCGACGTCACCACTGATCCATTCATTCTCTCAGTGGCTGCACTTGTTTTTTTATAGAAGCCCCAAAGAGAATGAATGGAGCTGCGGTCAGATATCCCACCTGCTGCTCCCTTTTAAAATAGGGATAAGTGTTCCATCAAAGATTAAACTTCCTCATTCTTCCCATGGATCTATGATAACTTGTTTTAACCAAAGAACCCCATTAATTTAAACTACCGTAATTATGCATCCCAGTTATAGGGGAGCACAGTAGATGTGCAGGAGCCGCCTGTGTTTTACAGCCGATGCTCCACTATAATGAGGATAACGACTGACAGATATTTACATAAAGCTGTAGGGTGGGCCCCTAGAGTCCACTCCCCTGGTGGCCCCAGACACCCCAGTCCAACCCTGTATATATACGTGTCTCACTGACATATATATATATATATATATATATATATACATACATAACATATATATGTTTTGACAAATATTTCAGCCCATGGATCAGTTAAATGTTTATTTTTCAAGTCTGCGAGAAAATCATGGCATACGCATGCCATATAGAAGCCATACAGATACTTAGATGCTAGGAAATTGCATCCTCACATTGCCAATGGATTACATACGGATCACTGTTTGGAGAACATTGATGTGACCAAAAAATCAGACCAATTTTTTATACGTTAAGTGTGACTCCAACCTAAGGAAGAAAAGTAACATTTGCAGGTTATTTTCTGTGATTTTACTAAAAACTTTAGAATAATGAAACCACCTTGTACCAGGATATGTGTATTAAAAAAAATATTTTCAAGGCAAGCACTGTCATCACGCATTGCACAAAAAGATGTAAGATAATTCCTTGCAGTTACTGGAAGACACAGGAGAAGACACAAGATTCTGTTTTTTCATTAATGGTTGGTGCTGAAGCAGAAATTCATAACAGTTGATGTGATGGAGCAGACAATTCCTTTTCAGAAGGCTTTTACTTATGAGTGAGAGAACAATTTAACGTATTTGATATTTATTCAAACTGTCAAGCCTGAAAATCATTTTCTCTGTGTGTCTGCATTTCATTCTATGATTTAGTAGTATTTTTTTTTACTTATTGGAGAATGTGTAATACTTGTTATGTCTAATATGATCACCATTTACTTAAATGTGTATGTGAACTTTCAGGTCCTATACTGAGTGGAACTTTATGTACATGCTGATATAGCTCACTCAGGTCAGCTTATTAGACACTTTAATTGTCAGTCCTTTCACTAGCAGACATCAAGTAAAAGTTCAGAAATGGGTAAGTAAATGAATGTAGGGCACTGCAGTACCAAGAAAGATGAATCAAATGTAGTTCTTTATTTCAGGGGAAAGATGGTTTTACGGGTGTCTAAGAATAATGTGCAGATATTTCTAATGATTTATGTATCTAGTACTGCAACTTCAATAGGGATGTATACGGAATTACAGAAGGAGACTGCTGCAGAAACATCAAAAAAGGCACCTTGACCCATTCACCCCTGAGCCTGTTTTCACCTACCTGACCAGGCCATATTTTACAATCCTGACCAGTGTTATTTAATCACTCTGGAATGCTTCAACATATCCCAGTGATTCTGACAATGATTTTTCATGACACATTGTGCTTTATGTTAGTGATAAATTTAGGAAAATATTTATTGCTTTAATTTGAGAAAATATCGGAATTTTTACACAAAATTTTGAAGATTTTACAATTTTCAAATTTTTAGCTTTTAAGCCCTTAAACCACATAGTTATACCACACTACATAATTAAAAAATAACATTTAACACGTGTCTACTTCACATCAGCATAATGTTTTAAACAAAATTATTACTTTTGTTAGATAGTTAGAATGGTTATAAGTTTATCGGCAATTTCTCATTTTTCCAACAAAAAATACAAAACCAATTTTTTTAGGGACCACTTCACCTTCGAAGTGACTTTTAAGGGTCTATGTGACAGAAATTTACACCATTTTAAAACGCACCCGTAAAAGTGCTCAAAGCCACATTCAACACATTTATTAACCCTTCAGGTGCTTCACAGGAATTAAAGCAATGTGGTAGGCAAAAATGAAAATTGTACTTTTTCCCACAAAAATGTTGCTTTAGCCCCAAATTAGTCATTTTCACAAGGATAGCAGGAGAAAATTGACCATATCATTTGTTGTGCAATTTCTCATGAGTACGCCATTGCCCTATATGTTGTGGTGAACTACTGTTTTGGTGCACTGCACTGAATTTATAAAGTTGAGCTGTTGAAATAAAAAAAAAAAAACATTTTTCCCATAAAAATGTTTTAGCCCCAAATTTTTCATTTTCACAATGGTAACAGGATAATATGGAAAATACAATTTGTTGTGCAATTTCCTCTGAGTACAACAATACCCCATATGTGGTGAAAAACTACTGTTTGAGCGTATGTCAGGGCTTGGAAAGGAACAGGCATAGTGCAAAGCTCAGAAGAGAAGAAGAGCTATATTATGATCCACTGGAAGAGCTCCTGAGGTGCCTGAACAGCGGAACTCTCCAGTAAGTGACCTCATTTTACAGACTACACCTCTGAAATAATTCATCTAAGGCCGGTTTCAGACGTCCTGATATTTTCGGTACCAGAAAAACCGGTATCAGAGATATCAGCTATAGCGGGTGTCGGATGATGGGTTTAACAGTCCCAAAAGCCCCCACCTGCTGTCTTTCGTACTTTAACCCCTTCATGACCCAGCCTATTTTGACCTTAAAGACCTTGCCATTTTTTGCAATTCTGACCAGTGTCCCTTTATGAGGTAATAACTCAGGAACGCTTCAACGGATCCTAGCGATTCTGAGATTGTTTTTTCGTGACATATTGGGCTTCATGTTAGTGGTAAATTTAGGTCGATAATTTTTGTGTTTATTTGTGAAAAAAATAGAAATTTGGTGAAAATTTTGTAATTTTCAAATTTTTAATTTTTATTCTGTTAAACCAGAGAGTTATGTGACACAAAATAGTTAATAAATAACATTTCCCACATGACTACTTTACATCAGCACAATTTTGGCAACAACATTTTTTTTGTTAGGAAGTTATAAGGGTTAAAAGTTGACCAGCAATTTCTCCTTTTTACAGCAAAATTTACAAAACCATTTTTTTTAGGGACCACCTCACATTTGAAGTCACTTTGAGGGGTCTATATGGCAGAAAATACCCAAAAGTGACACTTTTATAAAAACTGCACCCCTCAAGCTACTCAAAACTACATTCAAGAAGATTATTAACCCTTCAGGTGCTTCATAGGAACTAAAGCAACGTGGAAGGAAAAAATGGACATTTTAATTTTTCCAACAAAAATTTTCTTTTAGCATCAATTTTTTCATTTTTACATGGGCAACAGGATAAAATGGATCCTAAAATTTGTTGTGCAATTTCTCATGAGTACACAGATACCTCATATGTGGTCATAAACCACTGTATGGGCGCACGGCAGGGCTCAGAAGGGAAGGAGCGCCATTTGACTTTTTGAATGGAAAGTATGCTGGAATATTTAGCGGTTGCCATGTTGCATTTGCAGAGTCCCTGTGTGCCTAAACATTGGAGCTCCCCCACAAGTGACCCAATTTTGGAAACTAGACCCCTAAGGAACTTATCTAGATGCATAGTGATCACTTTGAACCCCCAGGTGCTTCACAAATTGATCTGTAAAAAAAAGAAAGTACTTTTTTTTCACAAAAATTTTATTTTAGCCTCAGTTTTTACATTTTCACATGGGCAACAGTATAAATTTTATCATAAAATTTGTTCGGCAATTTCTCCTGAGTACACAGATACCTCATATGTGGTCATAAACCACTGTTTGGGCGCACGGCAGGGCTCAGAAGGGAAGGAGCGCCATTTGACTTTTTGAATGGAAAATATGCTGGAATATTTAGCGGTTGCCATGTTGCATTTGGAGAGTCCCTGTGTGCCTAAACATTGGAGCTCCCCCACAAGTAACCCCATTTTGGAAACTAGACCCCCTAAGGAACTTATCTAGACGCATAGTGAGCACTTTGAACCCCCAGGTGCTTCACAGAAGTTTATAACGCAGAGCCGTGAAAATAAAAAATCATTTTTTTTTCTCAAAAAAATGATTTTTTTAGCCCACTATTTTTTATTTTCACAATGGTTACAGGAGAAATTGGACCCGAAAAGTTGTTGTCCAGTTTGTCCTGAGTACGCTAGTACCCCATATGTGGGGGGCAACCACTGTTTGGGCACACGTCAGGGCTCGGAAGGGATGTAGTGACGCTTTGAAATGCCGACTTGATGGAATGGTCTGCGGGCATCTTGTTACGATTGCAGAGCCCCTGATGTGCCTAAACAGTAGAAACTCCCACAAGTGACCCCATTTTGGAAACTAGACCCCGCAAAGAACTTATCTAGATGTGTGGTGAGCACTTTGAACCCCCAAGGGCTACACAGAAGTTTATAACGCCCGGGCATGAAAATAAAAAAATCATATTTTTTCCACAATCAGGATCTTTTAGTCCCCAATTTTTTTATTTTCCCAAGGGTAACATGAGAAATTAGACCCCAAAAGTTGTTGTCCAATTTGTCCTGAGTATGCTGATATCCCATATGTGGGAGAAAACTACTGTATGGGCGCACGTCGGGGCTCGGATGGGAAGTAGTGACGTTTTGAAATGCCCACTTGATGAAATGGTCTTCGGGCGTCATGTTACGTTTGCAGAGTCCCTGATGTGCCTAAACAGTAGAAACTCCCACACGTGACCCCATTTTGGAAACTAGATCCCCCAAAGAACTCCTATAGATGTGTGGTAAGCACTTTGAATCTCCAAGTCCTTCACAGAATTTTATAACGCAGAGCCGTGAAAAATATAAAATCATTTTTTTTCCACAAAAATAATTTTTTAGTCCCCAATTTTTTTCCAAATGTTAACAGGAGAAATTAGAACCCCCAAAGTTGTTGTGCAATTTTTCCCGAGTACGCTGATACCCCATATGTGGGGATAAACCACTGTTTGGGCATACGTCGGGGCTTGGAATAAAGGGAGCACTGTTTGACTTTTTGAACGCAAAATTTGCAGGAATCAATGGTGGCGCCATGTCGCGTATGGAGACCCCCTGATGTGCCTAAATAGTGGAAACCCCTCAATTCTAACTCCAACCCTAACCCCAACACACCCTTAACCCCAAACCTAACCCCTACACACACCTAACCCTAATACAAACCCTAACCATAACCCTAACCCCAACACACCCCTAACCCTAAACCCAACTCTAACCATAAACCTAACCACAAGCCTAACCCTAATTCCAACCCTAACCCTAATTCCAACCCTAACCCAAATTCCAACCCTAACCCTAATTCTAACCTTAACCCTAACCCTAGTTCTAACCCTAAGGCTGGGTTCATATTGCGTTTTACCAGCCCATTCAACACGTAGCGTTGACTGGCTGGTAACGGTATAGCATAACCCTCTAGCGCAGATGAATCAGCAGATGATTCATCTGTGCTAGCGGTGACGGAGCCCAGACGCTGCAGCCCGTGTCCGAGGCTCCATCACTGAATGACGGCACGTCGCGAACGCATGCCGCTTTATGGCATGCGTTGCGATGCGCACACAAATGGGGTGAATGGCAGCGTTAACGGACTGCGTTACACCGCGTTATACCGCGGTGAAACGCAGTCCATCTAACGGACTGCCATAATGCAATATGAACCCAGCCTAACCCTAACCCTGAGGCCCTGTGCACACGTTGCGGATTCACTTGCGGATTTTTCTTAAATCCGCAGGTAAAATGACCTGCGTTTTACCTGCGAATTTAGCGCGGATTTGCTGCGGTTTTTCCCTGCGGTTTTACACCTATAATGGAATAGGTGTAAAACCGCTGCAGAATCCGCACAAAGAATTGACATGCTGCGGATTTAAAACCGCAACAAATCCGCATGTGCACAGCGTTTTTTTTAACCAAAATCCGCTGCGGATCCCCAGCAAAATCCGCCGCGGATCCCCAGCAAAATCCGCCGCGGATCCCCAGCAAAATCCGCCGCGATCCCATCAAAATCCGCCGCGGATCCGCAGCAAAATCCGCCGCGGATCCGCAGCAAATTCCGCCGCGGATCAGCAGCAAAATCCGCCGCGGATCCGCAGCAAAATCCGCCGCGGATCAGCAGCAAAATCCGCCGCGGATCAGCAGCAAAAACCGCCGCGGATCAGCAGCAATATCCGCCGCGGATCTGCAGCAAAATCAGCCGCGGATCAGCAGCAAAATCCGCCGCGGATCAGCAGCAAAATCCGCCGCTGATCCCCAGCAAAATCCGTCGCAGATCCCCAGCAAAATCCGCCGCGGATCCGCAGCAAAATCCGCCGCGGATCAGCAGCAAAATCCGCCGCGGATCAGCAGCAATATCCGCCGCGGATCTGCAGCAAAATCAACCGCGGATCCGCAGCAAAATCCGCCACAGATCCGCAGCAATATCCGCCGGGGATCCCCAGCAAAATCCGCCGCGGATCCGCAGCAAAATACGCCGCGGATCAGCAGCAAAATCCGCCGCGGATCAGCAGCAATATCCGCCGCGGAATCAACAGCAAAATCCGCCGCGTATCAGCAGCAATATCTGCCACGGATCCGCAGCAAAATCAGCTGCGGATCAGCAGCAAAATCCGCTAGGAAAAAAAAAAAAATTCTTTATTTTATTATTTGTCCCTATGACAGGGGTGTTCATTTACTTTTTTTTATTTTGATCAGTGTGACAGTTTATCACAGTGATCAAAATAAATTTTTTGTACACTGGAGGGCGCACTGCGCATGCGCCGGCCGGCGGGCGCACTGCGCATGTGCCCGCCATTTTCCAAGATGGCGGCGCCCATGAAGAATCCCTGGCAGCCGCCGGGACGGATCCAGGGACATCGGTGGATCGGGAGAGGTGAGTAGGGGGGGTCGGAAGGTAAGGGGGGGGATCGGAAGGTGGGGGCAGCAGATCGCAGGAGCAGGGGAGCAAATAGTGACGGCGGTGACCGATCGCTGCCATCTTTCGGTGGCTGCGGCCGATCACCACCGTGACTTGGTGTGGGGGGGTCAGATCTTGGTGTCCAGCCATGGCCGATGCTATTGCAGCATCGGCCATGGCTGGATTGTAATATTTCACCAGTTTTATTGGTGAAATATTACAAATCGCTCTGATTGGCTGTTTCACTTTTAATAGCCAATCAGAGCGATCGTGGCCATGTGGGGGTTAAGCCAACCCCCCTGTGGTGATGCACTAAGAGTCCTGTGCCTGTGGGTCGGGTGACCTTTCAGTGACCCCAGTCACCCGACCCGCAGGAACATGATTTATAGCATGACGTCGGCGTCATGGGTCGGGATGGCACTGGTTTTCATGACGCCGACGTCGGCGTCATGGGTCAGGAAGGGGTTAATATACCGCTCATCGTTCTCCTCTGCTCGCAGGCATAGCAGGGAGAATGACAGCCAGCTTCAGCACCAGCTGCTGAGGAACAGCGCTTATAGTAGCCGATTCTTCCCCGGCGGCCGTCCGTGCACACGGAGGACAGTGTGCACTGTTCTCCGTGTGCAAGTTTTGCAGATTGTGCTGCCAGTAAAAAACAGACATGTCAGTGTGTTTTGCACACGGACACACAGTCCATGAAAACACGCTGACATGTGCATAGACCCATTCATTTGAATGGGTCTACGTGTGTCAGTGTCTCCAGTTCATGAGAAAACTGTTACTACACGTACCGGAGACACTGACGTGTGAAACCGGCCTAAGGATGCATATGCTAAGGGTTTGATATTGAATTTTACATCAGTGGACACTGAAGAGAAAATAATTACATTTTTGCAACAAAAAATTGATTTTACATTTTCACATATTTCCATTAACAGATGACAAACCTGAGTGGGGACTTGCTGTTTTTTGTGGATTAATTTGAAGCTTTTATTGTGAACATTTTACATAACATTTATCCTACACTGAGCACTCCCATTTCCACCTAGATATAGATGTGAATACTTTTCCGTCCAATGATGACAAGAGTATTCTTAGAGTGATACCTTTATTGGCTAACCAGAAAATTATATGTTTGCAAGCTTTCAGAGCACATGGGCTCTTTCTTCAGGCAATATTACAAATAGATTAATAAAGAAAAAAGCACAACATTTAAGGGATACTACAGTAGGACATTTGTTCATTAGGTAGGAGGTCTGATGCCTCATAAAGATAAGCCAAGGAAATCGAATTAGCATTTTCTTACAAATGGAGAGGCAGTGGGAATGATGTTCGTAAGGTATTGCCACACTTAGCGATCTCGTTAGCGATCATGATAACGACGCAATCGTTGGTGTGATCTCTTTTAGGTCGCTAGTAGCTGCCAAACAGGAGATCTCATAAACGACACATCAGCGGTCAGCGATCTCTTTAACGACTTTGGCGGTCGTTAGGATCTGTCATTAGCATGTACTGAGCGCTTCTGATTCATAGGAATTTCCAGCATCGCTCCTGCTCTCTGCGTCCTGCTAGCCTGCTTTGCAACTTCTGCGATCCTCTCTGTGACGCAAAAGAGAACTTACAGATATTGCGATCCACTCCGTGACGCTAAAAACCCTAGTCCCGCCTGCGCCGCTGTCATATGCGTCACAAACGAGGTCGCTCGTCGTTCGCAAAAGGTGCCAAACACAGCTATATAGGCTCACCAGCGGGACGCCAACGATCAAAAAACGGTCCAGAACGCTAGTGAACGATCAGCGACATCACAGCAGGGGCCACATCGTTGCTACATGCCACACACAACGAAGTTCCGAGTAGCCCGCATGAATTAATAATATGGGCATGTCTAATAGCCTATAAGCTGAAATGGTGCACTACATACAACTATGTGACTGGTGCTCTATACAAGCCTTATTCATGGGCATTTAGAGTACTGCGTATCCATGCTGCCATGATTGGTAAGTTTTTTAAGTGGTTGTTTTATCAGTATTTTGCACTTGCACTGCCTTCAATTTTTATCACGGGGGCTTGCTACTTCTTTCAGTGCATCAGTATTGTAACCAGATATTTATATGCATAGCTGTTTTTTTTTGGGGGGGGTTGTTTTCTGTCCCTTCATATTCTATACTGTGCAGTTGTTGACACTGCCACTGATGATAAACAGCCACACATCCCCTGTCTGGCATTGTTTTCTATAGCTATTCTGCAATGCTTTTGCTCCTAGGTTTCTAGTGCTGGCCTAGACAGACATACTTCTCCATGCCTATCACATCAAATTCTAAACGGTGTGCTTGCTACGGCCTCCACCTCCACTGCTGATGGTGATAGAGATCCACGCATCTCCTGTTTGTCCACTGAATTCTATAATTAAAAAAGGGATAATTTTTGCAAGACATTTTACGAAGCCATTGCTTCCTCACATGTCCAATAGCAAAACTATTGCTGTTCTCAAAAATGGATAATTTTTGAATGGTTTGTTAAAAAGCAATTCCTTCTTAATTTTCAAAACAGCAAACACCTTTCTGCTCACACAACAGGGTTAATTTTTGGGCACCTTGTTAAAAATCCATTGCTTCTTCTGTTTCTCAACAGCAAATCTTTTTCTGCTCCCCCAAAAATATATATTTTTTGAATAATTGTTAAAAAGCTATAACTTCCCCTAAAAGTGGGATAATTTTTAGACCATTACTTGTCAAATATCAATGGCTACTTTGAAAGCCATCTATGTATAAACGCCAGCAAGGCAGGTATCTTCCCAAAAAAGTATTTTTTTTAACCATTTTTAAATTTATAAAACATAAGTTTCACTGTTGTATGCTATTAAATAGCCTCTTGGTTACTTCAGATTGCCATCCATTTAGCCATGTATCTTGAGGACATGACTAAGGATGTGTTTGTGTTAAATAGCTTGAAAGAGGTTCAATAGAGTCCCTGGAGACCTGAAAGTGCTACACATGTTTTTTAATGGCAATTGGAGACTTTGCAGTAATTGGTATTTGTAACAAATTCATTTCCTATGAATCATAGTTTTACAACTAATTTTACAACACTGGCAAATTTGAATTTCAAAACATTCATCTGTAATGTTGTTGTCTCATAATTTCATTAGTACAATAGCTGCTGATCATCACAAGTATGAAAAATCAGTCAACTGCTCATTTGCTCTGCAGCTGCCATCCCAAAACAGCACATGAACAGGGGTTGTCCTAATAGGTCACGCCTATATGTTTTCTAGATCAAAGTTTTTCAATGTTCTTAATCCAAGTACCTCTTACTAACATACATTATATCAAGATCTATGTGATTTAACTGCATAAAGACCGTGCAATTGCCTTCTAAAGACATACACTTACCATAGGTTGAGAATCTAGGACCTAGATTTTTTAGGGAAGGAAATTCCTGCTAAGCCAATCTCTGGCCACAGCAAAGATTGGCCATAGCCACTGATTGGCTGAGTGACATTTCCTAGCATTTCCTGCTCATTGATCAGGAACCAGGAAAAATAAACTGCAGTGAACCCTGGCAGTGTCATTATGGGAAAGGCAGCGACCTGGTCACTTGAATGTTCTATTTTTTTAATCCAATCTGAGCCATACGTAATACTGTACATGTTTTCCTGCCACGACACCTTTTTAGCTATTCTTTAATGATTAATTATGTTGTTTTCATTTTTTTCAGTGGGAGGTAGTTGTGCAGATAATTGTTGTGATTTACTAATAGTGGGGGTAGAGATGAAAGAATATACCACAATGGCAGTGAATGCTACAAAACTCCGATTTTGGAGAAAATAAACAATTTTCTATACAAGCTTACCTCAGAATTGGTGGCAGTGTGTATGGCGGACCAGGTGTTAGGGTTCGAGTTCCCGCTGCTGCACAAGGAGAGTCTCGAACCAGTCCCGCTGCGGTCCCCCATCCATCTTCATCCGCAGTGGAGCCTGCTCAGCAGAGACGTCAGTCCAGCATCTTGCCCATTCCAATACTGTGCAGAGACTTGCTGCTGCCACTCCTGGATCTTCTATTATAGCCAGTGCTGGAGCAGACGTCTTTGGGATGAAGTCCTGCGTTTCCCTTCTGAGCATGCCCAGGGTAAGATCTCTCATTTGAGATCAGGGGTCACATGTTCAGGTACTGCAGCAGCTTCTATTGGTCCGCCTGGAAGGTCCTGAAACTACATGTGTTTTGGAACAGTTTCTCATTGGTCCTTTTTCTGGCAGGTCCTGTAGCTGTTACTATGAAAGGGTGGCATGGCTGGGCCGCTATGCGCTAGTATCAATTGCATTATGTGCTTTGCGCCAGTGTGATCATGTGCGCATGTGGTTAGGGCTCGGCTGAACTAAGCCCCTAGAATATCGGCACCTCCGGTGAGGAGATTTGGGTGCACGTGGTTAGGGCGTGGCTGAAATAAGCCCCTAGAATACCGGCTTCTCTGGTGAGGAGATTGCTTGATTGCGTTGCTGTCTGCGTGATCACGGACTGCTATCCGCACAGCAGTTATCTGTGTGTCCCTGTGGTGTTAACAGGACACAGTCTTTTTCTCAGCGGCTCTGTGACGCAACAGGGTTCGCTTTAAAACGCTGGTTCAGCGCCCTAGCGTATTACTTTGCGGCTCACTGAAGTTAAGTGAGTTCGTACTTATCGCCATATAGCGCTGTGGCATTCCCGTTAGCGGCTCTGGGGATTAAAAGAGTTTGCACTAACTGCCACAGCACGCTACGGCGTTTATTTTAGCGACTCTGCGAGATAACAGAGTTCGCTACCTTCGCCATCTTACTAGCAGCGGGCTTTGCCTGCACGGTGGACCCCGGGCTGCGAATGCACCTCTCTACAATATCTATTAGGTGCGTTCCGCAGACCCTAACACCAGGTCAGCACTTCACCCAGATGCGCGTTTCGGAGACAGGCTCAGAAAGATTGTAAAATTGTGTACGGTGTCCTCTAAGTGATTTTTGATCACATGGTCTGCTAACTTCACACGGCAATCTACCGTATTCCTTGAGGCACTAATCCTCAGGATGCCCCATAGATGCCTCTGAAAATTCCATACTGAGGGATTAGCAGACCATATATATTTTGATATCTATTTAATGGGCTATTTACATATGAAAATCAGGGGAGATATATTAACTATGCATTTAAATTGATCTGTGTACCGTGAATATATATTTTTTAGCTATCCTAATTTTAGGTAGCAGACACCCCCCCTCTTTCATTGGATGGTTACATTATAATTGTTGCCCATTTTGTATGAAATATTACTATCTATGTGAGACCCCTGCTTGCAGAATTCTTCGTGCCTCACTAACTTAAGTATAATTAGGATGGTGACTATAGTATTATACATATGGTTTACCAATATACATTGATTGTGGTGGTCCATGATCTGCGAGTCCTCTGTTTGCACTGTAGCACCTTATTGCTTGTTTTGCACATGCTCTTTACGAGTCCTTTTCATGTCCCTATTTTCCAAATAAAGATTTTTTCTTAAGTTTGGGATCCTTTGGTTGTTTATGTGGTTTCGCCACACCCCTGCTCCATCTATATGAGCACAAAGACAGAGACCTGTTAATCCAGGGCAAAGTGTGGGGAGAAGCTTTTAAACTATGTTTTTTTCTAAAATACCTCAACTTTTTATCGTAAGATATACCCAGCTGAATTTATACAGCCAGTGCCTGATCTATTCTGCCCCTGGATTGGCAGCATGTGTCAGCTGTCAGGTTCTCTTTAATAAGACAAAAAGTTCTGTCAATTTTTTCATTCCGCATTATAAAAACAACCCCAGAAGTGACAGTTATGTGTGTTACTGTTCATTAAGAAAAAAATGTGACAAAAATGCAGGATTCAGTCTTTAGATATAACCCTTTATAATTTGAACCTACGTTAAGCCCTTCATTAAAGCCAGAACTTCACACAGCAATAGTGTCTATAATTTTCAGCTATTGGTCACAGCAGATGGAGACATGTCTACATATTTGATTTCAGGTTTATTACGCAGCTTTGATTCCCCGATACTTCATCTTCACAGCTTGTTGGGTTGTTTGATTTCATTACAACAGATGCCTTATTGATACACACACAGTTCTTACTGACAAAATAGGTACGCTGGCATTTAGAGCTGGGAAAATAACCTTTTAATATATAAAACATGTCAATGTATTGAAAAGTGTGAGAAATGCTAAGCATTTATTGAAGAAAATGTCTTGCTAATTTTCTGCGTTAACCAAAGCAGTTTTAGCTCACAGGTAAAAGAGAATCTTTCAAAGGGCAAATATCAAAGAGGTTGTCCGGGACTAATGTGATTGGAGGAGGTCTCACACATGGTACGTCTGCTCATCAGCTGACATTACCTCTGGCGGTGGGATGTAAGTGCTGTCTCATGTGAAACATTGCAGTTCGCTACATTGTTTAGCGGCTGCTGCCAGGTACTGCGGTATAGGAAACCTGTAATACAGTCAATTGTAGTGACCACACAACTGGCTTATTGACCCAGACGGACAGCATCAAAGGGATCTATATTATGCCTGTAAAATGAGGAGTGGTATTCCAGCAAGACAAACATAGTAAAATCCCAGAAAAACTTTATTAGTCAAAAATCAAAAAAGTTATGATAATGTTATGATGGTAGAACCACCAGCGGCACACTAACCAACGCATTTCGACTTAAGAAGTCTTAATCATGGTTATGGCTATGTTACATTTGAATGAAACTAGCTTTAAAGCTAAAACAAAGCAATAGATAAAGCTAAAGTGACTACTGAGTATTTTGAGAAACATCCAAATGTGTAAAGGCTAAAACAGTAGTCGGAATGGGATGAATGTGGTTTTTAATAAAAAAGCAAAACAAAAGAGAAGACCCTTCCTTAAGGCCCCCACACTAACTAGATAGTTGTTTCTAGTTATTGGTGAGCACTAAAATGCTCGGGTGCTCGTTGCTCGGGTTGAGCAAATTGGAATGCTCGGGTGCTCAACCCGAGCAACGAGCCCAATGTAAATCTATGGGAAAATTTAGCATTTTTCTGGTGGCCTCCCCCCAGCGGTCTGCAGAGGGACTAGAAATTGCAGAAATCGATGGGAACAGTGCTCAAAAGACATGGGGAAGACCCCTGGAAGCATTTCTGACTCCCAGGTCACTGCTGTGAACAATGTTGTCAGAGTCTTATGCCACTTTCACAGACTCACAATAAAACATACAAAAACGAAAACAAAATGGATTTTCCTGGGAAATATATTAAGGAACATCCTTTCCAGAGTAATGACTAGTATATAAGGCAAAATAAATAACCAATGCAAAAATGCTCCTCCACACCTGGCTTAAAGTCACCTTTCAATAGCAAGGTGGCTTTAACCCATTATAAACCCATTCGCCACGCTACAGGGCAATGGGAATAGACTGACTAAGTGCCAGAAAGGGTGCATCTAATTTGCCTTTTCTGGGGTGGCTGGGGGCAGATGTTAGTAGCCAGGGGGGCACTAAATAAATTCACCCTCCCTAGGCTAATGTTATCTGCCCCCACTCACTGGCTTTGTCTGTCTGAGAAAATACAGCGGGAGCCCACGCATTTTTTCTCAACGAATTTACACCTTTAATTATCCCCTACATGTATGAAATTTTGCACACATACACTCATGTAATTGTTAGTGAAAACCAGATATCAAACTACATGAAATGACATGGTTAACCATGTGTCATTCCATGTCGGGTGGTTCTGTAATTTCACAAAAGCCGGCAATTGAATTAGCGGCTATTATAATATGTAGAAGTGTATGAACTATAAATGTATACAGTACAGACCAAAAGTTTGGACACACCTTCTCATTCAAAGATTTTTCTGTATTTTCATGGCTATGAAAATTGTAGAATCACATTGAAAGCATCAAAACTATGAATTAACACATGTGGAATTATACATTACACTTTACAAAAAAGTGTGAATCAACTGAAAATATGTCTTATATTCTAGGTTCTTCAAAGTAGCCACCTTTTGCTTTGATTACTGCTTTGCACGCAGAAAAGGTGAATGGATGGACTGTACATGCCTGGTTCCCACCGTGAAGCATGGAGGAGGTGGTGTGATGGTGTGGGGGTGCTTTGCTGGTGACACTGTTGGGGATCCACAGAGTTTTTGCCACAGAATCTAATAAATATGGCCCCTTACACGGTCCATTCACTAATGCTCTGGAGGAAAGTTAGGTTTAAATATGAGATGCAATCCAACCCTTCACCACTGATCAATATTTTTCAAAACCCTATGTTCTGACTAGGGCTGTAACACAACTTTTTTCATGGTGGTTGACCAAGGAGATCTACTTACTCAAGCAACTCTGCTCTCCATTTAATGTATTGTGGGACAGACAAGAATTTATTCAAAGATTCACACCTCCTGCAGGGGAAATAATGCATATAAACCAAGTATTTAATTTTGCTAAGCAAATTTTCCCAGGAAAAACTCCTCTCCGGATAACGGGTTTTGAGAACAAGTGCTTGCAAGATCCACTGGGGAAAGGAATGATTTCTTTGATTTACTCTAATATTAGTCCACCTTACCATGAAAGAAAATTAGATTATATGTTACAATGGGAGGAAGATTTAGGTTTCGTCATGTCAATTGATGACTGGTACCTCAGTAGTGAGACATTATCTAAAGGTAGTTATCAAACTTTATTGGTAGAGACTTCTTTGAAGGTTCTACATAGATCCTACTATGTATCAGAGAGAATTCATAATATGTTCCCTAGTGTCCCGGGTGATTGTTTCAGGGAATGTGGGGTATCGGGGGACATGAAACACATCTGGTGGTCTTTTACAGTGCTCTCGTAGCTCTGTAAGAAAGTGAAATGTCTGGTAGAACAAATGTTCGGAGAACAAATCGATTTAGAGCCCTCTACCTTTTATTGGGTACTAAGCTGCCGAGGTTCTCTAAAAGTTTTCATAAACTGGTGAATTATTTGTGTATGGCAACAAAGATTCATATAAGCTGCAAGATGGAAAACCCCTTCACTGTCGATATCTTTGGTAAAAGAAAGAATGAATACCATCATGTTATATGAGCGGATAGAATCTACTAGATCTGATATGTGGAACTTATTTCTCAATTTCTGTAATCCTTGGATATAATTACATCCAAATACACACTAGACTTGGCTTTGCTGCTTTCCCCTTAACCGTTTATGATTTATAGAAAAGGTATTACCAGAACTCATAACAAACATTGGGTGTTTACTTGAGACGGAGGTTTCAAATTGGTTCTTTATATTAATATTAAGCACTGTACGGCTAAGCTCCTGCTGTCTATCCTTCTCCTACCCCTGTCTCGTCCTTCTTGTATGTCTAATTTGTTATTATAATCATAATAATATATGCTCCCTTGCATGGGAGATTCGTTATTGTTTTTGTGTTATCATATGATGATTTAAATAAAACTTATTGAAACTAAAAAAAAGGCACCATTTTCCAAGACCTGTAAATTTTCCATTTTTCGTAATCTGGGGCTGGATAAGCATTGACATTTTGTGCGCCGATCTGACATTTTTATTGATACAATTTTGGTGTAGATACAATGTTTTGATCACCAATTATTGCATGTTATTGCAATGTAGTGGTGACCAAAAAAAGTGATTCTGGCGTTTTTAATTTTTTTCTCTTTACGCCATTTAGCGATCGGGTTAATTTTTTTTTATGTTGATAGATCAGGTGATTTTGAACTCGGCAATACCAAATATGTGTATGTTTGTGTTTTTTTATTATTTTATTTTGAATGAGTGAAAGGGAGGTGAGTTGAACTATTATATTTTTTTTTAATATTTTTTTTTAAAAAAATTTTACTTTCTGCATGCTTCAATAGTCTCCATGGGACACTAGAAGCTGCAGTACTTTGATTGCCTCTGCTACACACTGGCGGTAATCAGATCGCCTGTGTGTAGCAGAAATGCTCACTTGTTCTGAGCGCTGACAACAGGGCGGCGCTCATAGCAATCTGGCAATGACAACAACAGAGGTCGGCTGCAGATCTCTGGTTGTCATCCCGACCCATCAGTGACCCGCGATCAAGTGACGGGGTCACAGAGGGGCGGAATTAGTGATGCTCTTCCTGTCAGCGTGCATTAAATGCCTTTGTCAGAGATTGACAGCGGCATTTAATGTGCTGTTGCGGGCACATGTCAGCTGTATAGATCAGCTGTCATAGGACCAGAAAAGTCACAGGGGGAATCTGACATTAGCGTTCTAACACAGCACATGTCATAAAAGGGTTAATGATATGCTCGTGCTTCGAGGCGGGGCTGTGGGAGGGGGTCCTTAAGTGGTGCTCTGTTTGTAGATTGTAAGCTCTCACGAGCAGGGTCGTCTTATTTTGCTTTAATTATTGTATTGTTAACGTTGTTACTTATGACTTGTGTTTTGAAACTGTTAAACTGTAAAGCGCTGCGGAATATGATGGCGCTATATAAATAAAGATTATTAATATTATTATTAGCTATTCATCTGTATAACTTCAGACAGTTTCACTGATCCCTCAGTTACCTGCCCCCTATTTTACATACTGAATATTAAATATATTGGGGAAAAAATCACCTTCAGCAGGCAGGCGGCAGCACTTGCGCTGAAGCATGATCTTATGTATAATGTGCATTTAATTCTTTTAGTTGATGCTATAAATAAATTCTTAAAAAAAACCTGTGGCAGAATGGCACCAGCCACACCAGTAGCAGCTACTGGGGATCTGATGGATGCTTGTTATGTTTTGGTAGCTGAGGAGGCAGGAGCAAAAAACGCATAGGCACCCTAACACCAGAGAGGTTGGAAACTAATAGGTTGCATACCCCTAAACTAACCGCACAACTAGAAGCAGCCGTGGAGCATACCTACGGTGGTCCTAGACGCCTCGGCACAGCCAGAGAGATAGCTATCCCTGAAGATGGAAAGAGGAAAGCTAACTGCCCCAGAGTAGACCCTAAAAGAGTAGGAAGCCCCCAAACATATAATGGCGGTTAGACAAGATGAAAATATGAACACAGACAGAAAATAGGTTGAGCAAACGCTGGGGCCCAAAACTGTCGAGATAGGACAGCACAGGAGAGAATACTTTCTGCAACAAAGAAAAACCCTAGGAAAAACTCCAACACTTCTGAATCCAAAAACACTGAGACCACACGGTCTCGACCACCTATATCAGATCTCTGGTGTAGCTACCCAGCAGTAAAATATCACAAGGACTGAGCAAAAGAACAAATACAAAAAACGAACGGAGACCAGCCAAAGCCCCCCAAAGGGGACCCGGGTGAAGACAAAAAGCAATGCAGCAAAAAGCAAGGAATTCAAACCACAGTAAAAAAAATGAAAGAGACTTATCTGAAAGCAAGCAGGAGACAGCAGTAAAGCAAGCTGAATTCCAAACTAGACCAGGAAGCACAATTGATCACCGGCGAGGATCATGGCAGGTCAGCTCACTTACAGTGCCTTGCGAAAGTATTCGGCCCCTGGAACTTTTCAACCTTTTCCCACATATCATGCTTCAAACATAAAGATACCAAATGTAAATTTTTGGTGAAGAATCAACAACAAGTGGGACACAATTGTGAAGTTGAACGAAATTTATTGGTTATTTTAAATTTTTGTGTAAATACAAAAACTGAAAAGTGGGGCGTGCAATATTCTGCCCCTTTACTTTCAGTGCAGCAAACTCACTCCAGAAGTTCATGGTGGATCTCTGAATGATCCACTGTTGTCCTAAATGACTACTGATGATAAATATAATCCACCTGTATGTAATCAAGTCTCCGTATAAATGCACCTGCTCTGTGATAGTATCAGGGTTCTGTTTGAAGCACAGAGAGCATCATGAAGACCAAGGAACGCTACAGGCAGGTCCGTGATACTGTTGTGGAGAAGTTTAAAGCTGGATTTGGATACAAAATGATTTCCAAAACTTTAAACATCCCAAGGAGCACTGTGCAAGCGATCATATTGAAATGGAAGGAGTATCATACCACTGCAAATCTACCAAGACCCGGCCATCTCTCTAAACTTTCATCTCAAACAAGGAGAAGACTGATTAGAGATGCAGCCAAGAGGCTCATGATCACTCTGGATGAGCTGCAGAGATCTACAGCTAAGGTGGGACAGTCTGTCCATAGGACAGCAATCAGTTGTACATTGCACAAATCTGGTCTTTATGGAAGTGTGGCAAGAAGAAAGCCATTTCTCAAAGATATCCATAAAAAATGTTGTTTAAAGTTTGCAACAAGCAACCTGGGAGACACACCAAACATGTGGAAGAAGGTGCTCTGGTGAGATTAAACCAAAATCGAACTTTTTGGCAACAATGCCAAACGATATGTTTGGCGTAAAGGCAACACAGCTCATCACCCTGAACACACCAACCCCACTGTCAAATATGGTGGTGGCAGCATCATGGTTTGGGCCTGCTTTTCTTCAGCAGGGACAGGGAAGATGGTTAAAATTGATGGGAAGATGGATGGAGCCAAACAAAGGACCATTTTTTAAACATGTATAATATTCATTATGTAAAACAGGATGCAGGTCACTTAGGAATCAGTTACCTGTTGGAAGCCATACAGATGAATAGCTAAGCAAAACACCTAATAAAGATCCCTCCCACAGCCCCAACCTGTAGCACAAGGATATCATTACCACAAAATTGAAATTAAAGATTAAACAACACAAGATGGATTTCATCAACAAAGGTATTATTTTAACCCCTTAATGTCCACTGACGTGCATAGTTCGTCATGGCAGGATGTCAGTTCTGGCACGAGGACGGACTGTGCACGTCATGCATTAGAACTGTCACTGCGTGTAAACACGCAGTGACAGTTCCATGCCGACAGCTGTCTATGACAGCTGACAGGCACGGCAAGAGGTGCGAGGACCCATGCCTTCGGTCCCCGCACCCACAGCGCTGTGATTGGTCAGTCAATCTGACTGAACAAACACAGCAGCAATCAGGCAGGAGATGCTGAAATTTCAGCATTTCCAGCGCAATCAGTGCAGGAGCTCAGTGCTGCAGTGGCCGAGCTTCCTGCACTGACAGCCAGGAGCGGCATCTGCTCCGCCCCTGGCTGTTAACCCCCTGACTGCTGCGATCAAGCGCAATCGCAGTGTTCAGGGGGAGGCATAGGGTCAAGGGCTCCCTCTGCCTCAGATTGGCGTCCCCGCAATGTAATCGCAGGGCCCGATCTCAGCCATGATGATCTATAGTTGTCATGACAACCCCCAGGTCATCCAGCTACGGAAAGCCTCTGAGACCATGCTGTGAGCTTTCTGCATAGGCATAATACATTGCAATGCTGTAGCATTGCAATGTATTATACCATCAATCAAAAGTTAAAATGTGAAAGTCCCATAAAGGGACTAGTTAAAAAAAAAAAAAAAACATGTAAAAAATAATAAAAATAATAAAAAAAATTCCCCTATTAAATACATATTTTTATGTAAAAAAAAATTAAACAAAAAAAATATACATGTTTGGTATCACCGCATCCGTAAAAATCCCATCTATAAAAGCGTCACCCTATTTAACCCCTTCAGTGAACGCCGTAAAAAATAAACACATAAAAGCAGCAAATTATATTTTTTCCAAGCGGTATCATCCTAAAGCTTGGAAAAAGTGGAATAACACAGTGATCAAAAAGACGGATATAAATAAACATGGTACCGCTGAAAAAATCATCTTGTCCCACAAAAAATAAGCCACTGTACAGCATCATTAGCGACAAAATAAAAAAGTTATAGCTCGCAGCATAAACTGATGCAAAAATAATAATTTTTTCTATAAAAGTTTTTATTGTGTAAAAAACGCCAAAACATAAAAAAAATATAAATGAGGTATCGCTTTAATCGTAGTGACCCAAAGAATAAAGCTGCCTTATCAATTTTACCACACACGGAACAGAGAGAGAATTAAAAAGCAATTCCTGAATTGCTGGCTTTTGTTCATTCCGCCTCCACAAAAATCGGAATAGAAAGCGACCAGAAAAAGATATGTGCCCAAAAACAGTACCATTAAAAACGTCAGCTTGTCCACAAAAAACAAGACCTGACATGACTCTGTTGGCCGAAATATGGAAAAATTATAGCTCTGAAAATACGGCGATGCAAAAATTTCTTGCAAAAAAAAGTCTTTTAGTGTGTGACAGAAGCTAAACATGAAAAAAGGGTTATAAATCTGGTATCGCTGTAATTGCACTGACCCAAAGAATAAAGTCACCTAATCAAAAATACCGCACGAGGAATGGCGTAAAAAATAAAACCAATTCTCCACCTTTTGTGGATTTGTTCATTCTGCTTCCCAAAGATCACAGTAAGGCGATCACAGTGGTTTACCCCCACATATGGAGTATCAGCGTACTCAGGACAAATTGCACAAAAAATTTGGGGGTCTAATTTCTCCTGTTACCTTTGTGAAAATAAAAAATTTGGGGACAAAAAGATAATTTTTGTGGAAAAAAATGATTTTTTTATTTTCATGACTATGTTATACAAGAAAAAAAGGTAGCACACTGTAGCGCTATAGCTTGCAAACACGAAATATGAAAATATGAAAAATATGAAAAATGAATTGCATCACTGCCTTAGAAATATGAAAAATTGAGAAGTCTTAGCGCATAAGATGGCCAAATTATGTTTGCCTGATAGCCACGTCAAGGCTCTTCTCGTATATCAGGTCCTAACTAATGCCAATCCTCGCTTAGAAAAGTCTGTCTGCATGGGAACATATGACTCCTCTCTTAAGACTAAAATCTACATCTCTGTGGAGGGGTAATGAACCTGGTGTAATTAAAAAGCCTGTGACCAACAGGTGGAGTGCTCAGGTAGAAGGTAAATGAATACATATCAAAAAACTGACCGGCACATCCAAACATAGATCCAGTGTGAACAGGTGCTAAACCTAGAGTCACCAACTCATGTACATACAAGAAAAAAAGGTAGCACATTGTAGCGCTATAGCTTGCAAACACGAAATATGAAAAATATGAAAAATGAATTGCATCACTGCCTTAGAAATATGAAAAATTGAGAAGTCTTAGCGCATAAGATGGCCAAATTATGTGTGCCTGATAGCCACATCAAGGCTCTTCTCGTATATCAGGTCCTAACTAATGCCAATCCTCGCTTAGAAAAGTCTGTCTGCATAGGAACATATGAATCCTCTCTTAAGACTAAAATCTACATCTCTGTGGAGGGGTAATGAACCTGGTGTAATTAAAAAGCCTGTGACCAACAGGTGGAGTGCTCAGGTAGAAGGTAAATGAATACATATCAAAAAACTGACCGGCACATCCAAACATAGATCCAGTGTGAACAGGTGCTAAACCTAGAGTCACCAACTCATGTACATACAAGAAAAAAAGGTAGCACACTGTAGCGCTATAGCTTGCAAACACGAAATATGAAAATATGAAAAATGAATTGCATCACTGCCTTAGAAATATGAAAAATTGAGAAGTCTATGTTATAAACTTCTGTGAAGCACTTGGGGGTTCAAAGTGCTCACCACACATCTAGATAAGCTCTTTGGGGAGTCTAGTTTCTAAAATGGTTTCAATTGTGGGGGTTTCCACTGTTTAGGCTCATCAGGGGCTCTCCAAAAGCGACATGGCGTCCGATCTCAATTCCAGCCAAAAAAGTTAAATGGCGCCCGTTCCCTCCTGAGCTCTGCCATGCGTCCAAATAGTGGGTTACCCCCACATATGGGGTATCGGCGTACTCAAGATAAATTGCACAATAACTTTTGGGGTCCTGTTACCCTTGGTAAAATAAAAATTGGGCGTGAAAAGATAATTTTTGTGGAAAAAATATGATTTATTAATTTTACGACTCTACGTTATAACTTTCTGTGAAGCCCTTGAGGGTTCAAAGTGCTCACCACACATTTAGATAAGTTCCTTAGGGGGGTCTAGTTTTCAAAATGGGGTCACTTATGGGGGGTTTCCACTGTTTAGGTACATCAGGGGCTCTCCAAACGTGACACGGCGTCCGCTCTCGATTCCAGCCAATTTGACATTCAAAATCTCAAATAATGGTCCTTCCCTTCTGAGCCCTGCCATGTGTCTAAAGATTGGTCTTCCTCCACACATGGGGGTATCGGTGTACTCAGGAGAAATTGCACAACAAATATTTTGGTTCATTTTCTCCTGATACCATTAACAAAATAAAAAATTTTTGTCCGAAAAAAATTTTGGGGAAAAAAAGTTAAATGTTCATTTTTTCCTTCCACATTGCTTCAATTCTTGTGAAGTACCTAAAGGGTTAATAAACTTCTTGAATGTGGTTTTGAACACCTTGAGGGGTGCAGTTTTTAGAATGGTGTCACTTTTGGGTATTTTCTGTCATATTAACCCCTCAAAGTGACTTCAAATGTGAGGTGGTCCCTAAAAAAAATGGTTTTGTAAATTTTTTGGAAAAATGAGAAATCGCTGGTCAACTTTTAACCCTTATAGCTTCCTAACAACAAAAAAATTTTGGTTACAAAATTGTGCTGATGTAAAGTAGACATGTGGGAAATGTTATTTATTAACTATTTTTTGTGACATATCTCTCTGATTAAAGGGCATAAAAATTAAAACTTTGAAAATTGCAAAATTTTAAATTTTTTTGTCATATTTCCATTTTTTTCATAAATAAACACAAGTCACATCATATAAATTTTACCACTAGCATGAAGAACAATATGTCATGAAATAACACTCTCAGAATCAGCAGGATCCGTTGAAGCTTTCCAGAGTTATAATCACATAAAGTGACAGTGATCCGATTTCAAAATTAAGGCATGTTAACCTACAAAATGGCTTGGTCCTTAAGGGGTTAATCAGCATAATGGCGCCAACCAGACACTGTCTGTAGGTTACTCAGCACAATTTGGCTGACAGATTCCCTTTAAGTTTAAGAGGACACTAGATCAGACAAGAATGTCCTTTCATAAAGCTATGCTTGTTGCTATTTACTAAACCATATCTTTAATCACTTTTTACTGAAAGGGTTTCTAATCGAGGTCGCCCAAATAAAATTGGAATGATATTTTCCCTTTTATTGATGAAAAAGTTCAGAAGTAACATAGAGCTACAAGGAAATAAAGTGTGTGATATTCCAGAGGACAATTCAATTTCTTACTCCATCAAATCCTAGACTCCTTGTAAGGCCGGGATCACACATGCGAGAAACACGGCCGAGTCTCGCATGTGAATTCCTAGCTCTTGTGCCGGCACTCGGGAGTGGAGTGTATGGCTGCATGTATCTCTATGCAGCCGCTCGCTCCGCTCCCGAGTGCCGGCGCCAGAGCTGGGAATGAACATGCGAGACTCGGCCGTGTTTCTCGCATGTGTGATCCGGCCTAAGGCTGGGATCACACATGCAAGGAATACGGCTGAGTCTCGCATGTTAATACCGACACTGTTGCCAGCCTCGGGAGCAGAGCGTGCGGCTCCATGTATTGCTATGCAGCCACACGCTCCGCTCCCTAGGCCAACAGCATTGCCGGGTATTAACATGCGAGACTCGCATATGTGATCCCGGCCTAAAAGAAAGTCTGGTAAGGAATGGATATTTTCTAAAAGTCAAACACAGTAAAGGAAATATATCACACTGTGCAAAAAATTTACGCAGGTGTGAAAAATTGAGCAAATGACTAAAATTGCTATATAAAACTGACGTTTTCATGCACCCGAGAAAAAATTCGGTTTGGCATCCACACACAGATTATAGTCACGTGAAGACTAGCTGCTTTTCCTGATTCTCTCAATGTTCAGTGATAAACTACAGCCCCTGGTCGGAGAATAACAGAATCCCACTGTGGGGAGCAGCAATATGCAGCCTCCTCGGAGATACTTCAGACCACTGCATCAAGTGCCTATAAGATGTCTCCCTGATGGAATTACTTGTTGGATAATTATCTTCCCATATTTCTTATCACTGAGGATGCCAAAATATTGTCAACATGGAAAACTTTGGACGCAGTTGTTTTTTTTTTTTGGTAATTGAAACTTATTAGAGCAAATGAAAATCACATCATGCTTACTTCCCTTCAAATTAACAAGATATATAGGAGGGCCATCAGCTAATAGATGGCAGCAACAGTGGGACCTAGCTACACCCATGGTCTACATGAAAGAATTACTGCCAAAAAAGGAATTCCTTAGACATATAAACAATGCCAAATCAACTATGCGAAAAAACAAAGAGACTGAGGTGCAATAAATAGCAGAGGGTTTTCTTGGCTGATGAGTCAAAATATACATATATGTTATGTTTCGGTAGCTGAGGAGTGCAGGTAAAAAAGGCAATACACCAAAACAGTTGGAATCTGAGATTGCAGTACCCTGACTAACCACCACAACTAGAGGCAGCCGTGGAGCGTTCCTACGTTGGTCCTAGACGCCTCGTCACAGCCTGAGAAACTAACTACACCTAAAGATAGAAAGAGGAAAGCTATCTGCCCCGGAGCAGATCCCCAAAGAACATAGAAAGCCCCCAAACATGTAATGGCGGTTAGACAAGAAGAAATACTGACACAGACAGAAAATAGTATGAGCAAACGTTGGGGCCCAAACTACCTAAATAGAAAAGGATAGGAAGGGCACTTACTGCAATCCCAAAAAACCCTGAAAAGCACCAACTCTACTAATTTCAAAATCACCTGAGATCACACGACCTCTACCACCTAAATTAGTTCTCTGGTGTAACAAAATCAAAACAGCAGCCACTGAAAAAACTGGAAAAAGCAAAAGTACAAACATCAGTGGCTGAACTAAACTGAGAGGGCAAAAGCCCCCGGAGGGGACCCTGAAGGCCCCCACAGAAGTGCAGGACAAAATGCAAAAATCAAGCACAAAAAAAAAAAGAAGAAATGTCTTATCTGTTAGCAGGAGATGCAGACACGACACAGCAGGCTACAAAGGAAACAGGACTCAAGGATTGAGACCAGAACAATTGACCACCGGCAACCCTGATGGGAAGGCGACTCCCTTATATAAGACCAGTCAGTAACACCTGATTCCCACTCCTCACAATCTTCACTGGACAGTCCAGTACCGCTTGTAACCACCAGAGGGAGCCTCTGCTCAGAACTCATTTCAAGTCCATTTACAACAGTACCCCCCCCTTGAGGAGGGGTCACCGAACCCTCACTTGAGCAACCAGGTCGGTCAGGATGAGTTCTATGATACGCACGGATGAGTCTCCTAGCATGGATGTCCGAAGCAAACACCCAAGAATTGTCTTCCTGACCATAACCTCTCCACTTAACCAAATACTGGAGTTTCCATCTAGAAAAACGAGAATTCAATATTTTCTCAACCACAAACTCCATATTGCCCTCAACCAGAACAGGGTCAGGAGGCAAAGCAGTAGGAACCACTGGCTCAACAAACCTCTTCAACAAGGACTTGTGGAACACGTTATGGATCTTAAATGTCCCTGGAAGAAGCAAACGAAAAGAAACAGGATTAAGAATATCCATGATCTTATAAGGTCCAATGAACCTAGGCTTAAATTTAGGAGATGCCACTCTCATAGGAATATTTTTTAAGGACAACCAGACCAAGTCCCCCACTTTAAACCGAGGACCATCAGTCCTATGCCGGTTAGCAAACCGCTTGGCCCTCTCCTGAGAGAGGGACAACCTCTCCACTACCTGGTCCCAAATCTGTTGCATACGCTCCACAACAGAGTCAACACCTGGACAGACAGAAGCCTCCGTCTGTCCTGAAGAAAATCGAGGGTGAAACCCAGAATTACAGAAAAATGGAGACATCAAAGTGGCAGAGCTAGCACTATTATTAAGAGCAAACTCAGCCAAAGGCAAAAAAGAGACCCAGTCATCCTGATCAGCAGACACAAAGCATCTTAGATAAGTCTCCAATGTCTGGTTTGTTCTCTCAGTTTGACCATTGGTCTGAGGATGAAACGCCGAGGAGAAAGACAATTGAACACCAAGTTTAGAACAAAAGGTCCTCCAAAATCTGGAAACAAACTGGACTCCTCTGTCAGACACAATGTTCTCAGGAATGCCGTGTAAACGATCCACGTGCTGAAGGAACAAAGGCACCAATTCAGAGGAGAAAGGCAACTTAGGTAATGGCACAAGATGTATCATCTTGGAAAACCTATCACAAATCACCCAGATGATGGTCATTCTCTGAGAAACAGGGAGGTCGGAAATGAAATCCATAGAGATATGGGTCCATGGTCTCTTGGGCACAGGCAATGGCATCAACAAACCACTAGAGCGAGAGCAAGGCTTGGAGCGAGAGCAAGTCCCGCAGGACTACACAAATTCCCTGACATCACGAGACAAGGTAGGCCACCAAAAGGACCGACTAACCAAGTCTCTGGTACCAAAAATTCCGGGATGCCCAGCCAACGCGGAACAATGAATCTCAGACATCACACTCTTTTTCCACTGGTCCGGGACAAACAATTTTCCAACAGGGCAGCGCTCGGGCCTATCCTCCTGACACCCCTCCAGAGCAAGTCTCAAATTGGGTGAGATGGCGGAAAGAACTACACCCTCTTTCAAAATAACAGAAGGATCAGATAACTCAGGAGAGTCCGCAAGGAAACTCCTCGAGAGGGCAACCGCCTTAACATTCTTAGTGCCAGGAAGAAAGGAAACCACAAAATTAAAACGTGTGAAAAACAAGGCCCACCTGGTCTGTCTAGGATTGAGTCGCTTGGCAGATTCCAGATAAACCAGATTCTTATGGTCGGTAAGGACCACCACCTGATGTTTGGCTCCCTCCAGCCAATGTCTCCACTCTTCAAAAGCCCACTTCATGGCCAGTAACTCCCGATTACCCACGTCATAATTACGTTCAGTAGGAGAAAATTTTCGAGAGAAAAAGGCACAAGGGTTACTTTTAGAGGTCTCTGGATCTTTTTGGGACAAAACGGCACCTGCCCCAATTTCAGAGGCATCAACCTCCACCTGAAATGGCAGAGAAACATCAGGCTGCCGTAGAACAGGAGCAGAAGTGAATCTCTGCTTAAGTTCCTGAAACGCAGAGACTGCCTCAGGAGGCCAATTCACCACATCAGAACCCTTTTTGGTCAAATCAGTTAATGGTTTAACAATAACCGAGAAATTACCAATAAATTTACGATAAAAAATGGCAAAACCCAAAAATCTTTGAAGAGCCTTTAATGAAGTAGGTTGGACCCAATCACAGATGGCCTGAACCTTGACCGGGTCCATTTCAATAACAGATGGGGACAAAATGAATCCCAGAAATGAGATCCTCTGTACGCCAAAAAGACACTTTGATCCCTTCACATACAGAGCATTCTCTCTCAAAATCTGGAATACAGTTCGAACATGTTTCATATGAGAGTCCCAGTCATTAGAAAAAAATCAAGATATCATCCAAATAAACAATCAGAAATTTATCCACAAAATCCCTGAAAATGTCATTCATGAAGGACTGGAAGACAGAAGGAGCATTAGTGAGCCCAAAGGGCATCACAAGGTACTCAAAATGCCCCACAGGGGTATTGAATGCCGTCTTCCATTCATCCCCGTGCTTAATGCGAATAAGGTTATATGCCCCCCTGAGGTCAAGCTTGGTAAACCAAGTAGCGTTTTTCACCCTGTAAAACAGGTCAGAAATCAAAGGTAACGGGTATTGATATTTTACAGTAATATTGTTCAAAAGACGATAATCAATACACGGCCTTAATGAACCATCCTTTTTGGCCAAAAAGAAAAAACCGGCACCTAAGGGTGAAGAGGATGGTCTTATATGACCCTTCTCCAATGATTCCTTGATATAAGACCGCATAGCGTCATGTTCAGGTACAGACAAGTTAAAAAGGCGACCTTTAGGGAATTTACTACCAGGCACTAATTCAATAGCGCAGTCATAGCTCCTATGGGGAGGCAAGGATGCAGATTTACTTTCGCTAAACACATCAGAAAAATCAATCAAAAAGTCAGGAACATCCTGAGCCTGGGGGGAGGCAGAAAAAACAGGAGTGTTGGTATTAACACATTGGCAGCCCCAACTGGTTACAGACACAGATTTCCAATCCAAAACAGGATTATGAGACTGCAACCAAGGGAAGCCCAGTACGATAATATCATGCAGATTATACAGAACCAAAAATTTACAGCACTCCTGATGATCAGGTTCAACCCTCATTATCACCTGAGTAGAGAACTGAGGTTTATTCTCAGCCAAAGGGGTAGAATCGATCCCCAGTAGGGGAATAGACTTCTGTAGGGGTATCAAGGGAAACCCACAACGTTTAGCAAAATCATAATCCATCAGGTTAATAGCTGCTCCAGAATCAACGAAAGCCTGAGCAGAAAATGAGGACAGAGAGCATATCAGAGTGACAGTTAATAAAAACTTAGTCTGAACACTACCCAAGACAACTGAGCATGCAAAACGTCTTCCCCGCTTAGGGCAGACTGAAATAGCATGAGAGGCATCACCACAGTAGAAACATAACCCATTGCGCTTTCGAAACTCATGACTCTGTGCCCCAGACACCACTCTATCACACTGCATGGGTTCAGAAGCAGGTTCACAAGGCAACACTATTCCACGCATACTTCTCCGCTCACGCAAACGTCTGTCAAATTGAATCGCTAATGACATAGAATCATTGAGACCAGAGGGGACAGAGAATCCCACCATAACATCCTTTACATTATCTGACAGACCCTTCCGAAAAAGGTCCGCCAAAGCGTCGTCATTCCACTTGGTCAGGACTGCCCACCTACGGAATCTCTGACAGTATAACTCAGCGTCATCAAGCCCCTGATTTAATGCCAACAAGGCTTTTTCAGCTTGAACAGTGACATTAGGCTCATCGTACAATAACCCCAAAGCCTGAAAAAATGCATCAACATCACTCAAAACAGGATCCCCAGGTGTCAGGGAAAAAGCCCAATCCTGAGGATCGCCGCGCAGGAGAGAGATGACAATTTGAACCTGCTGCGCTGCGTTCCCTGAGGACTTAGATTTTAAGGCAAAAAACAATTTACAATTATTTTTGAAATTCTGAAACTTAGCTCGATCCCCTAAAAACAAATCTGGCATGGAAAACCTAGGTTCCACAACAGGCAACCTAGCAAGATAGGTAGCAATACTCCGAACTTCAGTGGCAAGCTGATCCACACGGCCAGACAACTGTGCAAACTCCATTGAGAGAAAAAAAAATCCTCCCCAGCACCCAAAGATACAGAGGGAAAAAAATGCAACAAACAGAAAAATATCTCTGACAACTCTGACAACCTTTTTTCTTTCACAATATTTTTTCCCTTCTGTGAGTACCATACAATTTTCAATTTTTGGGCCGGTGATACTGTTATGTTTCGGTAGCTGAGGAGTGCAGGTAAAAAAGGCAATACACCAGAGCAGTTGGAATCTATGAGATTGCAGTACCCTGACTAACCACCACAACTAGAGGCAGCCGTGGAGCGTTCCTACGTTGGTCCTAGACGCCTCGTCACAGCCTGAGAAACTAACTACACCTAAAGATAGAAAGAGGAAAGCTATCTGCCCCGGAGCAGATCCCCAAAGAACATAGGAAGCCCCCAAACATGTAATGGCGGTTAGACAAGAAGAAATACGACACAGACAGAAAATAGTATGAGCAAACGTTGGGGCCCAAACTACCTAAATAGAAAAGGATAGGAAGGGCACTTACTGCAATCCCAAAAAACCCTGAAAAGCACCAACTCTACTAATTTCAAAATCACCTGAGATCACACGACCTCTACCACCTAAATTAGTTCTCTGGTGTAGCAAAATCAAAACAGCAGCCACTGAAAAAACTGGAAAAAGCAAAAGTACAAACATCAGTGGCTGAACTAAACTGAGAGGGCAAAAGCCCCCAGAGGGGACCCTGAAGGCCCCCACAGAAGTGCAGGACAAAATGCAAAAATCAAGCACAAAAACAAAAAGAAGAAAATGTCTTATCTGTTAGCAGGAGATGCAGACACGACACAGCAGGCTACAAAGGAAACAGGACTCAAGGACTGAGACCAGAACAATTGATCACCGGCAACCCTGATGGGAAGGCGACTCCCTTATATAAGACCAGTCAGTAACACCTGATTCCCACTCCTCACAATCTTCACTGGACAGTCCAGTACCGCTTGTAACCACCAGAGGGAGCCTCTGCTCAGAACTCATTTCAAGTCCATTCACAACACATATATTTTCCAAAGAGTCTGTGAAGAATGAAAAGTGGAATCTGATTGGTTGCTAAGGGCAACTGAGTCAGTTTCACTTTACACCATGTTTGATAAATCTCCCCCTTCATAACCCTATTACACATACTGTCCACCTACTTGTGGACCAACCTGTATATTGGTGAACCAGTGAAAGAGTTGGGGAGTAGAGTTGAGCGAAACAGGTCGGTCAGATTAAAAAATCACCGACTTTCGCCAAAGTCGGGTTTCGCCGAGCGAAACCCGACCACAGCGTGAAGTCGGCCATGCGGTCGTCGACCCGAGCGCCAAAGTCGGTTTTCCCATAATGCTTGCAGGCGCCTTTTTTCAGCCAATGAGCAAGGATGTACACTGTGGGCAACGAGATGACATGAGCAGCATCCACCATCTTAGAGAAGGGCATTGCAGTGATTGGCTTGCTTTGTGTGGCGTCACAATGGCTATATAAGCCCTGACCGCCAACCGCCATTTTACTTCTGCCGATCTTAGCGTAGGGAGAGGTTGCTGCAGCTGTTTCTCAGTAGGGAGAGAGTTAGGCAGGAAAGAAAAGTGATTCTGTGCTTGTTCTGATATCAATTGTGCTGTACAGTTAGTGTGCAGTGACAGGGGAGGATTTTCTTGTGTGCAGCAGCGCTGGTTATTATCCTGCCTGATAGCTGTATTGCTGTGTGTACACTGCTGTGCAGACTGCTTTTTACACAGCACTAGAGATGAGCGACTTTGGTTTTTTTCAAGTCGAGTCGGGTTTCGGACCACCCGACTTTCGCAAAAGTCATGTCGAACGAGATCGGCCGACAAGCTCGGCAAAAGTCGGAGTTCGGCCAAAAAACGAAACCCGACCCCAATGCAAGTCAATGGGGAATAACAGCTTCCCCCCCCGCCCACGTCCTCTTCCACCATACTTCCTCATGTTTGGGAAAATGTACCCAAAATACCAGCAGATATATGGTACTGTATCAGTAGCATTCAGCTGTATACAGTGTTGGGGTAATTTTAAATCTCTGTATATATTTCCGGAGTAACACACAGACGCTCACTCAGTATGGATTTGACCAGAATACAAAAAAGCAGAAAAAGGGTACTGTATCAGAAGCAAAAAGCTATATACAGTGTAGGGGAAATTGTAAATCTCCGTATATATTTCCGGAGTCACACACAGATAGTCAGCATGTATTTTTCCATGAGACCAGCCGGTACACAGTAGTGTGTAAGGAGCGTACATCTCTATACGTGTGGGACAATGAACGCTCAGTAACTGTGCAGAAAAAAAGAATAAAAGTATCAGTGCTGTGTAAAAAGCAGTCTGCATAGCAGTGTACACACAGCAATACAGCTATCAGGCAGTCTAATAACCAGCGCTGCTGCACACAAGAAAATCCTCCCCTGTCACTGCGCACTAACTGTACAGCACAATCACTATCAGCACAAGCACAGAAGAACTTCTCTTTCCAGGCCTAACTCTCTCCCTACTGATAATAATAAATAATAATAATAACAATCTTTATTTATATAGCGCCATCATATTCCGCAGCGCTTTACAGTTTAACAGTTTCAAAACACAAGTCATAAGTCACAACGTTAACAATACAGTAATTAAAGCAAAATAAGACGGCCCTGCTCGTGAGAGCTTACAATCTACAATGAGGTGGGGGAGATACAAAATACAGGTGTGTATATACAATGGTGCATTTACAATGATGGTCCAGCCATCTTAAGGGAGTGAGGGATGGATGGAGATAGTGAATGGGCTACACACACACACACACTTACACATAGAATGACTTTGATTAGTGAATGTGATAGGCCGCTCTGAACAGATGTGTTTTGAGGGAGCGCCTGAAACCATGCAAATTGTGGATAGTCCTAATTTCTTGGGGTAGAGCATTCCAGAGGATTGGCGCAGCGCGGGAGAAGTCTTGGAGTCGGGAGTGGGAGGTACGGATTAGTGCAGAGGTTAGTCGAAAGTCGTTTGCAGAGCGCAGCAGTCGGTTAGGCCGATAGATAGAAATGAGGGAGGAGATGTAGGGGGGTGCTGCAGTGTGGAGAGCTTTGTGGGTGAGAACAAGTACTTTGAATTGGATCCTATAATGAATGGGCAGCCAGTGTAAGGACTGGCGAAGAGCGGACGCGTCCGAGTACCGATTAGCCAGATGGATAACCCTGGCTGCTGCATTAAGGATGGACTGGAGAGGGGATAGTCAAGTAATGGGGAGGCCAAGTAATAGAGCGTTACAGTAGTCCAGGCGGGAGTGGATCAATGCTACAGTGAGGGTTTTTGTTGTTTCCATGGCGAGAAAAGGGCGGATTCTAGAGATGTTCTTTAGGTGTAGGCGGCAAGAGCGGGCAAGAGATTGTATATGGGAGGTGAAGGAGAGATTGGTATCAAACATAACACCCAGACAGCGAGCCTGCTGCCGGGGTGTTATTATGGTGCCGCCCACTGAGAGGGAAATGTCAGATTTAGGGAGGTTAGTAGACGGCGGGAGCAGAAGAAGTTCAGTTTTGGAGAGGTTGAGTTTCAGATAGAGAGCAGACATGATGTTGGAGACTGCGGACAGACAGTCGGTGGCGTTCTGTAGTACAGCGGGGGTAAGGTCGGGGGATGACGTGTATAATTGTGTGTCATCAGCATAAAGACGGTACTGAAAGCCAAATCTGCTGATGGTCTGTCCAATTGGGGCGGTGTAGAGAGAGAAGAGAAGGGGGCCAAGGACTGAGCCCTGGGGTACACCGACAGTGAGAGGGAGAGGAGATGAAGTGGAGCCAGAGAACGAAACACTGAAGGAGCGGTCAGAAAGATAGGAGGAGAACCAGGAGAGAACAGTGTCCTTAATACCTAGAGAGTGGAGCCTGGACAGTAGGAGACGGTGGTCAACCGTGTCGAAAGCTGCAGAAAGGTCGAGTAGAATGAGCAGAGAGTGGTCGCCGTTACGTTTTGCTGTCAGAAGGTCATTGGTCACTTTGATGAGTGCAGTTTCAGTCGAATGTAGGGGTCGGAAGCCGGACTGTGAAGGGTCTAGGAGGGAGTGAGTGGAGAGGTAACGGGTGAGGCGGGAGTAGACTAGGCGCTCCAAAAGTTTGGAGATGAAGGGGAGATTGGAGACCGGTCTGTAGTTGTTTGTGCAGGAAGGGTCAAGAGCGGGTTTCTTTAGTAGTGGAGTAATGATGGAGTGTTTGAAGGAGGATGGGAAAATGCCAGAGGAGAGTGAGAGATTGAAGATTGTAGTTAGGTGAGTTGTGACAACAGGAGAAAGAGACTGGAGGAGATGTGAGGGGATGGGGTCGGTAGTGCATGTAGTCGGACGAGAGGAAGAGAGGAGTCTGGAGACTTCTTCTTCTGTGATGGGATCAAATGTGGAAATTGAGCCAGGGGAAATGCAGGGTGGATGGGAGTCACAGCACTTGGTGGTTGAGAGCAGATTTCCTGACGGATAGTATCTATTTTTTCTATAAAGTGGGAGGCCAGGTCATCAGCACAAATGTCTGTGATAGGGGCTTGTGCTTTTGGCCTGAGGAGGGAGTGAAAAGTGTCAAAAAGTTTCTTGGGGTTGTTGGCTAGTGAGGAGATCAGTGTGGTGAAGTAGGTCTGTTTGGCGAGGTGAAGGGCAGCATTATAAGTTCTTAACATGAATTTAAAGTGGATGAAGTCTTCTGGTGTGCGGGTTTTTCTCCATAGGCGTTCAGCACTCCTAGAGCATCGCTGGAGAAGGTGAGTTTGCGATGTGAGCCAGGGCTGTTGTACTGTGTGTTTGGAAGTTCTGAGGGTGAGCGGTGCTACTTGGTCAAGGGTGCTTCTAAGAGTGTCATTGTAGTGCTGAACAGCCAGATTAGGACAAGAAAAAGAGGAGATTGGGGACAGCGAAGAGTGTAGGGAGTCTGAAAGTGTCTGAGGGTTAATGGCTTGCAGATTTCTGAATGTGCGGTAGGTAGGAGTTCGCTGGGGTGGTGGAGGATTTGTGAGCGTGAACTGATAAACAGCGTCAGCAACCTCTCCCTACTGTTAAGATCGGCAGAAGTAAAATGGCGGTCAGTGGTCAGGGCTTTTATAGCCACTGTGACGCCACAGAAAGCAAGCCAATCACTGCAATGCTCTTCTCTAAGATGGTGGTGGACGCTGCCCATGTCATCTCGTTGCCCACAGTGTATGTCGTTGCTCATTGGCTGAAAAAAAGGAGCCTGCAAGCATTATGGGTAAACCGACTTTGGCGCTCGGGTCGACGACCGCATGGCCGACCTCACGCTATGGTCGTGTTTCGGCCAACAAAACCCGACTTTGGCGAAAGTCGGCGACTTTTGAATCTGACCGACCTGTTTCGCTCATCTCTACACAGCACTAATACTTTTATTCTTTTTTCTGCACAGTTACCGAGCGTTCATTTTTTCCCACACCGTATAGAGCTATACGCTCCTCACACACTACCGTGTAACGGCTGGTATCACGGACAAATACATGCTGACTATCTGTGTGTGACTCCGGAAATATATTCGTAAATTTACAATTACCCGAAGACTGTATACAGCTGTATGCTTGTGATACAGTACCTTTTTTCTGCTTTTTATATTCTGGTCTAATCCATACTGAGCCTGTGAGCATCTGTGTGTTACTACGGCAATATATACGGAGATTTAAAATTACCCCAACACTGTATACAGCTGTACGCAGGGCCGGCTCCAGTTTTTTATGGGCACCGGGCGAAAGAGTCTCAGTGGGCCCCTTTAACAGACCACTATTCATGATGCTCCGATATGGCAGAGAAATATGGGTATAGTACAATGCCAAACACTTCACTTCTTCCATTACATGAATGATATCTATTGTAAATTCTACAATAGCTCAGAAACCACCAAATCCTCACAGCGCACAGTACAGACTGGACAGTACAGTCTTCCATACAATATTATGGGCATCACATAGTCCTCAATACAGTATTATGGGCCAAATATAATGCTCCATAAAGAATATTGGACCCCAAATAATGCTCCATACAGGATACTGGTCCCCATATAATGCTCCATGCAAAATATGGAGCTCTCCGCTGATGCGTTCTGCGCTGTTACGGCTCAGGAAAGGGCGCTGTTGAAAGACTCCCCATCATCATCATCATCGCCTGTCCATTATCATCATCATCGCCTCCCAATCATCATCGCTTCCCCATCATCATCATCGCCTCCTCATCATCATCGCTTCCCCATCATCATCGCCTCCCCATCATCATCGCCTCCCCATCATCATCATCATCGCCTCCTCATCATCATCGCCTCCCCATCATCATCGCTTCCCCATCATCATCGCCTCCCCATCATCATCGCCTCCCCATCATCGCTTCCCCATCATCATCGCCTCCCCATCATCATCATCATCGCCTCCCCATCATCATCGCCTCTCCATCATCTTTGCCTCCCCATCATTATCATCATTGCCTCCGGACCCTGGCTCCTCACCACCATCACTGTCTCCCCCCCACCACAATCACACATACAGCACCGCAGCACGCACACACAGACAGCACGCAACACACACACACACATCTCACCTGTCCGGCGTCCGCGCGCTCTCTACCACAGCCTGCCGCTGAATGATGATGTCATTCAGCGGCGCTGCTGTGAGAGGAAGTGCCGGCGCCCTGCAGCCGCCCCCTGGAGCCCCGAGCTGCGGAGGCACGGGAGAGGTAAATATTGCGCTGGCTGCACTGGGGCCCTGAGCAAGAGGGGGGGAGGCCCAGTGGCGGCGCTAGTACCGCTCTTGGGCTAACAGGCGCCGGAGTGCCCGACGGCGAGTGGGTATGCCGGGTGCTGATGCCGACACTGGCTGTACGCTTGTCATACAGTACCCTTTTTCTGCTTTTTATATTCTGGTTTAATCCATACTGAGCCTGTGAGCGTCTGTGTGTTACTCCGGAAATCTATACGGAGATTTACAATTTACCCCTAAACTATATACACCTGTTATCTGAAGATACAGTACCCTTTTTCAGCTTTTTATATTGTGGTCTAATCCATACTGAGCCTGTGAGCGTCTGTGTGTTACTCCAGAAATCTATACGGAGATTTACAATTTACCCCTATACTATATACACCTTTTACCTTCAGATACAGTACCCTTTTTCAGCTTTTTATATTGTGGTCTATTCCATACTGAGCCTGTGAGCGTCCGTGTATTACTCTGAAAATCTATAGGAAAGATGTGTATCTTCGTACCGTGTTAGCCAGTAGATATAGAAAGACATAAATCCACGTGACACGTTCATTCCAGCACTAAGAGTGTCAAAGGTCATCATAAGTTTATATTCCCAAACCTTTCTGTCTTTCTCAGATTTGAAGTTAGATTTTAATACAAGTAATTCCATATCCATCATACTATGACCGGGCATACAAAAGTGTTTTGCCACAGATAAATCTATTCTTTTTTCTCTTATTGTGTGGCGATGAGAATTCATCCTTGTTCTCAGTTTTTGCCCGGTCTCCCCCACATACAGACCCCCAGTTGGACATTTAGTACATATAATGAGGTACACCACATTAGATGTGATGCAGCTGAAAGTACCTGGGATCTTGTAGTCCTGATGTGAGTTGGGGATCTTTATCTTGTCCGTGGTCATTATAGATGCACAGGTCTTTCTATATCAATTAAGGAATCTGCTTCTCTGACCTTCTGGGGGCATCACAACACAATACCAGACCCCAATCAGAGGGCAATAAAACTTTCACTCCTTATCTATGAACTGTTCCAATATTTATGTTCATCCCTCTGCCATAATGACAGTTCTGCTTCACGTCACTTGTCTTATCTATTGCATTATTCCTGTGTCCTGTTGTGTATATAAATATGTGATTCTTCAGATTTTGTATTAGTCTAGCCTGATGAAGAGACCTGAGTAGTCTCGAAAGCTTGCAATTTGTTACCATCTTTTCCGTTAGCCATTAAAAGGTATCAACCACTGAGGACTCTCAAGTCTAAATATTTTTCCGAATATCTATACGGAGATTTGCAATTTACCCCTAAACTATATACACCTGTTATCTTCAGATACAGTACCTTTTTTCAGCTTTTTATATTCTGGTCTAATCCATACTGAGCCGGTGAGCATCTGTGTGTTACTCCGGAAATCTATACGGAGATTTACAATTTACCCCTATACTATAAACACCTGTTATCTTCGGATACAGTACCCTTTTTCAGCTTTTTATATTGTGGTCTAATCCATACTGAGCCTGTGAGCGTCTGTGTGTTACTCCGGAAAACTATACTGAGATTTACAATTTACCTATATACTATATACACCTGTTATCTTCAGATACAGTGCCCTTTTTCAGCTTTTTATTATATTGTGGTCTAATCCATACTGAGCCTGTGAGCCTCTGTTTGACTCCGGAAATCTATACGGAGATTTACAATTTGCCCCTATAATATATACACCTGTTATCTTCAGATACAGTACCCTTTTTCAGCGTTTTATATTCTGGTCTAATCCATACTGAGCCTGTGAGCGTCTGTGTGTGACTCTGGAAATATATACGGAGATTTAAAATTACCCCAACACTGTATACAGCTGCACGCTTCTGATGCAGTGCCATATATCTGCTGGTGTTTTTGGTACATTTTCCAAAACATGAGGAAGTATAGTGGAAGAGGACGTGGACGGGGGGGGCAGCTGGTACTGATGGTGGTGGTGGTGCATCTGCTGGAACTGCCAAAAGCACAATAGCACCTAAGGCAGGAGGTGTTGAGCCTGCGTCATCGTCTGGCTCAAGAAGGCCTGGAAGGCTCCCTTTTCTGAGAGTAAGTTTACCGCTTTTAAAGCCGGTGCATCAGGAACAGGTTTTGGCTTACATTGCCGAAACAGCCTCCAGCTCTATCGCCTCATCTTCTGAAGTTTCAAAAACTGCAAGCACGGAGTCATCAGTGCAGGCTCCTGGTGAGGAACAACACCTTTTCTTGTGTCCTTCACCCCCACCAAAAGTGAAGGATGCGGCAGGCCACACTTCAGATTACTCCATGGAGCTATTTTCACATACCATGCCTGGGTTATCAAGTCAAATCCTCAATTCCTCAGTCCAAGATGAATCTGACGTGGAGTGCATGGATGCACAGCCACTGCTAGATGATTCTGCTGGTACATTGAACCAGAGCACTACATTGCCCTTGCAGTCTACTGAGCCAGAATCTGACCCTGATGAAACTCAGGTGCCCCTCCCCGCATACTATACCACCTTACACGGTGACAGAGAGGAAGGTGCAGATGAAATTGAAGAGGAGGTGATGGATGACCCAGTTGTTGACCCGGATTGGCATCCATTGGGAAAGAGGGTGCCGCTGGCAATAGCTCAGAAGAGGAGAGGGATCCGCAGCAGGCATCGACATCACAGCAGTGTTTATCTGGCAGGCCCGTAGCTGTCCAAAAACGTGTCAAAAAAACAAAAAGAGTTGCAGGACAGCTTGGCCAGACGGTCCAATTAGCATAGCGTGCAAGCCCTGAAAATTTATACCATAGTAGAAAGAGTGCAGTGTGGCACTTTTTTGACCAAAATCCTATTGATGAGGAAAAGGTTATCTGTAAAGGGTATGCCACACTAAACAACATCGCTAACGGGATCGCTAAAAAACGTCACTATTTAGCGATCCCGTTAGCGATGTTGTAGTGTGCGGCATCTACCAGCGACGTGGCCCCTGCTGAGATCCTGCTGTGATCTTCCTTGTCGCTGACATCGTTCCGGACCCTATTTTATCGTCGGCGCCCCCGCTGGTAAGTATATATCGCTGAGTGTGGCACCTTTTCTTAGCGATTTAGCGGTACTTTTGTACCGCTAAAGTCGTTAAGGAGATCGCTAACCGCGATAGCGTCCTTAACGACATCGCTAAGTTAAGCCGCTATCAGCGATATAGAAACAATCCCGCTAGCGATCGCATTAGTATGCGTCGTTATCGTGATCGCTAGCGGGATTGTTTAGTGTGGCAGTACCTTAAGAGGTGCGGAAGGACCTTTAGCCGAGGGAAAAATCTCTGAAATTTGAATACCAGTTGCATGCTTAGACATTTAATTACCATGCACTTGCAAGCTTGGACGGACTACAAAACCTCAGGTAGCACATGTGCACCTGCTCCGACTGAAGGTAGCCAGCAACGCTCCATCACTTCCCCCACTGTAAGCCCACCGGATAGCACACCACCAGCAAGAAATGTTGAGGTGTAGTCACAAGGCCAAAGCAGTCAGAGAATCACAATGTTTTTGCAACGAAAGACTGAATCTAGGCCACCACTACCACCACCACCAACCACCTCTCCGTCATGTCCACCGCTATTTCCCCCATATGCAGCTCTCAAGTCCAGCTCACCCTAGCAGACACTCTGAGTAGGACAAGAAAGTACTCATCCTCTCATCTGCGTATACTGGCTTTGAACACCAAAATTGCCAAACTGATCTCAATAGAGATGATGCCCTTCCGTTTGGTTGAAAGCGCAGCGTTACGAGAGCTCATGGCCTACGCTGTCCAATGCTATGACCTACCCAGTCGGCACTTATTTTCTAGAAAAGCCATCCCTGCCCTCCACCTGCATGTGAAAGACCACATTGTCCATGCACTCAAGTAATCAGTGAGTGGAAAGGTGCACCTCACAACAGATGCATGGGCCAGTAGGCATGGCCAGGGCCGTTGCGCACTGGGTTAATGTGGTGGATGCAGGCTCCTCAGGGGACAGTGGCGGTGGGACAGTGCTGCCTAGCCCACGGTATAGGAAACGGCTGTAGGTGTTTGACCCTCCTCCTCCTCCTCCAGAAGCGAAAGCTCGTCGACAGAGCGCAGTCCAACGAGCACTCCATCCGCAGCTGCCAGTGTTGCACACGAGGTGTCCCACTATCGAACAGCTAGTGGCAAGTGTCAGCAGGCTGTTTTAAAGATGATGTCTTTTGGTGACAACAGACACACCGCGGAGGTGCTGGCCGACTACTTGCAGCAAGAAACTTAGTCATGGCTGGGCAGTCTGCATCTTGAGCCAGGCAAGGTAGTCAGTGATAACGGCCGTAATTTTGTGGCGGCCATAGTCCTGGCAAAACTCAGACACATACGGGCTTCCAGGGCTACCGAGCGGAGATGGAAGAGAACCCATTCTACCGAGCACTTCAACGCATACAAGCAGTCCCTTGCCAGCTTCAAGTCCACGCTCTCTGCCGCAAAACAAACTTACTTCGCATCTCTCATATCCTCCCTGTCTCACAACCCTAAACAGCTCTTCAAACTTTCAATTCTCTACTCCATCCCACAGCACCTCCTCCCTCTCCTCTCATTTCTGCCGAAGACTTTGCCTCCTTCTTCAAGCAAAAGATTGATACTATCAGAGAAGGCTTTGACCCGCAGCCTCCAATGCCCCTCTTAGCCACTCAGCCCTGTTCTTCCAAAACCAGCTTCACCACCATGACAGAAGATCAGCTCTCCACTCTCCTGTCAAGATCACACCTCACCACTTGCGCGCTTGACCCACTCCCGTCCCACCTCATCCCTAACTTTGCCACAGTCTTCATCCCTACTCTCACACACCTCTTCAACCTTTCACTTACAAATGGTGTCTTTCCTTCATCCTTCAAACATGCTTCAATCACACCGATCCTCAAAAAGCCCTCCCTCGACCCATCCTCTGCGTCTAGCTATCGCCCGATATCTCTTCTCCCCTACGCCTCAAAACTACTGGAACAGCATGTATATCTTGAACTGTCCTCCCACCTTTCCTCCTGTTCCCTCTTTGACCGGTTACAATCAGGCTTTCGACTGCATCACTCAACTGAAACTGCCCTAACTAAAGTCACTAACGACCTGCTAACAGCCAAGAGCAAGCGACACTACTCTGTCCTCTTTCTCCTGGACCTGTCTTCTGCCTTTGACACCGTGGACCATTCCCTCCTGCTACAGATTCTCTCATCTCTTGGCATCACAGACTTGGCCCTATCCTGGATCTCATCATACCTAACAGACCAAACATTTAGTGTCTCCCTCTCACACACCATCTCCTCACCTCGCCCCCTGTCTGTCGGTGTTCCTCAAGGCTTAGTCCTAGGACCCCTACTCTTCTCCATCTACACCTTCGGCCTAGGACAGCCCATAGAATCCCACGGCTTGCAGTATCACCTCTATGCCGATGACACGCAGATCTACCTACCTGGACCTGACCTCACCTCCCTACTGACCAAAATCCCACAGTGTCTGTCTGCTATCTCAGCCTTCTTTTCTGCTCGCTTTCTCAAACTGAACATGAACAAAACAGAATTCATCATCTTTCCCCCACCTCATTCTACCCCTCCACCAGACCTATCCATCAATGTCAATGGCTGCTCGCTTTTCCCAGTCCCACATGCTCGGTGCCTTGGGGTGATCATCGACTCTGCCCTCTCTTTCAAACCACATATCCAAGCCCTCGCCACCTTCTGCAGCCTCAAACTCAAAAATATTTCCCGGATCCGCTCATTCCTCAACCATGAAACCACAAAAACACTAGTGCATGCCCTTATCATCTCCCGCCTCGACTACTGCAACCTCCTACTGTCTGGCCTCCCCTCTAGCACTCTGGCACCACTCCAGTCCATCCTACACTCTGCTGCACAACGAATCCACCTGTCTCCATGCTATTCGCCAGCCTCCCCCCTATGCCAGGCCCTTCACTGGCTTCCTATTGCCCAGAGGCTCCAGTTCAAAACCTTAACCATGACATACAAAGCCATCCACAACCTTTCTCCTCCATACATCTGTGACATGGTCTCCCGCTACCTACCTACACGCAGCCTTCGATCCTCTCAAGATCTCCTTCTCGACTCCCCCCTCATCTCTTCTTCCCACAACCGCATACAAGACTTCTCCCGCCTTCCTCCATACTCTGGAACTCCCTGCCGCAAAACATCAGACTTTCACCAACAATGGAGACCTTCAAGAAAAACCTGAAGACCCAGCCTACAACCTGCAATGATCCTCAGTGTACTGAACCATCGCAAGACCAGCTCTACCCTTTCCTAGTGTATTCTCTCCCATCCCCGCAGACTGTGAGCCCTCGCGGGCAGGGTCCTCTCTCCTTCTGTACTTGTGTGTCCCTTGTCTAGCACATGTTTATTGTACCTGTCTATATTTTTCCCTTTTCATATGTAAAGCGCCATGGAATAAATGGCGCTATATAAATGTATAATATATAATAATAATATAATAATAATAATATCTTGCCTGGCTCACACCTTGAACCTAGTGGTGCAGTGCTTCCTAAATAATTATCCAGAGATAACAGCCCTGCTCCATAAGGTGCAAAGACTGTGCTCGAACATCCGTCGCTCGCCTGTAGACTCCAGTCGTATGCAGAGGCTGCAGCAATCGCTCCACCTCCCCAAGCACCGCCTAATCATAGACGTTGCAATAAGGTGGAACTCCACCATGCACATGGTTGAGAGGCTGTGCAAACAGAGGCAGGCTGTAATGCATTTGTGGAAGTATACACGGGCAGGCAGTTTGAGGGCAGACATGGAGTTGTCGGGAGTGCAGTGGTCAAAGCTGAAACACCTCTGTAAAGTCCTTCAGTGTTTTGAGGAATGCACACGGCTGGTAAGCGCAGACGACGCCATCATAAGCATGAGCATCCCACTTATGCGTCTGCTCATGCAAACTTTGACGCACATTAAGTATCAGGTGTCTGCAACGGAGGAGGAAGAGGAGGAAGAGGAGGGAAGCCTTGATGACAGTCAGCCATTGTCTGCTCAGGGAACTGTCCTGGATAAGGTGGAGGAAGAAGAGGAAGAGGAGGAGGAGGATGAGGGGGATGATTAGTTTGGGGAGGAGGATGCTTCTCAGGGGCAAGCGAAAATGTTGGCTTGCCAATGTCAGGTACAGGATTTGTGTGTGACTGGAGGGATGTGGATTTTGCAGAAAGTGCTCTTCCACCCACCACTGGCAGTGCATCATTGACACCTTGAACATTGGCCCACATGTGTGATTATGTCTGGCGGATCCTAAAAAGCGACCCTCGCATTGCCAAAATGATGAAGGATGAAGACTACTGGTTGGCCAGCATCCTCGATCCATGCTATAAATTACAGAACATGATGCCACAGGATAACCTAAGGCTAATATTGGCGAACAAACAAGCAACTCTTGTAAGCTGTTTGTTAGAGGCATTCCCAGCACACAGCAGCGGTGCAGGTTCTACCACAAGCCGTAGTGGGCCAAATGGAAGAGGTATTTGTGGTGCACACAGCCGAAGTGGCATTGGATACAGGGGTTTCATGACCATGTTGTGGACTGATTTCTCAAGTACCGCTCACATGACTGTTAATACTGAATCGATTGCAACAGACAGGAGACAGCAGTTGTCAACTATGGTTCAAAATTACCTCTCCTCCCCTATCGATGTTCTCCCTCACAGTTCATTCCCCTTTGACTACTGGGCCTGTAAACTGGACACCTGTTCTGAATTGGCACAATGTGCCTTACAGGAGCTCGCTTGCCCTGCTGGTAGTGTGCTATCAGAAATAGTCTTCAGTGCTGCTGGATCAATCCTGACAGAAAGAAGGACCCGGCTGTCGACCCAAAATGTTGATGATCTCACCTTCATTAAAATGAACCATGCCTGGGTTTCAAAGGATTTTGTACCACCTTCCCCTGATGACACATAGGTTGCCAGCAAAATGGCTCGCTTTGTCCTCCTCTTCTTCCGACTTCTCCAATCCCTCCATTTGCAGATGCTGAATGTCCAGCCTACATCTCAACATATGCCAGTTTTTGCACCTTCCTAACTGGGCTATACCCCCCAGGACCGGCGTCACCACCTGGTGCACCCGGGCAAGTGCCGGTGCCCTGAGCAGGTGGGGGGGCCCACTCATGGGCGACAGCACTGGCACAGGGCCCCTAATAGTACGCCGGTGTCTCTGATGGTGGGGGGGGCCCACTCACCGTCAGAGACACCCTGGCGTACTATGAGGGGCACTGTGCCAGTGCCGTCACCCACTAGTGGGATCCCCCTGCTTGCTCAGGGCCCCAGCACTTGCAATATTTACCCCTCCCTGCTCCACTGCTGTGACATCTTCCGCGTTTCCTGACAGTTACATTCAGGACAGAGAGCACGATGACGTCACGTCTGTGCGACCTCTGCCTGAACAGTCACAGTGCAGAGAGCAGGAAGATGGTGACGATGAGGAGTCCAGAGTAGAGCAGTGCCCAGCGAGGAGAGGTATTTCATTTGTTTGGGTAAATCAAGTTTATTTAGGTATTTATACACATAAATCATTAATAACAGGAAGGGAAAAGAACATACCTCTTCTACTATCACATGTGAAAAAAAAAATTATATAGCAACTATAACTTTTCCCCAGAAAGTCATACATATAAAACAAATGTTAGATGAGCGCCTGAGGTGTTTGCTCATGTAGGCAATTATCATCAGTATTACTTTGTTTATAAATTTTAAAGAAGGAGATACCTACACTAAGACTCTAGGTCTACAAAAGAAAAGAAGATAGAGAAGAAACAAGGGGGAAAGAAGGGAAAAGAAAAAAAAAGAAGAGGGGGAGGGGGAGGGGCAAGGATTTTAAGGAGTGGGGTAGGAAATGTGGCTCCATCCAGTAGGTAAACTCATATGACCCATCATCTATGGGTCTATCAACCAAGAGTCAAATTCCGATGATTCTCTAAACATAACCCAGGGGGCCCAAGTGTTATATACCTTTCCTGTGGTACCATTAAGTTGTCCTATCAGCTGTTCCATTCTATGTATGTCGTTGAGTTCCATCACCAAATCAGAACGCAAGGGAACCTTTTCCTGTTTCCAAAATCTAGTAATCACGTTCCTGGTAGCAGTGAGAATATGTCTAAGAAGACCTTTCTTAAATCTAGAAATCGAGGATCTGCACAAGGACAGCAAAGGCCACCTCCATTGTGGGTGTAATTTTTGTTAGAGACAACTTGTTGCAGAGATCAAAGGATGCTAACCACAGTTTCTGTATGAGTTGGCAGTGCCACCAAATGTGTACAAATGAGCCTCTATCTTTTAAGCATCTCCAGCACATATCCGGTGTTGTTGGATAAATTACGTTTAAATCTGATGGCCATCTGTACCACCTCGACAAGATTTTGTGGCTCCTCTCCTGTGATGTCGAACAGAGCGATGACCTGAATGTGCATAAGCAAATCTTTGTTCTTTCTTCAACTGATAAGGGTCTACCCAAATCAATCTCCCATTTTGAAAAAAATGCTGGGAAATCTCTCAATGGGGTCTGCCCTTCTTGGAAGGTTTTGTATAATAAAGAGATAGTGTGATATATAGAGTTTGTTGATAAACAAAGAGTCTCTAACTGAGATAATATTCAGTATGTTTCGGATTGTTTGGCTAATTTAATAATAAACCTCTTTATTTGTTCATAAAAGAACCATGCACCTTGTCCCGAAAAATGTCCTGGAGAGACTTCATCACTGTCCTTGTAACATAATCATGGACTATGGGGCATGAAGCTCTATTTTTATGTAGAAAGTGTCTCTTTTTAATCCTGCAGGAAAGGATGGATTGTCATATATAGGAGTTAGGGGGCCAGGAGACGAAGAGACTCCCAGCTCTCGACTCCCTCTTTTGATAAATGATATCATGTTTTTGGTGAGGAAGGGTAAAGGTATATCCCGTTCTTCCGTCGGGGACCAAATAACTATACGGGAGTCACGTCCATTAAGATCATTTTCTAATGTAACCCATTTTTTTTGGTTTTTATTATTAAACAGCTCTAAAATACATGTACCAATTGCTGCTTGACTATACATAGCAAAATCTGGCAGACCTATTACCCCTTCTTGCTTCGATCTACTTCACAATAAGTATGAAATACGTGCTCGTTTTGTGACCAAATTAAATGAGTAATCGCTTTTATAAGAAGTGAGAAAAAGGAGGCAGGTAAATACAAGGGTATTGTTTGGAAATAATATAGGAGACGGGGTAATAGATCCATTTTAATAGCGCTCACACTTCCAAACCAAGATAAAGGTAGATTATGCCATTTTTCTAAGTCTAACTCAGCTTTATGTAAAGCTGTCTTAAAGTTTGCTTCATAAAGATTAGATACTTTGGCGGTGATTTTTATTCCTAGATAGGTTAGAGAATCTGAACACCACCTAAAGGGAAATGAACCTGCCAACCTCTCCACCTCTCTTGGTTGGACTGAGATATTGAGAATCTCCGATTTGTGGGTATTAATTTTGAAATTGCTCAGACGACCAAATCTATGTAATTCTGAGATAATATTTGGGAGACTTGCAGTTGGGGAAGAGACATACAATAGGACATCATCTGCAAAAAGTGCCACTTTGTGCTCTTCTGATTGGTCTTTTATGACTCTAATGGAGGGATCATTCCGTACCGCGGTTGCTAGATGTTCCATAGTGAGTATATAAAGCAAGGGTGAAAGAGGACAGCCTTGCCTCGTGCGGTTCCGAATTAAAAATGTGTTTGAAAGTGCGCCATTCATTTTAACTTGATCACTGGGAGATGAGTACAGGGCAGAAATTCTACGGAGCATACTTTCTTTTAAGCCAATTCTTTCTAACGTTTGAAATATAAAATCCCAGTGCATCGTATCAAAAGCCTTTTCTGCGTCAATGAACAGAATGCACATGGGTTCCTCTTTCTTGACCGCTCCATCAATCAAAGAAATTGTTCGGATGGCGGTATTTCACTTTTTTAAATGTTTGGAGCAATATATGGAGAGCATTATACACTGGAAAATTATATATGGGGCCCATCATACACTTGAGCATCATAGATAGGGCCCATTAGAAACTGTAGCATTATATATGGGTCCCATCATAAGCTGTAGCATTATAAATGTGGCCTATCATACACTGGAGCATCATCCATGGGGCTCATCATACACTGGAGCATCATATGGGGCCCATCATACACTGTAGCACTATAAATGGGGCCCATCACACTCTGAAGCATCAGCCATTGGGCCCATTATATACTGGAGCATCATATGGGGCCCATTATATATGGAGCATTATATAGGCCCATCATACACTTTAGCATCATCCATGGGGCCCATCATATACTAGAGCATCATAAGGGGTTCATTATTCATGAGGCATCATAGAGGGTATGGAGCATCATATGGAGGACATATGGGGCCTATTCTGTATGGAGCATTATATGGAGCCCATTCTGTATTGAGCAATATATGGGGTCCATCATATACTGTATGAAGCTTTACATGCGACTCATTATACTGTATGGAGCAATTGGAGCAATTTGTGGGGCTCATTATACTCTATGGAGACCGTCCCATACTGTATGGCACATTATATGAGGACCATCATATACTGTAGCATTATGTGGAGCTCATCATATACTGTATGGAACATTATATGGGACCAATTATGTATGGAGCAATATATGGGCTCATTATTCTGTATGGCGCACTATGTGGTGGCCATAATACTGTATGGAGGAATATACTGTCCGGTTTTTGAGCTACTGTAGAATTTAAAATAGAGTCATGTAATGCAAGAAGTGAAGTATTTGTCATAATAATAATCTTTATTTTTTTTTATATAGCGCTAACATATTCCACAGCGCTTTACAGTTTGCACACATAATCGTCACTGTCCCCGATGGAGCTCATAATCTAGATTCCCTATCAGTATGTTTTTGGAGTGTGGGAGGAAACCGGAGTACCCGGAGGAAACCCATGCAGACACGGGGAGAACATACAAACTCCTTGCAGATGTTGTCCTAGGTGGGATTCGAACCCAGGACTCCAGCGCTGCAAGGCTGTAGTGCTATCCACTGAGCCACCGTGCTGCCCTTGTCATTGTACGATACCTATATTTCTCTGCCGTATCGGAGCATCATGAATTGTGGTATGTGTTAAAGGGGCCCACTGAGACTCTTTGTCCCGGGGCCCATGAAAACCTGGAGCCAGCCCTGCCCCCCCACAACTTTAGACAAATAACCCCCAGTTTTGAATGCATTACTATTATTATAAAGTTAATTAAGGTTGACAACAAGCTTAAGTAATAAGAATTGATGTTGTTGGCATTGAAATGGGCACTGTAGGTGTTAGGCATCTGGCAACGGCAGGATCTGAACCTGGATCTGAGGAGTCTGTGGTCTCCCATCCAGACTCAGCCAAGGCAGATGCTGCTCAGCTTTGCCGTCAATCCCAACACCTAGCTAATAACCGAGTGGCACAAGCTGTTACTAGAGTCTTTGTGCATAGTAGCCTTAAACCTAGGTTACAGGACAGGAAAAGGCTGTTATAAGCCTAAGTCCAGAAATGCCTGCACTGAGCATGTCCGTGACATGGCGAGCCAGGATTGGTGGTTAATGTCAGCTGATCCTCTGACCTGGCATCGCCTGATTGGTCAAGGATGTCGTCATCGGTGATGCAATTGACGAGATGGCTGGGGGTGTAGCTTAGCCCTTAAATAGCTTTTCTGTTTGCGGCGTAGCACGGACAGATCATACTATAGGTAGTGCTCATGTGTGACGTACCAGAATCTGGACTCCACATGCTCTCTAGCTTTCGCTCTCCGGGACCTGCCGATGCCAGAGTCAGCTTGGCTAATTAGCACAGGTCCTTCAGGCAGGTTAATGAATGCAATGCAGGTAGCGATCGTAGTGCAGTCTGTCTCTGACAAAGGGGTAGCTATACACCCCGAGCAGACTGTGGGGCGCGTATCCAGTGCATCGCCTGCTAACTAAAAGAGAGTTGCTCAGTCCAGTGGCACACCGGCTGGAAGCACGTAGGCCTGGCGTGAGTCGCATGCACTTCCTAATATCTGGCAAGTAGCTTCTGTGCTATTAACAGGGCTACATCTACGCCAGCCTGCAGCACATGGTGCAGATCTAATATCTGGCAAGTGGCTTCTGTGCTTTTAACAGAGCTACATCTATGCCAGCCTGCAGCACTTCTCCTGTGAAGCTAACAAATTCTATATCTTGATTAATTTGAAGTTCACAGGCAATATCTTTATATTTCTGTTGCTAGTTGTCACACTCATACTCGAGGGGTGTACGGCCGCAGTATCCCTAGCTGCACCGCGGACCCAGGGTTCGGTTGCTCCCTATCATTTAATAAAGTTGGTGCAACCGTCCCTTAACAGTAGGTGTGTTTACTGTCCTCCACTCCCTGCCGACTTTGCTTCCCCATTGACTTGCATTGGGTTTCGTGTTTCAGTCGGACCTTAGACTTTTCCCGATAGTCAGTCGATTTCATTCGACTCGACTTTTGAGAAAAAACCCGACTCGACCCTAAAAAAGGCAAAGTCGCTCATCTCTATTGGGGAGTGATTTTAAAATAAAATATTTTTGTGTGCTTTTTTCTTTTTACTTTTCTGATAGACACCTCTCCTTTACTAACACCAGGGCTTGATGCCAGCTGTGTTTTGGGACATTTCACAGCTGACATCAACCCCAACTATCATTACCCTGATTGCCACCACACCAAAGCAATCAGGAAGAGACGAGGCATATAATGAAATGTGCCACTTCTGGAGCAGCTGCGGGCTTGTATTTTAAAGGTACTGCCACACTTAGCGATCTCGTTTGCGATCACGATAACGACGCAATCGTTGGTGTGATCTCTTTTAGGTCGCTAGTAGCTGCCAAACAGGAGATCTCATAAACAACTCATCAGCGGTCAGCGATCTCTTTAATGACTTTGGCGGTCGTTAGGATGTCATTAGCATGTACTGAGCGCTTCTGATTCATAGGAATTTCCAGCATCGCTCCTGCTCTCTGCGTCCTGCTAGCCTGCTTTGCAACTTCTGCGATCCTCTCTGTGACGCAAAAGAGAACTTACAGATATTGCGATCCACTCTGTGACGCAAAACAGTCATATGCATCACAAACGAGGTCGCTCGTCGTTCGCAAAAGGTGCCAAACACAGCGATATAGGCTCACCAGCGGGACGCCAAAGATCAAAAAACGGTCCAGAACTCTAGTGAACGATCAGCGACATCACAGCAGGGGCCACATCGTTGCTACATGCCACACACAACGAGGTCGCTAACGAGATCGCAAAATAGTGACGTTTTAGTGATCTCTTTAGTGATCTCGTTTGCGATCTCGTTTAGTGTGGCATACCCTTTAGGCTGGGAAGGGACCAATAATCATGGAACTTCCCAGCCTGATAATATCAGCCTTTAGCTATCTGCTTCAACTTTGCTGTTTGTCAAAAATAGTGGGGACCCCACGTCACCCTTTTGTGCCACATGATAGCTTATTATATGTAGGGGTCTTGTGAAACTATAGACCTTATCTGTAGGATATTTATCTATTTATCTTTCTATATATCTATACGAAATCTATCTATTAAACATCTAATATCTTTCGATCATTTATCAATATGTTTATATAAGATTGCTTTATTATTTATGACTACTAGATTTAATTTACATAGAGTATTATTATAGTATGTAAAAGATGATATTAAAACAATCTGGATGTCATATGCATGTCGTATGAATGACATACAGATGGTATACGAGAAAAAATGCACTCTCGTACCACCCGCATGACATTCGCCTGACACTCGTCAGAAGAATCTAAGCAATTTTATATGTACAGATGTGAGCAAACTCTAAGGCCGAAGTCACACTAGCGTATAGCATCCAATGCAATATGCAAAGGACTCTCAGCACTAGCTCTGCTGCACGTGTAAGCCGAGTGTCAGTGCATTGTGCTCCGATCCTCTGGCATGAGAAAATCGGAGCACAGGTGCGGAGGAGCCTGAGAAATTAATTTCTCCATCTCCTCCATTGCCAGTGTACACGGGAATTGCACTGCACTTGGGTGACATCCGAGTGCAGTGCAACGTTTCACATGCACCCATAGACTTGTGCATGTGATGCATGTGATCTAATTCTCGCAACCATTCACAGCATGCTGCAATTGTTTTCACATGTTGAATTGACATGAGAAAATAATTGCAGATGTGCATTGCCCCATAGAATAACACGGGGCCGAGTGCAATCCGATTTTTTGGGGCGGTTTGCACTCGTCTGGTTTATTTGCTCGTGTAAGTGAGCCCTAAGAGTGAAGCACTATGAGAGGACAACTGCAAATGTGTTTATTGTGTTTGTAATAAGAAAAGGATCAACTCTGCAATATTGTTAGTTATAATTAGATACAGCTCTGCAGGAGAGTTGACAGCACTATAAGAGGACAACTGTAGATGTAAATGTGTTTGTAATGAGGCAAAGCTCAGTTCCGCTGCACTGTGTTAATTCTGATGTCACTGCAGAGCTGTGTGTGATTTTGAGAGCAAAGGGTTAGTCATTACATGTGTCACATTGATAATGCCTCATTTAATTTAAAGCAAGCTCTTGAGGCGGATTATTGGGGAGATTTGTGTCTGCCCATAGATCCTAAAAGCTCATGGACCTATTAGAAAAAATATGGATTTCTCGGGAATAAGACATTGGATCACAGATATCATAGTAGGTATCATTTTCATTAGCTTCCTATGATCTGCATGCCCTTGTAGACGACTTAGGAGGATTGATTCTACTGAGAGATTCCTTTTAAGATATTTTTCTAAGTAATAAATAAATATTTGGGATTTTTTTGTAATCTTTTAGTTCTGCTATATTATATTTTTACTCAGTTTGTGATGAACACATTGATTTCTCCATGTCAGTGGTACAGGAACATCTGAAGCAGCACTCTATCACCGAGCTAAAGATCTCTGTACAGCATATTGCAGCCTTTTGGCCATCAAAGTGTATAAATATTAACAAAAAATAATAGGAATACTATACAAAAGAAAGTAGCAAAAACAGTATAACCCACCTATTAGTTTATGGCTAGGCTGGTGTTATGACTGTTTCAGCAATCTGGCTCCTAAGAAAGGTAGGTGATAATTGTAGAGAATTGCTGTCCAAGATCAGTTACCATGCTCCCAAAGTCTGGACTGCCATTCTGGAATACTTTAGTAAATGAAGGCACTGTAAGTATGCCAGATTTAATGAAATAGCCTTATTTTGCAGAAAAAATGGTCTGTAGCACACATTTGGTTTCTGTAAAAATTATTTTCAGACCGTAAAAATGTAGATGCTCATGTTAAACAGTACATTCTACCTCAAAATTCTTAAGTAAATGAGAGAAAGCAGTCTTCTCCTTAAAGTGAAATGGTTGTTAGCCTCCAAGAGACTGCAATATATAAACAAATTAGATATATATGAAACCAGCAGCCAGGACACAGACCAAGGGGCTGTGAATGCCTACATTTCAAGGTGTTCTCAAAATAAGACGCTTCTTTCCAGGCAGAATTTTGGCTCGTACCTAAGAAAAGAACACATAAACGCCTTTGTACTTTGGCAATGGATTAATGTACTTTATTTATCCATAAAACAGTGTCTGATAATCCTGTGTGGGTGGGCTGGTCACAAATTATAAATCCTCATTGCCATTCAGACAGGTCCTTCAAGCCTGGGAACACAAAACTTTGTTATATATAAATGCTAACTACATAGATAGTTGTGTGTCCTTGATAATTATTGGGTTGCCAAACTGTTCGTTTCATAGGCTGGTGTTACAGTAAATTAGATCCTCAAGCTGGACTTTCCCTTAGGAATAGATTGGTGGTCTTCTTACCACCTGTTCATTTTCTTGAAATTCATGCTGCCCAACTGTTTACATAGAGTTCCCTTAGGAATGCAAAGAAATTAGCTAAATTCAGATTGTGTTAGCAGAATAAGAGATGAACATATGCGAGTCCAATATGACATAATTAATAGATGACAAAAAATAATAAAAAAAAACAAATATGAAATTAGCGTAAATGTAATCAAAACTACAAATAGACAATAAAAATTAAAGCACGGTAAATAAGTATTGGTAGAAGAAAATATTTCAGAATGACAAACATTGCCTCTTTTGTGCTATCTACCTGAAAATCAATTTACAGCCCTAAAGAGAAAGTTTAACCCCTTTAACACAACCAATTTTCATATTTGTGTTTTCATTTTTTCCTTCCCTTTTTCAAGTATCCATAACTTATGCATTTTTCAGTCAAGATAGTCATGAGAGCTGTTTTTTGTGGGATGAGTTGTAGTTTTGAATGACGCAACTTTTTTTACCATATAGAATATGATAAAATGTCCAAAAAATGTCCAAATTCATTTTACATCGTTAAAAACATACAATTTGCCATTTCCGCATTGTTAATCGTCCAGTAAATGACCTGGAAACATAATTCTCCAGGTCAGTACAAATATAGTGATACTAAACATTTAAAGTTTTTTTTTACTATTTTAGTGGTTTAAAAATATTCTAAACTTAAAAAAATAATAGGTATGTGTCACCAATTATGGAGATACACGAGTTTTAGATTTTTCATTAATGTTAATGTGTTAATACTTTTGTTTGCCTTGTTTATTTTGTGGCGAGCTGCTCTTTATTTATAACATTTTGGGGTATAAATAACATTTTAATTACGTTATAGTTTTTTTTTGCAGTGTTATAATGACCCCAAAACTAAAATTCAGGCATTTCAATTTATTTTTTTTCACAGCATTTACTAATCAGGTTAATTTAATTTTATATTTTGATAGATTGGACTTTTATTGATTCTGAAATAATAAATATGTAATTTATTTTATTTTTACATTTCTTAGTGTTTTTTCATGTGACATGTTCCCTTTAAAAACAATTAACTTGCAGATATAAGGTTACTATGCAGGTTAATAGCCTTCTAAACCTGCCTGGCATCCGCACATAGAGCTAATATACTTTAATTAAAAAGTCCCTATTGTTCCTTCACTACTCTATCTAACTGCTTTATTTTTTTTTACCAACTTCCTGTTTTATGACACTTCACTTGAGAATCCCCATTACATGTTGGTGTACTCAAATAAGACATCATCAGTTATCAGACTCTTCAGTCACTGCTGCAGCCTCTGTACCTACCCTGAATTGAAGCGTCATCAATTACATTCATTTCAGGGAAGGCGCTAGTTCCTGATCTACTGAGCATATGTCGGTTGTCATTTCCGACGTATGCTTAGAAGGATTTTGTCACTGTGTAATTTTTTTTAATGCACAATGCCTGTGTGTTTCTCCGTCGTCTCTGATGAAAATGGACAAGCCAGTAAGAGAGTGAATACATCGATAAATAGGCGCATGAGTGCTGCAGTCTGTGCCATTGAAATCAGTGCTCCCCCATCAAAAGTGTGGGTGCTGTTAGGCGTCGGTCACCACACTTGACCGTGACATTGACTGATGGGTGGATTTGCGATGATGGAACCATTTGAGTGCAAGTGCGCATGCGCCATTTTAGCCACTATGATTGACTGTGATTCCACCATGTGATCGAAGTGGCTGGATAAATATAGTTGGACATATGACTAGAGTTGAGCGATACTTTCTGATATCAATAAGTATCGGATCGGAATGGGTATCGCCGATGCCCAAAAAGTATCGGCGATACCCGATACCGATACCGATACCGGAGATCCAATGTAAGTCTATGGGAACAAAATATCGGAATTAAAAAAAAAAACATTCTTGCCTTGTTGGTTAATTGTACATGAAGGAAAACAACAAAGAGTAATGTAGAATGTATTGGGGGAGGTTGAGGAGAAATTAAAGGCATAGATGTTTAACCCAATCAAATGGAATAGCATTAATATTTTTTTTTTTAAAGATGTTCGGATTGACGAAGAAATTGACAATGTTGTTAACCTTTTTTATTTTTGGCAAATATGTATGTTTCACAACTTCCATGCTCTTCACCTTTTTAACTTTTGCCACACTTTCTCCTTCATAATCTTCAGCAGCATCATCTTTTTCATCAAATTATTCTTCATCTTCACCTTCTTTATCTTCTTCTTAAACTTCTTGCTATTCATCTTTTTGTTAACATTACTCATATTGTTCTTATTAAACTATTATTCTTCTTCATATTCTACTTCTTCATCTTCTTCCTCTTCATCTTCTTCATCATATTCTTATTTGTGACAGAGATTCCTGTACTTGTAATCTGTAAAAGTATGAATTTTTCATCCTTCCGTTCTTGCTGTCACAAAAGATTTAAATTACAACAGTATTTGTCCGTGTTCAGTTTAGCCTGCAGCAGCAGGCATTTTCCAGGGGCACCACGAGGAGGAACGGACTCACCCCCATACACTGCTTAGTCTTCTTCTGCTTATAATTTAGAGCATATATTTTGCTCTTCATTTTGGTCTTATACTTCATGTTCTTCTGCTTTTTGATCTTCTGCTTATTGTTCTTCTGTCTCTTTTTCTGTATCTTGTAGTTTGTCTTAACTTTCTTTGTCCTGTTGGTGATCTTCTTCTGGGTAATCTTTTATTTCTTCTTTGTGATGGTGTTCAGGCTGGTTGGCTTGATGCTCGTCGTCCTTGTGGTCGTCATCTTCTACGGGGTGGTCATCAGGGTCGTCGTCTTCATTGTTGGAGATCCAGAGTGATTACCCAAAATAACATTTAAAAAATCTTCAATTTGTAAATGTAGCTGAAGGTACAAGAAGGCTGACTAACTTCCGAGAACCAGCTGACGTTACTGGAACCGGACGGGTATCAGATGGTACAAGAGACAATGGAAGTAACGAGGACCAGCTGACTGTGCTGGAACCCGGAGGGGCAGAAGAAGGAAAAGAGCCAATGGCACAACCGAGGACCAGCTGACGTTACTGGGACACGGTTACTAAGCAGGAGGTACCTGTGCTCCAAAGCACTACCAAGGACCAGCAGACGTTGCTGGAACTCGGATACCGAGATGGAGGCACCTAGGCCAAAGGCACTGCGGAGAACCAGTTGACGGTACTGGAACCCGGACGGGTAGCAGAAGGTACAAGAGCCAATGCAAGTAATGAGGACCAGCTGACTGTGCTGGAACCCGGAGGGGCAGCAGAAGGAAAAGAGCCAATGGCACAACCGAGGACCAGCTGACGTTACTGGGACACGGTTACTAAGCAGGAGGTACCTGTGCTCCAAAGCACTACCAAGGACCAGCAGACGTTGCTGGAACTCGGATACCGAGATGGAGGCACCTAGGCCAAAGGCACTGCGGAGAACCAGTTGACGGTACTGGAACCCGGACGGGTAGCAGAAGGTACAAGAGCCAATGCAAGTAACGAGGACCAGCTGACTGTGCTGGAACCCGGAGGGGCAGCAGAAGGAAAAGAGCCAATGGCACAACCGAGGACCAGCTGACGTTACTGGGACACGGTTACTAAGCAGGAGGTACCTGTGCTCCAAAGCACTACCAAGGACCAGCAGACGTTGCTGGAACTCGGATACTGAATGGAGGCACCTAGGCCAAAGGCACTGCGGAGAACCAGTTGACGGTACTGGAACCCGGACGGGTAGCAGAAGGTACAAGAGCCAATGCAAGTAACGAGGACCAGCTGACTGTGCTGGAACCCGGAGGGGCAGCAGAAGGAAAAGAGCCAATGGCACAACCGAGGACCAGCTGACGTTACTGGGACACGGTTACTAAGCAGGAGGTACCTGTGCTCCAAAGCACTACCAAGGACCAGCAGACGTTGCTGGAACTCGTATACGGAGATGGAGGCACCTAGGCCAAAGGCACTGGGGAGAACCAGTTGACGGTACTGGACCCCGGACGGGTAGCAGAAGGAAAAGAGGCAATGTCACAACCGAGTACCAGCTGACGTTACTGTGACACGGTTACTAAGCAGGAGGTACCTGTGCTCCAAAGCACTACCAAGGACCAGCAGACGTTGCTGGAACTCGGATACCGAGATGGAGGCACCTAGGCCAAAGGCACTGCGGAGAGCCAGTTGACAGTACTGGAACCCGGACGGGTAGCAGAAGGTACAAGAGCCAATGCAAGTAAAGAGGACCAGCTGACTGTGCTGGAACCAGAGGGCAGCAGAAGGAAAAGAGCCAATGGCACAACCGAGGACCAGCTGACGTTACTGGGACACGGTTACTAAGCAGGAGGTACCTGTGCTCCAAATCACTACCAAGAACCAGCAGACATTGCTGGAACTCGGATACCGAGATGGAGGCACCTAGGCCAAAGGCACTGCGGAGAACCAGCTGACGGTACTGGAACCCGGACGGGTACTATAAGGCACCCATGAAAATGTAAGTTGACAGGCCGCAAGCCGTCCGCAGTTACCGAATCACACAGTCCTACAGTGAGTGCTTGTCCTATTGTCACAACTGAAACAGCCTTTATTTACATATCCCACAGCACACATAGGAATCACCTAAACTGCAGGCACCATAGAGTCGGCTAACCCGAATGCAACACGACAGGACAACTTATTGGAGGCTAATTGACGTTGACACTGCCAGGAAACAGCTGTCGTGCTGTAACCAGGCTGGGCAGGAGTCAGTACCCGTGCCAAGTACTTCCGAGCAACAACTGGCGTTGTTGGAGCCCAGGGATGAGAAGAGAACAGGGTGGAGGCAGCAGGACTTTTTGCCGTACACACAGCAGGGGAACAGCTGACATTACTGAACCCCAGTAACATAGGAGCAAGTGTTGACTGTGCTAACAGCACTTCCGAGCAACAACTGGCGGTGTTGGAGCCCAGGGATGAGAAGAGAACAGGGTGGAGGCAGCAGGACTTTTTGCCGTACACACAGCAGGGGAACAGCTGACATTACTGAACCCCAGTAACACAGGAGCAAGTGTTGACTGTGCTAACAGCACTTCCGAGCAACAACTGGTGGTGTTGGAGCCCAGGGATGAGAAGAGAACAGGGTGGAGGCAGCAGGACTTTTTGCCATACACACAGCAGGGGAACAGCTGACATTACTGAACCCCAGTAACACAGGAGCAAGTGTTGACTGTGCTAGCAGCACTTCCGAGCAGCAACTGGCGGTGTTGGAGCCCAGGGATGAGAATAGAACAGGGTGGAGGCAGCAGGACTTTTTGCCGTACACACAGCAGGGGAACAGCTGACATTACTGAACCCCAGTAACACAGGAGCAAGTGTTGACTGTGCTAACAGCACTTCCGAGCAACAACTGGCGGTGTTGGAGCCCAGGGATGAGAAGAGAACAGGGTGGAGGCAGCAGGACTTTTTGCCATACACACAGCAGGGGAACAGCTGACATTACTGAACCCCAGTAACACAGGAGCAAGTGTTAACTGTGCTAACAGCACTTCCGAGCAACAACTGGCGGTGTTGGAGCCCAGGGATGAGAAGAGAACAGGGTGGAGGCAGCAGGACTTTTTGCCGTACACACAGCAGGGGAACAGCTGACATTACTGAACCCCAGTAACACAGGAGCAAGTGTTGACTGTGCTAACAGCACTTCCAGGCAACAACTGGCGGTGTTGGAGCCCAGGGTCAAGGAGGATGTTTAAATACTACATCAAGTATTTTCCTTGTTACGTGTCAATGAAAAATGTCTATACTCCAAACAAGAGAAAGATAACCTTTACTACAATAAGATGATGATTTCACTTTAAAAAAATCTAGATAAATAAAGAATTGACAAACATAAACGCATACATTAACATGTTGAACAGCAATGCAAACCACAAAATAAATTGGTTAAGGAATCTGCTATACGGTTGTAAATAAAAGCATACAAGTACATATCTGAACCATTAATGATGGATAAGTAACAGTATGTACACCATTTTTATTGTATAGACAATGAATGTCTGACTTCAAAACATCATCAGCATTACAAGTTATCTGTGACATTCATAAAATGTTACATTTGCTGAATAATGTCACTAAACAGTTTATAAAAATTATACAATTTCCATCATGTAATACTCATAATATGTGCCAATAATCATTTTTAATAACAAACATAACCTTTAAAAAGTGCATAGTGCATAGTGAAAATTGCTATTTATGCCTGACTGTCGACTTGCAAGCATGACAACGGATAGATAAGGTATATATAGATGAGACTGCATAGCCACAGATGGTGAATGGCGATGTAATACTGTACCTCAATAAAGTGTGCGTCACTACTACATACATTTTTTTATATAGCTTTATAAACAGGGTACGTGCATGTATGCTTGCGCCTTTGTTTGGACGTACAGACTGCCTTCCTGCTGTGACGCGTTGGGTAGTGAATAGTTGTGTGCAGTGTTCACTGTAGTCTGAGGTTTTCATTTTTGGAGTGCACGCTCCAGTTAGTTCTTCAACCACTGCTGTATTGTAGTCTGCTGAGCGTGTGTCACTGCCTCATCCTTGACATTTTTCTCTAATTGGTGCTGCTCCATTCTATTTCAAATAACTCAAATCTATTAGTGTGACGCGCTTCCATCCGTATCCAATACATTGGTTGCAAACACTATAGAAGTACACAAAGGGGCCTTTCACACCTAGTGAACAGTTGTGTGCAGTGTTCACTGCAGTCTCTGCGGAATAACCACACTTAGGCCTTATAACTTTTCTGACTTTCTTTATCAATCTACCAAGATGAAGAAGGCAGGGAGTAAGGCACGTGGTCGTGGCCGTGGAGCTTCAGCAGGGAGAGGATGTGGGGATTCTGTGGCTGCTGCCGCACCCAGTGACACAGCATCCACCAGTTTTCCCCGTGAGCGTTCCTTTATGCGCACTTTTGTAGGAGCTCGGCGTACCCCCCTGCTGCGTGAAGAACAAATTGAAGCCATTGTTGGTTGGATGGCAGCCAATGCATCGACTTCAATTGCTTCCACCTCCTCTCAGGACCACAGCACTGTTGAGCAACCATCTGTCTCTTCACCGCCTGCCAAATTGCCCAGGCAGTCAGAGAGTTCTGTACAGGAGCCAGCTGAGTCTCTGTTCTGTACTCAGAATCTGTTGGCTTGCAAACAGGGGCCCAGCCAAGCAGCATTCTGGAATGTGAAGAAGAGGGAGTATGCAGTGATGCGCAACAGCTGTGTCTCTCTGAATCTGAAGAGGCGGGTGAACCAGTGTCGATGGTCAGCACACCGCAGAACGCATCTTATGATGATGATGAGACTCAGGTGCCAGTTTCTGTTGAGCATGGTGCTGGCCAGACCACCCAACAGCAGCAGGTGTTGGAAGAGGGTAGTGGAGATGATGAGGTCCAAGACCCAACATGGCGTGAGGAACAGGAAGGTGGTGGGAGCAGCTCTGAGGAAGAGATTGCCCCAACGGTACAAACAGGAGGGAGAGTTAGGCTGCAGACTCGGTTGCCTGTAGCCTCCAGTTTGGCACCTGTTCGGAGCAGTTCTCTTCCAAAAGTCAAAACGGGCGCTCCCAGGACTTGCACTGCGTGGTCCTTTTTTGACACAGTTGCAGATGATATTTGCTATGTCAAATGCAAGCTGTGTAATCAAAAAGTAAAAAGAGGTAAAAGTGTCAGTAACCTCAATACCACTAATATGTGGAAACATGTGCGGACAAAGCACGTACTTGAGTTACAAAGACACACTGGAGATGTAGGCCAACCTACAGCAGCACCTACATCTTCAGGTCGTGTTGGAGCCTCTTCCTCCAGCTCACACACAGCTGGTTTGGCTTCCTCACAGGATCGCCATGGAATATAATAATAATAATAATCTTTATTTATATAGCGCCAACATATTCCGCAGCGCTTTACAGTTTAACAGTTTCAGAACACAAGTCATAAGTAACAACGTTAACAATACAATAATTAAAGCAATATAAGCCGCCCCTGCTCGTGAGAGCTTACAATCTACAATGAGGTGGGGGAGATACAAAGTACAGGTGTTTATATACAATGGTGTATTTACAATGATGGTCCAGCCATTTTGAGGGAGTGAGGGATGGATGGAGATAGTGAATGGGCTACACACACAGACTTACACATAGAATGAATTTGATTAGTGAATGTGATAGGCCGCTCTGAACAAATGTGTTTTGAGGGAGCGCCTGAAACCATGCAAAATGTGGATAGTCCTAATTTCTTGGGGTAGAGCATTCCAGAGGATTGGCGCAGCGCGGGAGAAGTCTTGGAGTCGGGAGTGGGAGGTACGGATTAGTGCAGAGGTTAGTCGAAGGTCGTTTGCAGAGCGCAGCAGTCGGTTAGGCCGATAGATAGAAATGAGGGAGGAGATGTAGGGGAGTGCTGCACTGTGGAGAGCTTTGTGGGTGAGAACCAGTACTTTGAATTGGATCCTATAATGAATGGGCAGCCAGTGTAAGGACTGGCGAAGGACTCTATGAAGGACATCTGCCACGTTTTGCGTGCGTTTGATGAGTCAACCCGGATGGCGAGTGCAGATGATGCACTAGTCAGCCTGACTGTCCCCCTTATCTGCCTGCTTCAAAAAACACTGCAAGCACTAAGGGATGAGGTTTTGGAAGAGGTGGAGGATGAGGAGTCACAAATTCCATCACCTTCTGGACAGTCAGCGCAACGTGGTTCCTCACAAAGGGCTGGAGGACTTTCAAAGTACCATGCTGTATCAACAATTGAACCTCCAGAGTCGCTGTCTATATTTTCATAACCATTGCAAACTTTTAATGTATTTACAAAGCACATAATGTACAGTTTTTGTCTATCCTTTTGTAATGCTATTGTGTTTCCATAAAGTGATGTTACAGAATTATGATAAAATGTTTTAAAATTTTATGAGTTTTAAATTTTGTAAATTTTTATGTATTTGAAGGACTTTGTGAGGAGGATGAGGAGGAGTCAATGGAGGAGGAAGACATCGCTCCAGAGCGAGGTACACAACGCTCTAGTCAGTATGTAGAGCGAGGGTGGGGTGATGCAGAGCAGGCAGAGATGACGCCTCTTGCAGGGGACAGCGTTTCTTGGCCAGTTGGGAGTCTGCAGCACATGGTTGATTTCATGCTGCAGTGCCTGAGAAGCGACCGCCGCATCGCCCACATTCTCACCACGTCTGATTATTGGGTGTACACCCTCCTAGACCCTCTCTACCGGGACAACTTACAAAGCCTCATCACACCGTTGAACCGGGAGCGTAAAATGCGGGAGTACCAAGACACACTGGTGCAATCCATAATGTTCTCCATTCCAGCCGAGAGCACTGCTGCTGCTACTGCTTTACAAAGCAGCTCTGTGCGTCGAGGCAGTGGAGACAGCTCTGCAACAAGAGGGAGCACAAGCAGCGCCTCTGCACAGGGCAAGACCAGTATGTTCCAAATGTGGCGAAGTTTTGTGGCAGCGCCACCAATGTCTACACCATCCGAGACGGCTCCAGTCAGCAGGAGGCAACGTTTCCGTAAGATGGTGACAGACTACATGTCTTGCCCTCTCAGTGTACTCCCAGATGGCTCTTCCCCATTCAAGTTTTGGGTCTCTAAGCTGGATACATGGCCAGAGCTTAGCCATTATGCATTGGAGGTGCTGGCTTGCCCTGCTGCCAGTGTATTATCGGAGCGCGTCTTTACTGCTGCAGGTAGTGTACTAACAGACCGTTGCATGCGACTATCCTCCGATAATGTAGAACGGCTTACTTTTCTGAAAATGAACAAGGCATGGATCACGCCTGAATTTGCCTGTCCGGTTTCCGATTAAATAACTGTTTGGCAACGTTATCCATGTCTCCTGTTATGTTCATCTTTCTACCACCTGAACTCTACTCCCTGGGCTACAACACTGCCAGTTGCTGCTCAGAAGTGTCGTGTCCACAGACCAATACACAAGCTATAGTGTTAGTGGGGTTCAGTAACGCCTGCTGTTCCCCTACTGTGTGTCTGGCAAAAATTAATGCTGCTAACTCCAAATTAAAGTTCAAATTAAAGTTCAAACATCTCATACTAGGCCTCTGCCTACACCCTCCTTGACCCTGGGCTCAGAAGTGTTGGATGCACAGATCAAAACAATCGCTGATGTGTTTGTGGGGTTCAGCAACGCCTGCTGTTCCCCTGCTGTGTGTCCGGCAAAAATTACTGCTACCTAGCTAAACATGTTGAAAAAAACATGACATGTTAAAGTGGCTAGTGCTACACATAGATATCAGGCTACACCCTTATTTCTAAGCTGTAAACAAGTGAAACGTCACCTTTAAAACCATTAAATGATTAGTCTTGGTAACAAATCTGTAACAAAATAATTGTGACATATTATTGCAGATATCCACATGTCTAACACAAATGCTAACACAAAAGCATACTTATGCTATAGGGTACAGATGGTGAACCTTGTCACTCCATAACTTTGACAAATCCAACTCACATCATGCCTCAAATGCTGCAATGTTGGAAGTGCATAAGCTGCAGTGCGAAGGTTATCCTTCAGTGTTCTTGGCTTTTAACCCCTTAACCCCTTCACCCCTAAGGGTGGTTTGCACGTTAATGACCGGGCCAATTTTTACAATTCTGACCACTGTCTCTTTATGAGGTTATAACTCTGGAACGCTTCAACGGATATTCGCGATTCTGAGATTTTTTTCTCGTGACATATTGTACTTCACGTTAGTGGTAAAATTTCTTCCATATACCTTGCGTTTATTTTTGAAAAAAACGCAAATATGGTGAAAATTTTGAAAATTTTGCAATTTTCAAACTTTGAATTTTTATTCCCTTAAAACAGAGAAATATGTCACACAAAATAGTTAAGAAATAACATTTCTAACATGTCTGCTTTACATCAGCACAATTTTGGAAACAAAATTTTTATTTGTTAGGAAGTTATAAGGGTTAAAAGTTGACCAGCGATTTCTCATTTTTACAACAAAATTTACAAAGCCATTTTTTTTAGGGACCACCTCACATTTGAAGTCACTTTGAGGGATCTATATGGTAGAAAATGCCCAAAAGTGACACCATTCTAAAAACTGCACCCCTCAAGGTACTCAAAACCACAATCAAGAAGATTATTAACCCTTCAGGTGCTTCACAGGAGCTGAAGCAATGTGAAAGGAAAAAATGAACATTTTACTTTTTAGTCACAAAAATGATCTATTACAAAACATTTTTTTTATTTTCACAAGGGAAAAAGGAGAAAATGGACGGATAAAGTTGTTGTGCCATTTCTCCTGAGTATGCCGTGCGCCCAAACAGTGGTTCCCCCCCACATATGGGGTATCAGCGTACTCAGGACAAGTTGGACAACAACTTTTGTGGTCCAATTTCTCCTCTTACCCTTGGGAAAATAACAAATTGGGGACTAAAACATCATGGTTGTGGAAAAAATATGATTTTTTTTCTTCACGGCTCTACATTATAAACTTGCGTGAAGCATTTGGGGGTTCAAAGTGCTCACCACACATCTAGATAAGTTCCTTAGGGGGTCTAGTTTCCAAAATGGGGTCACATGTGGGGGGTTTCCACTGTTTAGGCACATCAGTGGCTCTCCAACGCAACATGGCGTCCTTTCTCAATTCCAGCCAATTTTGGTTTGGAAAAGTCATATTTTTTCCACAAGCATGATGTTTTAGTCCCCAATTTGTTATTTTCCCAAGGGTAAGAGGAGAAATTGGACCACAAAAGTTGTTGTCCAACTTGTCCTGAGTACACTGATACCCCATATGTGGGGGGGAACCATTGTTTGGGCGCACGGCAGGGCTCAACAGGAAGGAGTGCCGTTTGACTATTCCAAACCAAAATTGGCTGGAATTGAGAACGGACGCCATGCCGCGTTTGTGGAGCCCCTGATGTGCCTAAACAGTGGAAACCCCCACAAGTGACCCCATTTTTGAAACTAGACCCCCTAAGGAACTTATCTAGGTGTGTGGTGAGCATTTTGAACCCCCAAGTGTTTCACTAAAGTTTATAATGCCCTGGCGTGAATAAAAAAAAAAAAAAAAATTTCCACAAATATGATGTTTTAGTCCCCAATTTTTTAATTTTCCCAAGGGTAACAGGAGAAATTGGACCACAAAAGTTGTTGTCCAATTTGTCCTGAGTATGCTGATACCCCATATGTTGGGGGGAACCACTGTTTGGGTGCATGGCAGGGCGCAGAAGGGAAGTAGTGACGTTTTGGAATGCAGACTTTGATGGAATGGTCTGCGGGCGTCATGTTCCGTTAGCAGAGCCCCTCATGTGCCTAAACAGTGGAAACCCCCACAAGTGACCCCATTTTGGAAACTAGACCCCCTAAGGAACTTATCTAGGTGTGTGGTGAGCATTTTGAACCCCCAAGTGTTTCACTAAAGTTTATAATGCCCTGGCGTGAATAAAAAAAAATAAAAAATTTCCACAAATATGATGTTTTAGTCCCCAATTTTTTATTTTCCCAAGGGTAACAGGAGAACTTGGACCACAAAAGTTGTTGTCCAATTTATCCTGAGTACGCTGATACCCCATATGTTGGTGGGAACCACTGTTTGGGCGCATGGCAGGGCGCAGAAGGGAAGCAGTGACGTTTTGGAATGCAGACTTTGATGGAATGGTCTGCGGGCGTCATGTTCCGTTAGCAGAGCCCCTCATGTGCCTAAACAGTGGAAACCCCCACAAGTGACCCATTTTGGAAACTAGACCCCCTAATGAACTTATCTAGGTGTGTGGTGAGCATTTTGAACCCCCAAGTGTTTGACTAAAGTTTATAATGCCCTGGCGTGAATAAAAAAAAAAAAAAAAAATTCCACAAATATGATGTTTTAGTCCCCAATTTTTTATTTTCCCAAGGGTAACAGGAGAACTTGGACCACAAAAGTTGTTGTCCAATTTGTCCTGAGTACGCTGATATCCCATATGTTGGGGGGAACCACTGTTTGGGCGCATGGCAGGGCACAGAAGGGAAGCAGTGACGTTTTGGAATGCAGACTTTGATGGAATGGTCTGCGGGCGTCATGTTCCGTTAGCAGAGCCCCTCATGTGCCTAAACAGTGGAAACCCCCACAAGTGACCCCATTTTGGAAACTAGACCCCCTAATGAACTTATCTAGGTGTGTGGTGAGCATTTTGAACCCCCAAGTGTTTCACTAAAGTTTATAATGCCCTGGCGTGAATAAAAAAAAAAAAAAAAAAAATTTCCACAAATATGATGTTTTAGTCCCCAATTTTTTATTTTCCCAAAGGTAACAGGAGAAATTGGACCACAAAAATTGTTGTCCAATTTGTCCTGAGTACGCTGATACCCCATATGTTGGGGGGAACCACTGTTTGGGCGCATGGCAGGGCGCAGAATGGAAGCAGTGACGTTTTGGAATGCAGACTTTGATGGAATGGTCTGCGGGCGTCATGTTCCGTTAGCAGAGCCCCTCATGTGCCTAAACAGTGGAAACCCCCACAAGTGACCCCATTTTGGAAACTAGACCCCCTAAGGAACTTACCTAGGTGTGTGGTGAGCATTTTGAACCCCCAAGTGTTTCACTAAAGTTTATAATGCCCAGGTGTAAAAATAAAAAATCCTACTTTTATCCTCACAAAAATGATGTTTTAGTCCCCAATTTTTTATTTTCCCAAGGGTAAGAGGAGAAATTGGACACCAAAAATTGTTGTCCAATTTGTCCTGAGTACACTGGTGCCCCATATGTGGGAAAAAACTGTTTGGGCACAAGTCGGGGCTCAGAAGGGAAGTCGTGACGTTTTGGAATGCAGACTGATGGAATGGTCTGCGGGCGTCATGTTCCGTTTGCAGAGCTCCTGATGTGCCTAAACAGTAAAAAAAAACCACAAGTGACATAATTTTGGAAAGTAGACTCCCAAGGAACTTTTCTAAATGTGCCCCCCTTCTGGAACTAATCTTTCCTGTAAAGTAAATTAGTAGTGCATTGAGGTGTGGTACAATTTGAAACAATCCTTCATACACAGGCCAGGTTTTTCGGGGCAGGTGTCGCATTGGTAAGTGGTGTCCTTGCGTATTCCCCTTTTGTAACACACTCGGCACCTTTTTTGCGGCTTACCTTTGCTTCCAGTTGGCGGGACCACCCCCGGGAAATGCTGACCTGGTATGATACGAGCACCTTCAGTTCCAGAAGTACTGGGGCCCGCTCTTTCCTGATCGCCAAACATCAGGGCCTTAACCACTACCTCCTGAAACTGAAGGTACGTCGTATCGCTGTTGCGTGTCACATCGTGACAGCAGGAAAGCGTTGAGCATTGCCATTTGGACGATGTGCACGGACAGCTTCTTGTACCACACCTTGGCCTTTCTCAAAGCACTGTACGGTTGGAGGAGTTGATCAGAGAGATCAACACCCCCCATGTATTTATTGTACCCCAGTACACAGTCCGGTTTGCAGACCTGTGTAGAGGTACCCCGTACAGTGCTGAGGGCGCTGCCATCACCATGTATGGTGGTCAAGAGAAGGACATCCCTCTTGTCCTTGTACTTGACCACCAACAGGTGGTCGCTACATTGGGCTCTGCTCTCACCCTTTCTGAGCATCTGCCCAAGTAGCGTCTTCGGGAGGCCTCTCTGATTTTTGCGGACGGTACCGCAAGCTGCGGTACCTCGCGCAGAGAGGGATCTGTAGAGTGGGACGCTGGAATAAAAGTTATCGGTGTAAAGGTGATAACCTTTATCCAGCAGTGGGTGCACCAAATCCCACACAATTTTCCCACTCACTCCCAGGACGGGGGGACACTCAGGGGGTTCAATCCTGGTGTCCTTTCCTTCTTAAACTCTAAAGCTGTGCGTGTACCCTGAGGTACTCTCGCACAGCTTGTAGAGTTTAATTCCGTACCTTGCCCTCTTGCTGGGCAGGTACTGGCGGAATCTGAGCCGTCCCTTAAAATGAACCAAGGACTCATCCACGCAGATGTCCCTTTGGGGCACGTACACTTCAGCAAACTTTTGCTGAAGTGTTCGATGACCGGCCGAACAGACGGTCAAAGTTGGGGTCATTTTGTGGGGGACACTGTGCATTATCATTATAATGCAGGAATTTGTGGATGGCCTCAAAACGCGTCCGGGCCATGACCATTCGGAACAGTGGAGTGTTGTATAAAATATCAACACTCCAATATTGCCGAAGTTCTGGCTTCTTCAGGATCCCCATATGGAGGACCAGGCCCCAAAACTGCATCATTTCACCTGCGTCTACAGGAGACCAGTTGGAAAATGATGACACTGGGTTTTGCGCCAAAAATTGCCGAGCGTACAAATTAGTTTGCTCCACCACGAGGTTAATAAAATCCTCAGAGAAAAAGACTTTGAAAAAGTCTATTTCTCTGAGGCCCGTGGTGTCAAACTTGATTCCTGATTCTGCCACAAAATCAGGAATCAGTGGCTCGTAATTTTCGGGGGGTGGGGTCCATATGGGGTCCGAAGAGGGGTGCGCTGGTTCATTTTCAGGGGTGGGCGCTGCCTCATCTTCTGTCCTGGGGCGTCTGCGTGGCGGTTCCGCAGGAACCGAGGAGGAAGATGAGGAAGAGGAGGAAGAAGAAGAAGAGGATGAAGAATCTGAAAAGTAAAGAAATGTGGGATCCTCTCCCTCGCTATCAGTGTCGGAGGCAAGGAAAGCGTATGCCTCTTCCACTGAATAGCGCTGTTGGGAAGAACGTGACGAGTGGGACATTTTTTTTTGTGAATGTGGTGCTTTGTGTGAACTTTATTTATAACTGTGTGTGTGTGTGGGAGGGGGATAGTGGTTGGTGCAAACTATGCTGAAAGGAAAAAGCTAAAAGAAAAGAAAGAGAATAGGGAAAAAAATGCCTGTGAAAAAAAGTCTAAACCAGCAGGCACGAGCTCTGATAAGTGACCGGTGTCACTTATCAAAGTTCCGCGGCTGCCGGATGTGCGCACAGGAGTGGCGGAAAGGGAAGTGAAAAAAAAAAAAAAAAACGGCAGGAACGAGCTCTGATAAGTGACCGGTGTCACTTATCAAAGTTCCGCGGCTGCCGGATGTGCGCACAGGAGTGGCGGAAAGGGAAGTGAAAAAAAAAAAAAAACGGCAGGAACGAGCTCTGATAAGTGACCAGTGTCACTTATCAAAGTTCCGCGGCTGCCGGATGTGCGCACAGGAGTGGCGGAAAGGGAGTGAAAAAAAAAAAAATGGCAGGAACGAGCTCTGATAAGTGACGGTGTCACTTATCAAAGTTCCGCGGCTGCTGATGTGCGCACAGGGAGTGGCGGAAAGTGGAGTGAAAAAAAAAAAACTGCAGGAACGACTCTGATAAGTGACTGGTGTCACTTATCAAAGTTCCGCGGCTGCTAGATGTGCGCACAGGAGTGGCGGAAAGGGAAGTGAAAAAAAAAAAAAAACGGCAGGAGCGAGCTCTGATAAGTGACCGGTGTCACTTATCAAAGTTCCGCGGCTGCTAGATGTGCGCACAGGAGTGGCGGAAAGGGGAGTGAAAAAAAAAAAAAAAAACGGCAGGAACGAGCTCTGATAAGTGACCGTTGTCACTTATCAAAGTTCCGCGGCTGCTAGATGTGCGCACGGGAGTGGCGGAAAGTGAGGTGAAAAAAAAAAACTGCAGGAACGAGCTCTGATAAGTGACTGGTGTCACTTATCAAAGTTCCGCGGCTGCTGGATGTGCGCACAGGAGTGGCGGAAAGGGGAGTGAAAAAAAAAAAAACTGCAGGAACGAGCTCTGATAAGTGACTGGTGTCACTTATCAAAGTTCCGTGGCTGCTGGAAGTGCGCACGGAGGGGGGTGCAAAAGAAAAACGAGCACGAGTGTTGATCGGTGAACTGCGTCACCAATCAACTCTCGGCGGCTGCTAAATGTGTGCAATGGGGGGGTAAAAAGAGGGGGAAAGGGAAGGGGGGAGGGGGGAATGGTGGGATTGGGGTGGATCGGGCAGGGATCGGGGCTCAAAAACTCACATTTGTAGTCTCTCTTCTTTCTTCTCTCTTCTTTCTTCTCTCTTCTTTCTTCAGCAGGAGTTGTGGTGTCACAGGCTACTGTGGCACCACAAGGCCCAGCACAGGAGGAGATCTGGCGTGTGACTGCACTGCAGGAATCCTCAGCAAGTGTGAGTACCCCTGCAGTGCGGTCAGACAGGTCAGATCCAGTTTGCAGACAGGTCACAGAGCGGTCACATCGCTGCTGTGACCTGTCATTGGTGGGATCGATGATCACATCGATCCCACCAATCAGAGGAGACCCTTGTTTTGCCGGTTGCTAGGCACCGGCCTAGTAATCGGAGCTCACTGCTCCGATTCCTAGGCAGGTCACCGGCAGGTCAGGAAGCAGGGCACAGAGCGGTCACACCGCTGCTGTGCCCTGTGATTGGCGCGATCGTCGATGACATCGATCGCGCCAATCAGCAGCTGCAGGCCCTACTGGGCCTGTCCTAGGCTCCGGCCTAGGATCGGTGCTATTACTGCACCGATCCAGGCAGGTACAGGCAGGGCACAGCGCGGATACACCGCGGCTGTGCCCTGCGATTGGCGCGATCGATGTGATCGGCGATCGCGCCAATCCAGGGGGGGTCTGCTCCTTTCTATGCTCAGGCCTAGGATCGAGTACATTGGTACTCGATTCTAGCCTGGGATCTCACTGTTTCAGCCCATCGGATTGGCTGAAACAGTGAGAAAGGCTGCGATTGGCTGTTCAGAATTGAACAGCCAATCACAGCGATCGGGAGGTAAGATGGCGTCGGAATTTTAATGCGATCATTGCGACTTAAGTCGCAATGTCGCATTAAAGGGCTGGACGTACTATCCCGTCCCCGGTCATACGGGCCCAGGTACCATGGACGGGATAGTACGTCCGATGGCAGTAAGGGGTTAATGACCAAGCCATTTTGTAGGTTAAAGACCAGGCCAATTTTTACAATTCTGACCACTGTCTCTTTATGAGGTTATAACTCTGGAACGCTTCTACGGATCTTGGCGATTCTGAGATTGTTTTCTCGTGACATATTGTACTTCATGATAGTGGTAAAATTTCTTCAATATAACTTGCATTTTTTTATGAAAAAAATGGAAATATGGCAAAAATTTTGAAAATTTTGCAATTTTCAAACTTTTAATTTTTATGCCATTAAATCAGAGAGATATGTCACAAAAATTAGTTAATAAATAACATTTCCCACATGTCTACTTTACATCAGCACAATTTTGGAACCAAAATTTTTTTTTGTTACGAAGTTATAAGTGTTAAAAGTTGACCAGCAATTTCTCATTTTTCCAACAAAATTTACAAAACCATTTTTTTAGGGACCACCTCACATTTGAAGTGAATTTGAGGGGTCAATATGACAGAAAATACCCAAAAGTGACACCATTCTAAAAACTGCACCCCTCAACGTGTTCAAAGCCACATTCAAGAAGTTTATTAACCCTTTAGGTACTTCACAAGAATTGAAGCAATGTGGAAGGAAAAAATGAACATTTAACTTTTTTTCCCAAAATTTTTCTTTCGACACAATTTTTTTAAATTTTGTCAAGGGTATCAGGAGAAAATGAACCACAATATTTGTTGTACAATTTCTCCAGAGTACACCGATATATCATGTGTGGGGGTAAACCACTATTTGGGCGCATGGCAGAGCTCGGAATGGAAGCAGCGCCATTTGACTTTTTTGGCTGGAATTGAGATTGGACGCCATGTCGCATTTGGAGAGTCCCTGTGTGCCTAAACAGTGGAAACCCCCCACAAGTGACCCCATTTTGGAAACTGGACCCCTCAAGGAACTCATCTAAATGTGTTGTGAGAGCTTTTAACCCCAAGGGCTTCACAGAAGGTTATAACGTAGAGCCGTAAAATTAAAAAATCATATTTTTTCCACAAAAATGATCTTTTCATCCCAATTATTATTTTCCAAAGGATAAAAGGACCCCAAAAGTTATTGGGCAATTAGTCCTGAGTACGCTGATACCCCATATGTGGGGGTAAACCACTATTTGGGCGCATGGCAGAGCTCGGAAGGGAAGCAGCGCCATTTGACTTTTTTGGCTGGAATTGAGATTGGACGCCATGTCGCATTTGGAGAGTCCCTGTGTGCCTAAACAGTGGAAACCCCCCACAAGTGACCCCATTTTGGAAACTAGACCCCCCAAGGAACTTATCTAAATGTGTTGTGAGAGCTTTTAACCCCCAAGCGCTTCACAGAAGGTTATAACGTAGAGCCGTAAATTAAAAAATCATATTTTTTCCACAAAAATGATCTTTTCATCCCAATTTTTATTTTCCAAAGGATAAAAGGACCCCAAAATTTATTGTGCATTTAGTCCTGAGTACGCTGATACCCCATAGGTGGGGGTAAACCACTATTTGGGCGCATGGCAGAGCTCGGAAGGGAAGCAGCGCCATTTGACTTTTTTGGCTGGAATTGAGATTGGATGCCATGTCGTATTTGGAGAGTCCCTGTGTGCCTAAACAGTGGAAACCCCCCACAAGTGACCCCATTTTGGAAACCAGACCCCCCAAGGAACTTATCTAGATGTGTGGTGAGAGCTTTGAACCCCAAGGGCTTCACAGAAGGTTATAACGTAGAGCAGTAAAATTAAAAAATCATATCTTTTCCACAAAAATGATCTTTCCACCCCCAATTGTTATTTTCCAAAGGGTAACAGGACCCCAAAAGTTATTGTGCAATTTGTCCTGAGTACGCTGATACCCCATATGTGGGGGGAAACCACTATTTTGACGCATGGCAGAGCTCGAAAGGGAAGTAGCGCCTTTTTCAAATGCAGACTTTGATGGAATGGTCTGTGGGTGTCATGTTACGTTTGGATAGCCCCTGATGTGCCTAAACAGTAGAAACCCCCCACAAGTGACTCCATTTTGGAAACTAGACCCCCCAAGGAACTTTTCTAGATGTGTGGTGAGCACTTTGAACCCCCAAGTGCTTCACAGAAGTTTATAACGTAGAGCCGTGAAAATAAAAAAATCATATTTTTTTCCACAAAAATAATCTTTTTGCCCCAAATTTTTATTTTTATAATGGTAACAGGAGAAATAGGACCCCAAAAGCTATTGTGCAATTTGTCCTAAGTACGCTGATATCCCATATGTGGGGGAACCACTATTTTGACGCATGGCAGAGCTCGAAAGGGAAGTAGCGCCTTTTTCAAATGCAGACTTTGATGGAATGGTCTGTGGGTGTCATGTCACGTTTGGATAGCCCCTGATGTGCCTAAACAGTAGAAACCCCCACAAGTGACTCCATTTTGGAAACTAGACCCCCCAAGGAACTTTTCTAGATGTGTGGTGAGCACTTTGAACCCCCAAGTGCTTCACAGAAGTTTATAACGTAGAGCCGTGAAAATAAAAAAATCATATTTTTTTCCACAAAAATAATCTTTTTGCCCCAAATTTTTATTTTTATAATGGTAACAGGAGAAATAGGACCCCAAAAGCTATTTTGCAATTTGTCCTGAGTACGCTGATATCCCATATGTGGGGGGGAACCACTATTTTGACGCATGGCAGAGATCGGAAGGGAAGGAGCACCGTTTTTAAATGCAGACTTTGATGGAATGGTCTGCGGGTGTCATGTCGCGCTTGGAGAGCCCCTGATGTGCCTAAACAGTAGAAACCCCCCACAAATGACCCCATTTTGCAAACTAGACCCCCAAGGAACTTATCTAGATGTGTGGTCAGCACTTTGAACCCCCAAGGGCTTCACAGAAGTTTATAACGTAGAGCCGTGAAAATAAAAAAAATCATATTTTTTTCCACAAAAATGACCTTTTTGCCCCCAAATTTTTATTTTTATAAGGGTAACAGGAGAAATAGGACCCCAAAAGCTATTGTGCATTTTGTCCTGAGTACGCTGATACCCCATATGCGGGGGGGAACCACTGTGATCGCCTTACTGCGATCTTTGGGAGGCACAATGAACAAATCTACCAAAGGTGAAGAATTGGTTTTCTTTTTTACGCTGTTCCTCGTGCGATATTAGTGATTAGGCGACTTTATTCCTCGGATCGGTGCGATTACAGCGATACCAGATTTACACCCTTTTTTCATGTTTAGCTTCTGTCACACTCTAAAAGATGCTTTTTTTTGGAATAATTTTTTGTAAGAATTTTTTGCATCGCCGTATTTTGAGAGCTATAATTTTTCCATATTTCGGCCGACAGAGTTATCTGTGGGCTTATTTTTTGCGGGACGAGCTGACGTATTTATTGGTACCATATTCGGGCACATAACGTTTTTTGATCGCTTCCTATTCCGATTTTTGTGGAAGCAGAATGAACAAAAACCAGCAATGCAGGAATTGTTTTTTTTTTTTTTTTTTTTTCCTCCGTTCCGTGTGTGGTAAAATTGATAAAGCAGTTTTATTCTTCGGGTCACTACGATTACAGCGATACCTCATTTATATATTTTTTTTATGTTTTGGCGTTTTTTACACAATAAAGAATTTTATAGAAAAAATAATTATTTTTGCATCAGTTTATTCCGCGAGCTATAACTTTTTTATTTTTTCGCTGATGATGCTGTATAGCGGCTTGTTTTTTGTGGGACAAGATGACGTTTTCAGCGGTACCATGATTATTTATATCTGACTTTTTGATCGCGTGTTATTGCACTTTTTCCAAGCGGTATAATGATACCGCTTGGAAAAAAGTATAATTTACTACTTTTTTGTGTTTTTTTTTTTACGGCTTTCACTGAAGGGGTTAACTAGGGTTATGCTTTTATAGATGGGATTTTTACGGACATGGCGATACCTAACATGTGTATATTTTTTTGTTTTTTATTTTTTTTATTACGTAAAAATGTGTATTTTTTAGGGGATTTTTTTAAATTATTTTTTAATATTTTTTTTACAATTTTTTTTAAAAAATGATTTTTTTCAACTTGTCCCTTTATGGGAATTTCACTTTTTTTACTTTTGATTGCAGTTACAATGCATTGCAATGCTCTGACATTGCAATGCATTGCAACTATAGTGGAAGCTGCTGTGATCACAGCAGCTTCCCGTAGCGAAATGACCCGGAGGTTGTCATGACAACCCCCGGGTCATCAAGGCAGAGATCGGGCCCTGCGATTACATCGCTGGGACGCTGATCTGAGGCAGAGGGAGCTCCCGACCCTCTGCCTCCCCCCCTGAGCTCTGCGATCGCGCTGGATCGCAGCAGTCAGGGGGTTAACAGCCAGGGGCGGTGGGGGCTCCGCTCCTGGCTGTCAGTGCAGGAAGCCTGGCCACTGCAGCACCGGCTCCTGCACTGATCGCGCTGGGGAAGCTGAAATTTCAGCTTCTCCTGCTCGATCGCTGCTGTGTTTGGTCAGTCAGATTGACTGACCAATCACAGCGCTGTGAGTGCGGGGACCGACGGTAAAGGTCCCCGCACCGCTTGCCGTGCCTGTCAGCTGTCTGTGACAGCTGTCGGCACTGATCTACCACTGCGTGTTTACACGCAGTGGTAGATCAAAGGCATGACGTGCAGAGTCCGTCCTGGTGCCGGAACTGGCACCTTGCCATGACGGACTCTGCACGTCAGTGGACATTAAGGGGTTAAATAAAAGCATACAAGTAAATATAATAATCGATTGTTGATTAAGGGACGTGATGTACACCTGTAATATTGTGCAAACAATGGATGTAGGACTAGTCCTCTTCAACATTACTTATATTTGTGTCATTTGAAAAAATAAATATTTAATTACAAATTTAACAACCCATGTTCACTAGGTGTGAAAGGCCCCTTTGTGTACTTCTATAGTGTTTGCAAACAATGCATTGTACAGTCATGGCCAAAAGTTTTGAGAATGACACAAATATTATATTTTCACATGATCTGCTGCCCTCTGGTTTTTATGTGTGTTTGACAGATGTTTCTATCACAGACAGAAATATAATAATTGCAAACATATGAGTAACAAAAGCTTATATTGACAGTTAGAATAAGTTAATGCAGCAAGTCAATATTTGCAGTGTTGACCCTTCTTCTTCAGGACCTCTGCAATTCCCCCTCAATCAACTTCTGGACCAAATCCTGACTGATAGCAGTCCATTCTTGCACAATCAATGCTTTCATTTTGTCAGAATATTTAGGTTTTTGTTTGTCCACCCGTCTCTTGATGATTGACCACAAGTTCTCAATGGGATTAAGATCTGGGGAGTTTCCAGGCCATGGACCCAAAATCTCTATGTTTTGTTCCCTGAGCCATTCAGTTATCACTAGTGTTGAGCATTCCGATACCGCAAGTATCGGGTATCGGCCGATATTCGCGTTATCGGAATTCCGATACTTAATTCCGATACTTTTTCCATATCGTATACCGGAATCGGAAGTTCCCATAATTCTTTGAGAGGCAATGTGATTTTAGTCAGCCAATGAGGAATCCTACGAAGTGTGGGCACATCCTGTAATGCTGCGGTCATCTTAACTAATGGCATGGCTGTGATTGGCTGCTGAAATGATGTCAGAATGCACTATAAAAGGCGCCGCCGCCATTTTAGCGTCACTGTGCTGTGAACTCAGTAAGGGACAGAACGCTACTCTGCTCACTCTGAGGGACAGTTAGATATTGCGATTTTGTGTACTACTGTGCTTGAGGCAGGCTAGTTTACCAACCGCTGTGTAAAGCTTCATTTTGCCAGTGTTGTTTTAACAGCTCTGTGCAAGGTGTGTGTGTGACAGTGCAGGTGACGCTGCAGTTTGCTCTGCATCCACCGCTGTTTGTAGGCATCTGCACGTGTCACTGACTCTTTTTTTTTTTTTTTTTTTTTTTTATTTTGTGGAATTGGTGCAGCTCCATTATATTAGAAAAAAAAATCAAATCTATTAGTGTGACGTGCTTCCATCCGTATACAATACATTGGTTGCAAACACTATAGAACTACACAAAGGAGCTTTTCACAGATAGTGAATAGTTGTGTTTCAGTGTTCACTGCAGTCTGTGAGGTTTTGATTTTTTGAGTGCAGATCACGCTCCAGTTAGTTCTTCAACCACTGCCGGTTGTAGTCTGCTGAGCGTGTGTCACTGCCTCATCCTTCACATTTTTCTCTAATTGGTGCTGCTCCATTTTAGTGGAAAAAAATCAAATCTATTAGTGTGACGCGCTTCCATCCGTATACAATACATTGGTTGCAAACACTATAGAACTACACAAAGGAGCTTTTCACAGATAGTGAATAGTTGTGTTTCAGTGTTCACTGTAGTCTGTGAGCTTTTCATTTTGTGAGTGCAGATTACGCTCCAGTTTGTACTTCAACCACTGCCGGTTGTAGTCTGCTGAGCGTGTGTCACTGCCTCATCCTTCACATTTTTCTCTAATTGGTGCTGCTCCATTTTAGTGGAAAAAAATCTAATCTATTAGTGTGACGCGCTTCCATCCGTATACAATACATTGGTTGCAAACACTATAGAACTACACAAAGGAGCTTTTCACAGATAGTGAATAGTTGTGTTTCAGTGTTCACTGTAGTCTGTGAGCTTTTCATTTTGTGAGTGCAGATTACGCTCCAGTTTGTACTTCAACCACTGCCGGTTGTAGTCTGCTGAGCGTGTGTCACTGCCTCATCCTTCACATTTTTCTCTAATTGGTGCTGCTCCATTTTAGTGGAAAAAAAAATAATCTATTAGTGTGACGCGCTTCCATCGTATACAATACATTGGTTGCAAACACTATAGAACTACACAAAGGAGCTTTTCACAGATAGTGAATAGTTGTGTTTCAGTGTTCACTGTAGTCTGTGAGCTTTTCATTTTGTGAGTGCAGATTACGCTCCAGTTTGTACTTCAACCACTGCCGGTTGTAGTCTGCTGAGCGTGTGTCACTGCCTCATCCTTCACATTTTTCTCTAATTGGTGCTGCTCCATTTTAGTGGAAAAAAAAAATAATCTATTAGTGTGACGCGCTTCCATCCGTATACAATACATTGGTTGCAAACACTATAGAACTACACAAAGGAGCTTTTCACAGATAGTGAATAGTTGTGTTTCAGTGTTCACTGTAGTCTGTGAGCTTTTCATTTTGTGAGTGCAGATTACGCTCCAGTTTGTACTTCAACCACTGCCGGTTGTAGTCTGCTGAGCGTGTGTCACTGCCTCATCCTTCACATTTTTCTCTAATTGGTGCTGCTCCATTTTAGTGGAAAAAAAAATAATCTATTAGTGTGACGCGCTTCCATCCGTATACAATACATTGGTTGCAAACACTATAGAACTACACAAAGGAGCTTTTCACAGATAGTGAATAGTTGTGTTTCAGTGTTCACTGTAGTCTGTGAGCTTTTCATTTTGTGAGTGCAGATTACGCTCCAGTTTGTACTTCAACCACTGCCGGTTGTAGTCTGCTGAGCGTGTGTCACTGCCTCATCCTTCACATTTTTCTCTAATTGGTGCTGCTCCATTTTAGTGGAAAAAAATCTAATCTATTAGTGTGACGCGCTTCCATCCGTATACAATACATTGGTTGCAAACACTATAGAACTACACAAAGGGGCCTTTCACAGATACTGAACAGTTGTCTGCAGGGTTCACTGTAGTCTGTGAGGAATAACCACACTTAGGCCTTAACTTTTCTGACTTTCTTTATCAATCTACCAAGATGAAGAAGTCAGTGAGTAAGGCACGTGGTCGTGGTCGAGGCCGTGGATTTGCAGCAGGGAGAGGACGTGGGGATTCTGTGGCTGCTGCCGCACCCAGTGACACAGCATCCACCAGTTTTCCCCGTGAGCGTTCCTTTATGCGCACTTTTGTAGGAGCTCAGCGTACCCCCCTGCTGCGTGAAGAACAAATTGAAGCCGTTGTTGGTTGGATGGCAGCCAATGCATCGACTTCAATAACTTCCACCTCCTCTCAGGACCACAGCACTGTTGAACAACCATCAGTCTCTTCACCGCCTGCCAAATTGCCCAGGCAGTCAGAGAGCTCTGTACAGGAGCCAGCTGAGTCTCTGCTTCTGTTCTCAGAATCTGTTGGCTTGGAAACAGGGGCCCAGCCAAGCAGCATTCTGGAATGTGAAGAAGAGGCAGTATGCAGTGATGCGCAACAGCTGTGTCTCTCTGAATCTGAAGAGGCGGGTGAGCCAGTGCCGATGGTCAGCACACCGCAGAACGCATCTGATGATGATGAGACTCAGTTGCCAGTTTCTGTTGAGCATGGTGCTGGCCAGACCACCCAACAACAGCAGGTGTTGGAAGAGGGTAGTGGTGGAGATGATGAGGTCCAAGACCCAACATGGCGTGAGGAACAGGAAGGTGGTGGGAGCAGCTCTGAGGAAGAGATTGCACCAACGGTCCAAACAGTAGGGAGAGGTAGGCTGCAGACTCGCTTGCCTGTAGCCTCCAGTTTGGCACCCGTTCGGAGCAGTTCTCTTACAACAGCCAAACCGGGCGCTCCCAGGACTTGCTCTGCGTGGTCCTTTTTTGATACAGTTGCAGATGATATTTGCTATGTCAAATGCAAGCTGTGTAATCAAAAAATTAAAAGAGGTAAAAGTGTCAGTAACCTTAATACAACAAATATGTGGAAACATGTGCGGTCAAAGCACTTTGTTGAGTTACAAAGACACACTGGAGATGTAGGCCAACCTACAGCAGCACCTACATCTTCAGCTCCTGTTGGAGCCTCTTCCTCCAGTTCACACACAGCTGGTAAGGCTTCCTCAAAGGATAGCCATGGAAGAACCTCTGTCACTGTTGTCCAGAGACACAGTGTTATTCCACCCACAGGTGCAAGTTCCCTGTCATCCTCACACACCCAGGCCACAAAACAGCCATCGGTAGCACAGGCATGGGATAAAAGACGGCCATACTCGGCAAACCATCCACGAGCACAGGCTCTGAATGCTGGCATTGCAAAACTCCTGTCCCTTGAAATGCTGTCATTCAGGCTGGTGGAGACTGACAGTTTCCGTGAATTAATGGCATTGGCAGTCCCACAATACAATGTGCCCAGCCGATTTTATTTCAGCAGGCAAGCCGTCCCTGGTCTGCAAAAGCATGTTGAGGCAAAAATTAAACATGCGCTACTAAACGCCGTCAGTAGCAAGGTCCACCTGACCACCGATGCGTGGACCAGTACCCATGGCCAGGGACGATACCTTTCACTCACTGCCCATTGGGTGAATGTTGTGGAGCCGGGTACAGATCTTGCGAGTGGCGCTGTACGTGTTCTGCCAACTCCAAGGATTGCCGGAATCAAGTCTGTCCACATTGACTCCTCCTCCTACTCCAGTTCCTCAGAATCATCGCTGCAGGAGCCGTCACGGTCTACCTCCACATGGACCCGTGGACGCTTACCTGATGCGACCGATATGAGCACAGCCGTGGCCAAACGGCAACAGGCCGTTCTGAAATTAATTCCCATGGGGAATCGAAGCCACACAGCGCAGGAGGTCTGGAATGCCATCAAGCAGGAGAGCGACGTGTGGTTTTTGCCAGCGAATCTCCAGCCAGGTTTGGTAGTGTGTGACAATGGCCGAAATCTGGTGGCAGCTCTGGGCCTTGGCAACCTCACTCACATACCATGTCTGGCACATGTGCTCAACTTGGTCGTGCAGAGTTTTTTGAGGGACTATCCGGATCTTGATGCACTGCTGCACAAGGTCCGCCTAGAGTGCGCTCACTTGCGACGTTCCAGCATGGCCAGATCGCGCATTGCAGCTCTGCAACGCAGATTGCGCCTTCCTGAACATCGCATCATATGTGACGTATCCACCAGGTGGAATTCAACGTTACATATGTTGGAGCGGTTGTGTGAGCAGCAGCCAGCAGTTATGGAGTATCAGCTGCATCAGGCGCAATCAACACGCAATTTGCGCCGTCCACACTTCACCATTAATGAGTGGGCCACTATGAAGGACATGTGCCACGTTTTGCGTGCGTTTGATGAGTCAACGCGGATGGCGAGTGCAGATGATGCACTAGTCAGCCTGACTGCCCCCCTTATCTGCCTGCTTCAAAAAACACTGCAAGCAATAAGGGATGAGGTTTTGGAAGAGGTGGAGGATGAGGAGTCACAAATTCCATCACCTTCTGGAAAGTCAGCGCAACGTGGTTCCTCACAAAGGGCTGGGCAGGGCTCACTTTGTGAGGAGGATGAGGAGGAGGAGTCAATGGAGGAGGAAGACATCGCTCCAGAGGGAGGTACACAACGCTCTAGTCAGTATGTAGAGCGAGGGTGGGGTGATGCAGAGCAGGCAGAGATAACGCCTCTTGCAGAGGACAGCGTTTCTTTGCCAGTTGGGAGTCTGCAGCACATGGTTGATTTCATGCTGCAGTGCCTAAGAAACGACCGCCGCATCGCCCACATTCTCACGACGTCTGATTATTGGGTGTACACCCTCCTAGACCCTCGCTACCGGGACAACGTCAAAAGCCTCATCACACCGTTGAACCGGGAGCGTAAAATGCGGGAGTACCAAGACACACTGGTGCAATCCCTAATGTTCTACCTTACTGCCGAGAGCACTGCTGCTGCTACTGCTTTACAAAGCAGCTCTGTGCGTCGAGGCAGTGTAGAGAGCTCTGCAACAAGAGGGAGCACACGCAGTGCCTCTGCACAGGGAAAGACCAGTATGTTCAAAATGTGGCAAAGTTTTGTGGCAGCGCCACAAATGTCTACACCATCCGAGAGGGCTCCAGTCAGCGGGAGGCAACGTATCCGTCAGATGGTGACAGACTACTTGGCTTTGCCTCTCAGTGTACTCCCAGATGGCTCTTCCCCATTCAAGTTTTGGGTCTCTAAGCTGGATACATGGCCAGAGCTTAGCCAGTATGCATTGGAGGTGCTGGCTTGCCCTGCTGCCAGTGTATTATCGGAGCGCGTCTTTAGTGCTGCAGGTGGTGTACTAACAGACCGTCGCATGCGACTATCCTCCGATAATGTAGACCGGCTTACTTTTCTGAAAATGAACAAGGCATGGATCTCGCCAGAATTTGTCTGTCCGTTTTCAGATTAAATAACTGGTTCGCAACGTTATCCATGTCTCCTGTTATGTTCATCTTTCTACCACCTGAACTCTACTCCCTGGGCTCCAACACTGCCAGTTGCTGCTCAGAAGTGTCGTGTCCACAGAACAAAACACAAGCTCTACTGTTAGTGGGGTTCAGTAACGCCAGCTGTTCCCCTGCTGTGTCAACGGCAAGAAGTGTCCTGTTCCCGACACATGGACAGAAAAACACATGACCAACATGCTCCAAATAGGGAAGAGCCGTCACCCTGCTTGTTATGCTGAAAACATGAAATTGTGAAGTTTTGCAGGCCTAGAATGATAAATTTTTAAGAAAAATATGGACAAATAATAATTTGTCATCACAGCGCATATCTGCACATGTCTATTAGAAATGGTAACAAAAAATAAAACATAGTCTACTCTTCACATTTTTAAATTAATGCATAAAAGTACATTTCAGACTTATGAATTAATGCTTTTAAAGGAACTTTATCTGTACCTGTAAGATAATGCACTCAATGGATGTACGAATCATTACATCCTCATCATCATCATGACGAGTTTTATTTATGACAGACATTATAAAATACACATACTGATGCCAACTGTAACTTCAAACACCATATATGAAATGGCCAGCATGTAAACATGGTAATAATGTCCAATAATAAATTATTACATCTAGAAAGTGCATCATGCATACTGACAATAGGTACTTATACCTGCAAGTGCTGTTGAAACAACCACAAGAGATATAAATTAATACTGGTATATAGGTATCACAGTGCATAGTTACTCATGGACAATGTTGATGTAATACTGTATCTCAATTAAGTCAGCGTCAACCATTAGGCTTGTTAGTCTTGTACATTGTTAAAGAGGGAACGTAATTTTTTGGTTTGTCATAGGTGTAGTATTACACATTAAATTATTACTGCTGTATTTTTTTTGGCATCCCTAGTGCGCAATAACGCAGCCTAACCTCACATTTGATAGTCAGCTAATTGCCACACGCTACCCTACCCTACGCGTGACAGTAGGAAGGTAGTGTTGACGGATAAAGCTTTGCGCAAACAGACATTCTTTTACCCTCTTCAACACTCTACAAGCAAAAAATGCATGATTTCAGCCGCAGACTTTATTGACGTACAGTATAACATCGGCATTACCCATCAGAGGCTGTCCACTGTGTGATACAGACATAGAATATACCTTTGCTATCCGTAGCCTTTGTTTCACCTACACTTGCAGGCACAAACTTAAATTGTGACAAACAATGCCTAATGTTTTTTTAAATGGTTATTTTTTATTGTACATTATTGTGTCATCAATCACATTGATGAGTCCATGCTGGACATGTCATACATGCTATAGAAAGTTACGATTTTATGAACTTAAATAATTAAATTGTCTGTGACTGTCACATAAAATTTGCGATGATGATGATGAGTGACTATTACAAAATCCATTGTCTTCACTATGTTATAGTTTAACATTGCGTTCCTTAAGCATTATTCATAAAAAAAAAATGTACTTTTATTCTTAAATGTACAACACTATATTTTGTTACCAATTTTTTGGGTGTTGTGTTGTTCCATTTATTTTTGGCATGTGCATATATGCGTTTATATTTGTATTTTCTTTATTTTTCCTTCTTGAAATTAGAAAACATGTGTATCTTTGTACCGTGTTAGCCAGTAGATAGAAAAATATTTAGACTTCAGAGTCAGCAGTGGTTCATACCTTTTTATGGATAACTGAAAAGATGGAAACAAATTGCAAGCTTTCAAGGCTACTCACGTCTCTTCATCAGGGAAAGACTAACTAAAAAAATTAAGCATCACATATTTCTATACACAACAGGACACAGGAATATTGCAATAGGTAAGACAAGTAAGTGACGTGTATCAGAACTGTCATTATCTCACAGGGATGAACATAAATATTCAAACAGTTCCTAGATAAGGATAGAAAGTTTGATTGCCCTCTCATTGGCGTATTTTTTGGGGTTTTCATGACCCTGGAAGGGCATAGACGCAGATTCCTTAATTGATATAGAATGACATAAATCCATGTGATCTATTCATTCCATCACTAACAGTGTCAAAGGTCATGATGAGCTTATATTCTGAAACCTTTGTACGTTTCTCATATTTGAAGTTATATTTTAATAACAGTAATTCCATATCCATGATGCTATGACCGGGCGGGCATACAAAAGTCTTTTGCCACAGCTAAATTCATTAATTTATCTGTGATTGTGTGGCGCTGATAATTCATCCTTGTTCTCCTTTTTGTTGCCGGTCTCCCCTCACTTGTCCCTCCCTCACTTGTCTTAGCTATTCCTGTGTCCTGTTGTGTGTAGAAATATGTGATTCTTCATTTTTGGCTTTACTCTTAGCCTGATGAAGACACCTGAGTAGTCTCGAAAGCTTTGAATTTGTTACCATATTTTCAGTTAGCCATTAAACGTTATCAACCACAGAGGACTGTCAAGTATAAATATTTTTCTATTCTTGTAATTGAAATTTATCATTTTATTGTTGTAGTAAAACTTCATTTATTCTTGTTTGAAGTACATACATTTGCAATGGCCACGTAACAAGGCAATAACTCAATATTTTATGCCTACACCCTCCTTGACCCTGGGCTCCAACACCGCCAGTTGTTGCTTGGAAGTGCTGTTAGCACAGTTAACACTTGCTCCTGTGTTACTGGGGTTCAGTAATGTCAGCTGTTCCCCTGCTGTGTGAACGGCAAAAAGTCCTGCTGCCTCCACCCTGTTCTCTTCTCATCCCTGGGTTACAACACCGCCAGTTGTTTCTCGGAAGTGCTGTTAGCACAGTCTACACTTGCTCCTGTGTTACTGGGGTTCAGTAATGTCAGCTGTTCCCCTGCTGTGTGAACGGCAAAAAGTCCTGCTGCCTCCACCATGTTCTGTTCTCATCCCTGGGTTACAACACCGCCAGTTGTTTCTCGGAAGTGCTGTTAGCACAGTCTAACACTTGCTCCTGTGTTACTGGGGTTCAGTAATGTCAGCTGTTCCCCTGCTGTGTGAACGGCAAAAAGTCCTGCTGCCTCCACCCTGTTCTCTTCTCATCCCTGGGTTACAACACCGCCAGTTGTTTCTCGGAAGTGCTGTTAGCACAGTCTACACTTGCTCCTGTGTTACTGGGGTTCAGTAATGTCAGCTGTTCCCCTGCTGTGTGAACGGCAAAAGTCCTGCTGCCTCCACCTGTTCCTTCTCATCCCTGGGTTACAACACCGCCAGTTGTTTCTCGGAAGTGCTGTTAGCACAGTTAACACTTGCTCCTGTGTTACTGGGGTTCAGTAATGTCAGCTGTTCCCCTGCTGTGTGAACGGCAAAAAGTCCTGCTGCCTCCACCATGTTCTTTCTCATCCCTGGGTTACAACACCGCCAGTTGTTTCTCGGAAGTGCTGTTAGCACAGTCTACACTTGCTCCTGTGTTACTGGGGTTCAGTAATGTCAGCTGTTCCCCTGCTGTGTGAACGGCAAATAGTCCTGCTGCCTCCACCCTGTTCTCTTCTCATCCCTGGGTTACAACACCGCCAGTTGTTTCTCGGAAGTGCTGTTAGCACAGTCTACACTTGCTCCTGTGTTACTGGGGTTCAGTAATGTCAGCTGTTCCCCTGCTGTGTGAACGGCAAAAAGTCCTGCTGCCTCCACCCATGTTCTGTTCTCATCCCTGGGTTACAACACCGCCAGTTGTTTCTCGGAAGTGCTGTTAGCACAGTCTACACTTGCTCCTGTGTTACTGGGGTTCAGTAATGTCAGCTGTTCCCCTGCTGTGTGAACGGCAAAAAGTCCTGCTGCCTCCACCCTGTTCTCTTCTCATCCCTGGGTTACAACACCGCCAGTTGTTTCTCGGAAGTGCTGTTAGCACAGTTACACTTGCTCCTGTGTTACTGGGGTTCAGTAATGTCAGCTGTTCCCCTGCTGTGTGAACGGCAAAAGTCCTGCTGCCTCCACCCTGTTCTCTTCTCATCCCTGGGTTACAACACCGCCAGTTGTTTCTCGGAAGTGCTGTTAGCACAGTCTACACTTGCTCCTGTGTTACTGGGGTTCAGTAATGTCAGCTGTTCCCCTGCTGTGTGAACGGCAAAAAGTCCTGCTGCCTCCACCATGTTCTCTTCTCATCCCTGGGTTACAACACCGCCAGTTGTTTCTCGGAAGTGCTGTTAGCACAGTCTACACTTGCTCCTGTGTTACTGGGGTTCAGTAATGTCAGCTGTTCCCCTGCTGTGTGAACGGCAAAAGTCCTGCTGCCTCCACCCTGTTCTCTTCTCATCCCTGGGTTACAACACCGCCAGTTGTTTCTCGGAAGTGCTGTTAGCACAGTTACACTTGCTCCTGTGTTACTGGGGTTCAGTAATGTCAGCTGTTCCCCTGCTGTGTGAACGGCAAAAAGTCCTGCTGCCTCCACCATGTTCTTTCTCATCCCTGGGTTACAACACCGCCAGTTGTTTCTCGGAAGTGCTGTTAGCACAGTCTACACTTGCTCCTGTGTTACTGGGGTTCAGTAATGTCAGCTGTTCCCCTGCTGTGTGAACGGCAAAAAGTCCTGCTGCCTCCACCCTGTTCTCTTCTCATCCCTGGGTTACAACACCGCCAGTTGTTTCTCGGAAGTGCTGTTAGCACAGTCTACACTTGCTCCTGTGTTACTGGGGTTCAGTAATGTCAGCTGTTCCCCTGCTGTGTGAACGGCAAAAAGTCCTGCTGCCTCCACCCTGTTCTCTTCTCATCCCTGGGTTACAACACCGCCAGTTGTTTCTCGGAAGTGCTGTTAGCACAGTCTACACTTGCTCCTGTGTTACTGGGGTTCAGTAATGTCAGCTGTTCCCCTGCTGTGTGAACGGCAAAATAGTCCTGCTGCCTCCACCCTGTTCTCTTCTCATCCCTGGGTTACAACACCGCCAGTTGTTTCTCGGAAGTGCTGTTAGCACAGTTACACTTGCTCCTGTGTTACTGGGGTTCAGTAATGTCAGCTGTTCCCCTGCTGTGTGAACGGCAAAAAGTCCTGCTGCCTCCACCCTGTTCTCTTCTCATCCCTGGGTTACAACACCGCCAGTTGTTTCTCGGAAGTGCTGTTAGCACAGTCTACACTTGCTCCTGTGTTACTGGGGTTCAGTAATGTCAGCTGTTCCCCTGCTGTGTGAACGGCAAATAGTCCTGCTGCCTCCACCCTGTTCTCTTCTCATCCCTGGGTTACAACACCGCCAGTTGTTTCTCGGAAGTGCTGTTAGCACAGTCTACACTTGCTCCTGTGTTACTGGGGTTCAGTAATGTCAGCTGTTCCCCTGCTGTGTGAACGGCAAAAAGTCCTGCTGCCTCCACCATGTTCTGTTCTCATCCCTGGGTTACAACACCGCCAGTTGTTTCTCGGAAGTGCTGTTAGCACAGTCTACACTTGCTCCTGTGTTACTGGGGTTCAGTAATGTCAGCTGTTCCCCTGCTGTGTGTACGGCAAAAAGTCCTGCTGCCTCCACCCTGTTCTCTTCTCATCCCTGGGTTACAACACCGCCAGTTGTTTCTCGGAAGTGCTGTTAGCACAGTCTACACTTGCTCCTGTGTTACTGGGGTTCAGTAATGTCAGCTGTTCCCCTGCTGTGTGAACGGCAAATAGTCCTGCTGCCTCCACCCTGTTCTCTTCTCATCCCTGGGTTACAACACCGCCAGTTGTTTCTCGGAAGTGCTGTTAGCACAGTCTACACTTGCTCCTGTGTTACTGGGGTTCAGTAATGTCAGCTGTTCCCCTGCTGTGTGAACAGCAAACAGTCCTGCTGCCTCAACTTTAATTTCCATGGGTACCTTCTGCTACCCATCCGGGTTCCAGTACCGTCAGCTGGTTCTCCGCAGTGCCTTTGGCGTAGGTGCCTCCATGTCGGTATCCGAGTTCCAGCAACGTCTGCTGGTCCTTGGTAGTGCTTTGGAGCACAGGTACCTCCTGCTTAGTAACCGTGTCCCAGTAACGTCAGCTGGTCCTCGGTTGTGCCATTGGCTCTTTTCCTTCTGCTGACCCTCCGGGTTCCAGCACAGTCAGCTGGTCCTCGTTACTTTCATTGGCTCTTGTACCTTCTGCTACTCATCCGGGTTCCAGTACCGTCAGCTGGTTCTCCGCAGTGCCTTTGGCCTAGGTGCCTCCATGTCGGTATCCGAGTTCCAGCAACGTCTGCTGGTCCTTGGTAGTGCTTTGGAGCACAGGTACCTCCTGCTTAGTAACCGTGTCCCAGTAACGTCAGCTGGTCCTCGGTTGTGCCATTGGCTCTTTTCCTTCTGCTGACCCTCCGGGTTCCAGCACAGTCAGCTGGTCCTCATTACTTTCATTGGCTCTTGTACCTTCTGCTACCCATCCGGGTTCCAGTACCGTCAGCTGGTTCTCCGCAGTGCCTTTGGCCTAGGTGCCTCCATGTCGGTATCCGAGTTCCAGCAACGTCTGCTGGTCCTTGGTAGTGCTTTGGAGCACAGGTACCTCCTGCTTAGTAACCGTGTCCCAGTAACGTCAGCTGGTCCTCGGTTGTGCCATTGGCTCTTTTCCTTCTGCTGACCCTCCGGGTTCCAGCACAGTCAGCTGGTCCTCGTTACTTCCATTGGCTTTTGTACCATCACCAACAGGACAAAGAAGGTTAAGACAAACTACAAGATACAGAACAAGAGACAGAAGAACAATAAGCAGAAGATCAAAAAGCAGAAGAACATTAAGTATAAGACCAAAATGAAGAGCAAAATATATGCTCTAAATTCTAAGCAGAAGAAGACTAAGCAGTGTATGGGGGTGAGTCCGTTCCTCCTCGTGGTGCCCCTGGAAAATGCCTGATGCTGCTGCAGGCTAAACTGAACGCGGACAAATACTGTTGTAATTAAAATCTTTCGTGACAGCAAGAACGGAAGGATGAAAATTCAGAGTTTTACAGATTACAAGTACAGGAATGTCTGTCACAAATAAGAATATGATGAAAAGGATGAATAGGAAGAAGATGAAGAAGTAGAATATGAAGAATAATAACTGTTTAATAAGAACAATATAAGTAATGTTAACAAAAAGATGAATAGCAAGAAGTTTTAGAAGATTAAGAAGGTGAAGATGAAGAATAATTTGATGAGAAAGATGATGCTGCTGAAAATTATGAAGGAGAAAGTGTGTGAAAAGTTAAAAAGGTGAAGACCATGGAAGTTGTGAAACAGACATATTTGACAAAATAGAAAAAAGGTTAACAACATTGTCAATTTGTTCGTCAATCCGAACGTATTTCCTAAAAAAAAATAAATAATGCTATTCCATTGGATTGGGTCAAACATCTATGCCTTTAATGTCTCCTCAACCTCCCCAATACTTTCTACATTACTCTTTCTTGTTTTCCTTCATGTACAATTAACCAACAAGGCAAGAATGGGTTTTTTTTAATTTCGATATTTTGTTCCCATAGACTTACATGGGACTTCCGGTATCGGTATCGGGTATCGCCGATATTTTAGTGATATCGGCGATACCATTACGATTCCGATACTTTAGGATATCGGAAAGTATCGCTCAACTCTAGTTATCACCTTTGCTTTATGGCAAGGTGCTCCATCATGCTGGAAAAGGCATTGTTGATCGCCAAACTGCTCTTGGAGGGTTGGGAGAAGTTGCTCTTGGAGGACATTCTGGTACCATTCTTTATTCATGGCTGTGTTTTTAGGCAAGACTGTGAGAGAGCCGATTCCCTTGGCTGAGAAGCAACCCCACACATGAATGGTTTCAGGATGCTTAACAGTTGGCATGAGACAAGACTGGTGGTAGCGCATACCTTGTCTTCTCCGAATGAGGCGTTTTCCTGATGTCCCAAACAATCGAAAAGGGGATTCATTAGAGAAAATAACTTTACCCCAGTCCTCAGCAGTCCACTGCCTGTACCTTTTGCAGAATATCAGTCTGTCCATGATGTTTTTTCTGGAGAGAAGTGGCTTCTTTGCTGTCCTCCTTGAGACCAGGCCTTGCTCCAAGAGTCTCCGCCTCACAGTGCGTGCAGATGCACTCACACCTGCCTGCTGCCATTCCTGAACAAGCTCTGCACTGCTGGTAGCCCGATCCCGCAGCTGAAACACTTTTAAGAGACGGTCCTGGTGCTTGCTGGTCTTCTTGGGCGTCCTGAAGCCTTTTTGGCAACAATGGAACCTCTCTCCTTGAAGTTCTTGATGATGCGATAGATTGTTGACTGAGGTGTAGTGTTGAGCGATACGATACTGCAAATATCGGGTATCGGTCGATATTAGCTGTATCGGGCTTTCGATTCCGAGTACCGATATTTTCGTCATATCGGATACCGGAATCGGATTTGTCACTGTCACTGTGAGTGTCCGTCGGTCGGGTCTGTCAGGAGTCAGCGGCACTTACCTGGCAGAAGATCTCCGGCGGTCACGTCCTGGACTGCTTGATGGCCGCCATTATCTTCTCCCTGGCGGTCACATGCAGTTTTTCGCGATAACTGCAGTGACTGCAGGGTAATCCCGGCCGTAAAGCAGTCCGATGACGTCACCGCCGGGGAAGCAGGTAATCAGCTGTGCTGCACCGGGATGACAGGCTCTGCCTGTCATTCTGATGTAGCAGAGCTGGATCGTCGTGGGACACTCGTTACTATGGACTGCGTCGGACAGGTGGTATACTGCTGTTTTTTTTTCTCATTTTTTTACAGGAGATCGATGGCGTCGCAGGATGAGACTGTAATAAAAGTAATGAAAACTGTGTTGTGTTTTTTATTAAATTAAAAAAAATTTTTATGAACATTCACCGTCCGGGTACATCAACAATTTAACTATTTACATACAGGGACCCTGTCCGGGTTATTTATAATTCTTTGGCAGGGGTGTTCCAGGTACCACCTGGTACTCTTCTGATGCTTGCCAAACATCCGAGACACCAAGGACCACCAGGACCTGATGACGTCGTGTGGCCTGTACAGTCAAGTCGTGACCCACTATCTGTGTCTGTGTGGCCACCTCTTTCATCTCCCTCCGGGTCTGGAGCCCTATGTCCCGGACTGAACGAACCCCAGGGGGCCTAACAGGCGCCGGGTACGGGCCAGCTATAGTTATCATGTCCATAGCTGGGGCTGCTGAGGAGACCACTGAGGGAGGCTGGGGAGATTTACGGCGTGGGGTGGGCACTTGTGCAGAGGCCTGGATGTGGGAGGCTGAAGGCTCCGAGGGTCTCACAGGTTCCTGACACTCTGGGGAGTAGGGGTCGCACCTGGTAACATTTAGGGCGTACCATCCATTGTAATCCCAGTGTCGGGTGTAAGTCACCAAGTCTCCTGGCAACAGGTCCCTCCCCGGGTGTCCTTCTGGGAGGTGAGTCTCCATGTCCCGCCGGGTCACAAACACTTCTAAATAAAGTCCAGGCTCCTGGATGAAGCCCCAACCACCTTTCAATTTAAAGCTCCGTACTGCACCCTTACACCGCGGCTCCCACAGGGTTCCTTTATCTTTTCTCATCCGGTCCTTATCTGCCCGGTCCTTCTCGATGTGACGTTGGCGAAGCTTCTGGGATTCGCGCTGCTCCCTTTGTCGCTCTGCTTCCCGCTCCCAACGTCTCCACTCTTCCTCCTGACGCCGGTTGTAATTCTCCTCCACCAGCATCTCCATGTCTCCACCATCAAACTGCAGCTTACGATGTCCGGTTTGCGGCAGCTCTCCTGGCGCCCCCCAGTCCTGGCGGCGCTCACCTGCGGAGGAAGCAGCCGGCTCTGGAACAGATGACAGTCGGGGCTCCGGTACAGACAGGTAGACCTCTGGTGCCTGCGCGGCCTCCTCCATGAGGACGGGTGTCGCTTCTTCTGTCTCAGCAACGGGGGCAGACAGCGGGATCTGGGGTGCTGCCGGTGCAGAGTTTTTTACAGGAACGGGTGCCTCCACTGCGACAACGTCAACCGGATCACATTGCAAGGGCTGGGATGCCCGCACGGACTCCTCTACTAGAACGGGTGCCTCACCTTCCGGTACAGACACTTCAGGTAAGAGGGATTGGCGCCGCTCCAAGTTTAGTTTTAGGGCACGCCAGCTGGCTTCCATCCTGGCGACCTCCTCCCGGTGCCGGGCCAGGCCTCTTAGGGTATCCTCCGCTTCTTGCAGTGTAGGAGGGTTTCCAGGCCGGGTGCCCAACGGTGGTTCCGTGGCGATCGGGTCGCTTCCGTGGGGGGAGAGCTCTGACTGCTCCATCCCTTCACACTTCTGCTCGTGTCCATTAGCCATCTCTGCCAAGTCACATGTGTCATTAGCATCTGGAGAGGGCCCCTCTTTTGTAGTGAGGCGGGACCTTCGTGTTAGTTTCCGCACACTGAGGAGGATGAGGAGGCGGAACTGAAGAGCTGTGGGGCACGATCTTACATTGCAGTACCATTTAGAGTGGTCGGCCATCGTTTTTGCGCCACTGAGTGAGTGTACACCCACGAAGAGCACGCCCTTCTTCTTCACCAGTGCCTCGTCGTGACGCAGATATGGCGGAAAAATGGCAAATACATTCTCTGATGATTTTAGCAATTCTCAAGCACAAAACCAGTTCAATTCAGGCACACAGGACTCGCTTATAGCGAGCTACAGAATCCTATTCGTGACGCCCAAGTTGAGTCGCACAGAGCCAGAGGTTTTGGGGGTACTCGGCACCGAGCCCGTCGACTTCTATGGGGTATGTCACGGCTTTACCCGGCAATTGAATCAGAGTCTATTTTACTATGTAGAAGTGTATAAACTATAAATATATGTATATATATGTCACAATGACATGTATATATATATATTATGTGAGACAGTGAAGGAATATGTGGTGAATGAGGTGTATATTTCACCTAAGTACCTTGCTGACTGGTATGAGCGAAATGTGTGGCTTTGTAAACCTGGTGGTAAAGAAAGGTCTCTACACCTGCCATTCAGTACACGCTTGCAGCTCAGACCTGAATCCAATCAGGTGTTGATTAGGAAGCCAGAAGTAGGTGTCTGCAAACACAATCTGAGAGCTCATTCAGTCTGGACAAGGGGTCCAGACACAGAAGGTGTCTCCAAGAGTGTGGGAGCTGTCTTTAGCCCGGACACAGGGAGGTGTCCTGGCACAAGGAAGCAGTCTCTAAGAGTGTGAGCTATCTCAGTCTGGGTGCAGGAAGTACCCCGGACACAGGAGTAGTCGCAGTGAGAATCCGTGCGAATAGCGACTGAATAGGAGGTGACCTCTCTCAAGTCTGGACATTGGAGTTGCCTTCGGACATAAAGAGGAGTGTCTGTGAAACTCCATACTGGTAACATATGTGATATGTGTTGTTTTGGGCACAGACTGGTAGAGTCTGGGTCCCGGATAGAGAGGGCCATCTATCTAAGTGTAATTTAGTGGCTAGACAAGCCCAGGTTTTCTGTTTATGATTTGTTTTTATCTGTGTGCTGTGGACTTTAATAAAACTGGTTGCGGCCAGTTTTCACCAAACTGCTGTCTGAATGAACTGTTTCCGTGCCATTCTGTCTACCCAGACAGCGATCCTAGAGCTAAACCCCCCGGAAAGGCTACAATTGGTGGAGAATGCTGGGGCAGCGCAGGGCCTGGTACAGTTAGTGCTGGAGTGTGCATGCAGCACAGTGGCGAGAGACAGCATTAAAGGTGAAGTCTATTGAAATAGCAACAGAAAAAAAAAAAAAAGTGTGTCAGCAGAAACGTCTGTTTGGAGCAGTCTTGGAGAGACAGTGGCCCTGATAGGGTCTGCAGAGAGAAAATGTATGCACAGCAAAGCTGAACTTGTTGTGAAAATGACTGTGGAATGTGCAGCAGCAAAAGAAAAGTTTGTGGAGCAGTCTTAAAGAGACAGTAGCCCTAATAGACTTTGCAAAGGAAAAAAAAAAAAAAAGTGTTTGCACAGCAAGGCTGAATTTTCTGTGGAAAAAAGCTGTGTAGTGTGTATGTCTTGAGTGAAGACTACAGTTGTGAAGACAGAGAAGTCTGACAGCATGGATGACAGCATGGAGGCGCTGTTTGAACAAATGGCGCAAGTTAATGTGCAACATAAGACTGCTGTGATTGAGACAGATGAGTCCGGCAGTATGGAGGAGCTCATTGAGTACCTGGTGCAGGCCCAGCGAAGCATGCAGCAGAGCATGGAGCAGCAGCGCCTGCAGCACCAGCAGCAATTCCTGCAGCAGCAGCAGGAGAATAACCGGGTGTTGGAGCAGATTGCAGCTCTCAGCACCTCGTCCCAGAGTAATGTTGTGAAGGCACCTGCGTTGTCCGCTATAAAGAAGGCGGTAAGACGGTCCTTGAGAAAAATGACACCTCGTGATGATGTGGAGGTATATCTTACTAGGTTTGAGAGACTGGCAGAGAAGGAGAATCTGCCACTATCTGAATGGGCCATGGTGGTCGTACCCTATCTGATTGGGGAACCCCAAAAAGTCTGGGCTGACCTGAGCAAGCAGGACAGCGAAGACTATGCCAAGTTGAAAGCGGCGATTCTTACCCGGCTGGGTGTTACGGTGACAGCCCGTGCCAGGGGAGTTCGTGACTGGAGATACAGTTGGGAGTCTGCAGTCAGCAGGCCTGATTATGGAGTTGAAAAGGTGATAGTGGACCGCTACACCCAAGCACGTCCTCCTGAGGTACAGCCGTCTGAGAGGTCGTCACTTCGGAGTTCCCGGACGCTGAACTCTCGCGGTAAGAGCGTTCCAGCTGTTGGGGACATGGGGTATGCTGATAAGCGGGTTCAGGCCCGAGGGGACATGTGGGTGGGAGAGTGTGATGGACAGTGTTGGAGCTGGCGTGAAATTGCAGCCAACTGTCCAATAGAGGGGGAGCCTATGTGTTGTGATGTTGGCAGATCCCTCTCTCCCTGCGCAGAGCCTGTGTGTGTGTCCACCTCAGCCGAAGAGACTGGACCACAGGGGTCCCCGGTGGTTGTAAGTGACTGCCCAGCACAGGCCCTCTTGGACTCAGAGAGTCCAGTGACTTCCGTATGTGACAGCCTGAGTGATAGGGACTTCATCCCTGATAAGCACCTGAGTGTGGTGTACATCCATGAAGACACCAAAGTCTACCCAGAGACTGCCGTGGACTTGGTCCCCAAACTCGGGGAGGTTTCATATGAAGTGGGGGTAGTGAAGACCCTGGTGCACCCCGTTATATGGGGTAATGACTTTCCCCGGTCTAAGGATCTCTGGGGGAAAAATGTTTCTGATGGACAGTGTGATGAAGCTCCTACTGAGGGTGCGCAGTCCCGAGGGGCGGAACACAATGCTAGTGGGCCGTTAAACTTATGTGATAATGATGATGACCATGATAATATTGATAATGATAATGATGATCATGATACTGATGATGACCGTGATAAAGATGACATTTCTTTGCAGGTGATGTTGGGAGACGAGGATGGTGGTTCTCGGGAACCGAGTGTCCCTGACCTGCCTGGCTCCTGTGACAATTTTGGGAGTGAGCCGGTGCGAGAGGTTTCCTCATGCTGCCATGAACAATAACCTATTGTATAGGGACACTGAAGTCCAGGGAGAGGTCGTGAGTCAGCTCCTAGTACCTGAGCTATATAAAAGTATAGTGCTGGGGTTGTCACAGAGTCACATACTTGAGGGACCAGATGGTGAAGTTAATGTTGTGGATGACATGTTAACTAAGGTTCCAGATCAAGATGTGAATGAAAATGAATTGTATAACCCTGACAGTAAGCAGGATGTGAATGAAAATGAATTGTATAACCCTGACAGTAAGCAGGATATGAATGAAAATGAAGTGTATAGCCCTGATAGTGAGACAGATGTGGCTGAGAAAACGGGGTCAGATAGTGATAGTGAATTATCTGATGACCATAAAGCAACCAGTGCAAGTGAGGAAGGCATGGTAGCAGAGGAGATTGAGAGTCCTGAGAGGAAGGCTGAGGCTGACCTTGCAGTCGGACGGAGGATGGCATCTGAAGGTGTTGTACAGTTGGCCGGTTCCCTGGCGAAGACTAAGGTGAAAGACAGGACTCTGAAACTGAACACAGCACAAGTGGATGCTGTTGAAAATGAGAAGTTATCAATGTATGGTGTGGATCTGCATCAGGCCAAGGACTCTGAAGGTGACGCTGCAGAGGTGGAGAAAGCCATGGAAGTGGTGGACACCAGGCCAGGTGCCTCACCAGAGGCTGATGTCTCAAGTGAAGCTGTGAGGAACAAGACTGAAGAAACGGCCGAAGTAGTAAAAGACGTCCAACAGCTACAGGAGAAGATGCGTCTCCATGAGGTCTCTACCAAAGACATGAAGACTGATATTGTTGCATTGCGCGAGCAGCTGCAACAGTGTAAACTGGATGTGTTATCTCTTCGCCGGGAACGGGAGCGGTGCCAGCAGTTGCTACAGAGAGTACGAAGTGACAGGGAAAGTGTATACAGTACCTTGCAAGATCAAGAAAAAATGGTTGCACAGGTACCAGAGGAATTAAGTGCTTCTCAGAAAAAATTTCAAACTGTGATGAAGGAGCGTGATGAGAACCATGAGCACCTTCTTGAAAAGGACAATGAAGTAAAAGGAAGGATACAGGGAGTCTCTTCATTGCGAGAGCAAAGGCCGCAATTATACGAGGAGGTGAAAGCAGAAAAGATGATGAGCCTTGACTTGTTAGAAGATGTGGATCTCCTGGAGAAAGAAGTAAGAGCTCTGCGTCTTATGCAAAGTGAGCCTGTACAAGAAGAGGAGCTTAAATTCTGTGAAATAGAATTTACGAACCAACTGATATTTAAAAAAGTAGATGTGCTAAAAAAGGTTCAGGGGGAATTAGAGAAAAGTGAAAAAACCCCTATACCTTCTGGGACAGCTGGGGACACAGGGTCAGTGCACCAAGGACAGGAGGTACGAGAGGTTCTGAGGAAGAATCAGCAGAGGTGTTCTGACGTGCCTGGTCGTATTTCTCGGTTGAGGCACTATAACGAGACTGAGGCTGGCACTAAGGTCAAGCTGAAACCGTGCAGGTCACCTGAGGTCCGCAGAGAGCATAGGCCCGGGAGGGTACAGGGTAGTGCGGATGGCTCAGGTGAAGATATAGATGACAAGACTGAAGATGAAGCTAATGATGACTATGACTGGTCCGGAGTTCACTGTCTCTTTAGGATTATTGACCAGCCCTCCGGTCTGGATGACCAGCCCTCCGGTCTGGAGAAGAGGGAGGGGATATGTGAGACAGTGAAGGAATATGTGGTGAATGAGGTGTATATTTCACCTAAGTACCTTGCTGACTGGTATGAGCGAAATGTGTGGCTTTGTAAACCTGGTGGTAAAGAAAGGTCTCTACACCTGCCATTCAGTACACGCTTGCAGCTCAGACCTGAATCCAATCAGGTGTTGATTAGGAAGCCAGAAGTAGGTGTCTGCAAACACAATCTGAGAGCTCATTCAGTCTGGACAAGGGGTCCAGACACAGAAGGTGTCTCCAAGAGTGTGGGAGCTGTCTTTAGCCCGGACACAGGGAGGTGTCCTGGCACAAGGAAGCAGTCTCTAAGAGTGTGAGCTATCTCAGTCTGGGTGCAGGAAGTACCCCGGACACAGGAGTAGTCGCAGTGAGAATCCGTGCGAATAGCGACTGAATAGGAGGTGACCTCTCTCAAGTCTGGACATTGGAGTTGCCTTCGGACATAAAGAGGAGTGTCTGTGAAACTCCATACTGGTAACATATGTGATATGTGTTGTTTTGGGCACAGACTGGTAGAGTCTGGGTCCCGGATAGAGAGGGCCATCTATCTAAGTGTAATTTAGTGGCTAGACAAGCCCAGGTTTTCTGTTTATGATTTGTTTTTATCTGTGTGCTGTGGACTTTAATAAAACTGGTTGCGGCCAGTTTTCACCAAACTGCTGTCTGAATGAACTGTTTCCGTGCCATTCTGTCTACCCAGACAGCGATCCTAGAGCTAAACCCCCCGGAAAGGCTACAATATATATATATGTATTCTATGTGTGTATATTTTGTGTTTACAACGAAAGAAAGGTTTTTTTTGTTGCAATATTTTGTTCCCATAGACTTACATGGGACTTCCGGTATCGGAATCGGATATCGATGATATTTAGTGATATCGGCGATACCATTCCGATACGATATTTTTAGATATCGAGCAGTATCGCTTAACACTACTGAGGTGCAATCTTTCTAGCTGCGATACTCTTCCCTGTTAGGCCATTTTTGTGCATTGCAATGATGACTGCACGTGTTTCTTTAGAGATAACCATGGTTAACAGAAGAGAAACAATGATGCCAAGCACCAGCCTCCTTTTAAAGAGTCCAGTGGTGTCATTCTTACTTAATCATGACAGATTGATCTCCAGCCATGTCCTCATCAACACCCACACCTGTATTAATGGAGCAATCACTCAAAAAGAGGTTAGCTGGTCCTTTTAAGGCAGGGCTGCAATGATGTTGAAATGTGTTTTGGGGATAAAGTTCATTTTCTAGCCAAATATTGACTTTGCAAGTAATTGCTGTTAAGCTGATCACTCTTTATAACATTCAAGAGTATATGCAAATTGCCATTAGAAAAAGTGAAGCAGTAGACTTTGTAGAAATTAATATTTGTGTCATTCTCAAAACTTTTGGCCATGACTGTATACGGAAGGAAGCGCGTCACACTAATAGATTTGAGTTATTTGAAATAGAATGGAGCAGCACCAATTAGAGAAAAATGTCAAGGATGAGGCAGGACACACGCTCAGCAGACTACAACCAGCAGTGGTTGAAGAAGTAACTGTAGCGTGATCTGCACTCAAAAATATAAACCTCAGACTACTGTGAACACTGCACAAACTGTTCACTACGGTTGAAAGGCCCTTTGTGTACTTCTATGGTGTTTGCAACCAATTTATTGTTACGGAAGGAAGCGCGTCACACTAATAGATTTGAGTATTTGAAATAGAATGGAGCAGCACCAATTAGAGAAAAATGTCAAGGATGAGGCAGGGACACACGCTCAGCAGACTACAACCAGCAGTGTTGAAGAAGTAACTGTAGCGTGATCTGCACTCAAAAAATATAAACCTCAGACTACTGTGAACACTGCACAAACTGTTCACTATCTTGAAAGGCCCCTTTGTGTACTTCTATGTTTTGCAACCAATTATGTATACGGAAGGAAGCGCGTCACACTAAAGATTTGAGTTATTTGAAATAGAATGGAGCAGCACCAATTAGAGAAAATGTCAAGGATGAGGCAGGGACACACGCTCAGCAGACTACAACCAGCATGGTTGAAAAAGTAACTGTAGCGTGATCTGCACTCAAAAAATATAAACCTCAGACTACTGTGAACACTGCACAAACTGTTCACTAGTTGAAAGGCCCCTTTGTGTACTTCTATTTTTTGCAACCAATGTATTGTATACGGAAGGAAGCGCGCACACTAATAGATTTGAGTTATTTGAAATAGAATGGAGCAGCACCAATTAGAGAAAAATGTCAAGGATGAGGCAGGACACACGCTCAGCAGACTACAACCAGCAGTGGTTGAAAAGTAACTGTAGCGTGATCTGCACTCAAAAAATATAAACCTCAGACTACTGTGAACACTGCACACAACTGTTCACTAGGTTGAAAGGCCCCTTTGTGATTCTATGGTGTTTGCAAACCATTTATTGTATACGGAAGGAAGCGCGTCACACTAATAGATTTGAGTTATTTGAAATAGAATGGAGCAGCACCAATTAGAGAAAAATGTCAAGGATGAGGCAGGGACACACGCTCAGCAGACACAACCAGCAGTGGTTGAAAAGTAACTGTAGCGTGATCTGCACTCAAAAAATATAAACCTCAGACTACTGTGAACACTGCACACAACTGTTCACTAGGTGTGAAAGGCCCCTTTGTGTACTTCTATGGTGTTTGCAACCAATTTATTGTATACGGAAGGAAGCGCGTCACACTAATGATTTGAGTTATTTGAAATAGAATGGAGCAGCACCAATTAGAGAAAAATGTCAAGGATGAGGCAGGGACACACGCTCAGCAGACTACAACCAGCAGTGGTTGAAAAGTAACTGTAGCGTATCTGCACTCAAAAATATAAACCTCAGACTACTGTGAACACTGCACACAACTGTTCACTAGGTGTGAAAGGCCCCTTTGTGTACTTCTTGTGTTTGCAACCAATGTATTGTATACGGAAGGAAGCGCGTCACACTAATAGATTTGAGTTATTTGAAATAGAATGGAGCAGCACCAATTAGAGAAAAATGTCAAGGATGAGGCAGGGACACACGCTCAGCAGACTACAACCAGCAGTGGTTGAAGAAGTAACTGTAGCGTGATCTGCATCAAAAAATATAAACCTCAGACTACTGTGAACACTGCACACAACTGTTCACTAGTGTGAAAGGCCCCTTTGTGTACTTCTATGGTGTTTGCAACCAATTTATTGTATACGGAAGGAAGCGCGTCACACTAATAGATTTGAGTTATTTGAAATAGAATGGAGCAGCACCAATTAGAAGAAAAATGTCAAGGATGAGGCAGGGACACACGCTCAGCAGACTACAACCAGCAGTGGTTGAAGAAGTAACTGTAGCGGATCTGCACTCAAAAATATAAACCTCAGACTACGTGAACACTGCACACAAACTGTTCACTAGGTGTGAAAGGCCCTTTGTGTACTTCTATGGTGTTTGCAACCAATTTATTGTATACGGATCTGCACTCAAAAAATATAAACCTCAGACTACTGTGAACACTGCACAGAACTGTTCACTAGGTGTGAAAGGCCCCTTTGTGTACTTCTATGGTGTTTACAACCAATTTATTGTATATGGAAGGAAGCGCGTCACACTAATAGATTTGAGTTATTTGAAATAGAATGGAGCAGCACCAATTAGAGAAAAATGTCAAGGATGAGGCAGGGACAACGCTCAGCAGACTAACAACCAGCAGTGGTTGAAGAAGTAACTGTAGCGTGATCTGCACTCAAAAAATATAAACCTCAGACTACTGTGAACACTGCACACAACTGTTCACTATGTGTGAAAGGCCCCTTTGTGTACTTCTATAGGTGTTTGCAACCAATTATTGTATACGGAAGGAAGCTCGTCACACTAATAGATTTAAGTTATTTGAAATAGAATGGAGCAGCACCAATTAGAGAAAAATGTCAAGGATGAGGCAGGGACACACGCTCAGCAGACTACAACCAGCAGTGGTTGAAGAAGTAACTGTAGCGTGATCTGCATACAAAAAATATAAACCTCAGACTACTGTGAACACTGCACAAACTGTTCACTATCTTTGAAAGGCCCCTTTGTGTACTTCTATAGTGTTTGCAACCAATGTATTGTATACGGAAGGAAGCGTGTCACACTAATAGATTTGAGTTATTTGAAATAGAATGGAGCAGCACCAATTAGAGAAAAATGTCAAGGATGAGGCAGGGACACACGCTCAGCAGACTACAACCAGCAGTGGTTGAAGAAGTAACTGTAGCGTGATCTGCACTCAAAAATATAAACCTCAGACTAACTGTGAACACTGCACAAACTGTTCACTATCTTTGAAAGGCCCTTTGTGCACTTCTGAGTGTTTGCAACCAATTATTGTATACAGAAGGAAGCGCGTCACACTAATAGATTTGAGTTATTTGAAATAGAATGGAGCAGCACCAATTAGAGAAAAATGTCAAGGATGAGGCAGGGACACACGCTCAGCAGACTACAACCAGCAGTGGTTGAAGAAGTAACTGTAGCGTGATCTGCACTCAAAAAATATAAACCTCAGACTACTGTGAACACTGCACAGAACTGTTCACTATCTTTGAAAGGCCCCTTTGTGTACTTCTATAGTGTTTGCAACCAATGTATTGTATACGGAAGGAAGCGCGTCACACTAATAGATTTGAGTTATTTGAAATAGAATGGAGCAGCACCAATTAGAGAAAAATGTCAAGGATGAGGCAGGGACACACGCTCAGCAGACTACAACCAGCAGTGGTTGAAGAAGTAACTGTAGCGTGATCTGCACTCAAAAAATATAAACCTCAGACTACTGTGAACACTGCACAGAACTGTTCACTATCTTTGAAAGGCCCTTTGTGTACTTCTATTGTTTGCAACCAATGTATTGTATACGGAAGGAAGCGCGTCACACTAATAGATTTGAGTTATTTGAAATAGAATGGAGCAGCACCAATTAGAGAAAAATGTCAAGGATGAGGCAGGGACACACGCTCAGCAGACTACAACCAGCAGTGGTTGAAGAAGTAACTGTAGCGTGATCTGCACTCAAAAAATATAAACCTCAGACTACTGTGAACACTGCACAGAACTGTTCACTATCTTGAAAGGCCCCTTTGTGTACTTCTATAGTGTTTGCAACCAATGTATTGTATACGGAAGGAAGCGTGTCACACTAATAGATTTGAGTTATTGAAATAGAATGGAGCAGCACCAATTAGAGAAAAATGTCAAGGATGAGGCAGGGACACACGCTCAGCAGACTACAACCAGCAGTGGTTGAAGAAGTAACTGTAGCGTGATCTGCACTCAAAAAATATAAACCTCAGACTACTGTGAACACTGCACAAACTGTTCACTAGGCGTGAAAGGCCCCTTTGTGTACTTCTATGGTGTTTGCAACCAATTTATTGTATACGGAAGGAAGCGCGTCACACTAATAGATTTGAGTTATTTGAAATAGAATGGAGCAGCACCAATTAGAGAAAAATGTCAAGGATGAGGCAGGGACACACGCTCAGCAGACTACAACCAGCAGTGGTTGTAGTATACTGGGTGATCTGCACTCAAAAAATATAAACCTCAGACTACTGTGAACACTGCACAGAACTGTTCACTATCTTTGAAAGGCCCCTTTGTGTACTTCTATAGTGTTTGCAACCAATGTATTGTATACGGAAGGAAGCGGTCACACTAATAGATTTGAGTTATTTGAAATAGAATGGAGCAGCACCAATTAGAGAAAAATGTCAAGGATGAGGCAGGGACACAAGCTCACAGACTACAACCAGCAGTGGTTGAAGAAGTAACTGTAGCGTGATCTGCACTCAAAAAATATAAACCTCAGACTACTGTGAACACTGCACACAACTGTTCACTAGGTTGAAAGCCCCTTTGTGTACTTCTATGTTTTGCAACCATTTATTGTATACGAAGGAAGCGCGTCACACTAATAGATTTGAGTTATTTGAAATAGAATGGAGCAGCACCAATTAGAGAAAAATGTCAAGGATGAGGCAGGACACACGCTCAGCAGACTACAACCAGCAGTGGTTGAAGAAGTAACTGTAGCGTGATCTGCACTCAAAAAATATAAACCTCAGACTACTGTGAACACTGCACAGAACTGTTCACTATCTGAAAGGCCCCTTTGTGTACTTCTATGGTGTTTGCAACCAATTTATTGTATACGGAAGGAAGCGCGTCACACTAATAGATTTGAGTTATTTGAAATAGAATGGAGCAGCACCAATTAGAGAAAAATGTCAAGGATGAGGCAGGGACACACGCTCAGCAGACTACAACCAGCAGTGGTTGAAGAAGTAATGTAGCGTGATCTGCACTCAAAAAAATAAACCTCAGACTACTGTGAACACTGCACAAAACTGTTCACTAGGTGTGAAAGGCCCCTTTGTGTACTTCTATGGTGTTTCAACCAATTTATTGTATAGAAGGAAGCGCGTCACACTAATAGATTTGAGTTATTTGAAATAGAATGGAGCAGCACCAATTAGAGAAAAATGTCAAGGATGAGGCAGGGACAACGCTCACAGACTACAACCAGCAGTGGTTGAAGAAGTAACTGTAGCGTGATCTGCACTCAAAAATATAAACCTCAGACTACTGTGAACACTGCACAAACTGTTCACTAGGTGTGAAAGGCCCTTTGTGTACTTCTATGGTGTTTGCAACCAATTATTGTATACGGAAGGAAGCCGTCACACTAATAGATTTAGTTATTTGAAATAGAATGGAGCAGCACCAATTAGAGAAAAGTGTCAAGGATGAGGCAGGGACACACGCTCAGCAGACTACAACCAGCAGTGGTTGAAGAAGTAACTGTAGCGTGATCTGCACTCAAAAAATATAAACCTCAGACTACTGTGAACACTGCACAGAACTGTTCACTATCTTTGAAAGGCCCCTTTGTGTACTTCTATAGTGTTTGCAACCAATGTATTGTATACGGAAGGAAGCGTGTCACACTAATAGATTTGAGTTATCTGAAATAGAATGGAGCAGCACCAATTAGAGAAAAATGTCAAGGATGAGGCAGGGACACACGCTCAGCAGACTACAACCAGCAGTGGTTGAAGAAGTAACTGTAGCGTGATCTGCACTCAAAAAATATAAACCTCAGACTACTGTGAACACTGCACACAACTGTTCACTAGGCGTGAAAGGCCCCTTTGTGTACTTCTATGGTGTTTGCAACCAATTTATTGTATACGGAAGGAAGCGCGTCACACTAATAGATTTGAGTTATTTGAAATAGAATGGAGCAGCACCAATTAGAGAAAAATGTCAAGGATGAGGCAGGGACACACGCTCAGCAGACTACAACCAGCAGTGTGTCAGTATTCCGGGTTTTCTAGGTAACTTTGTCAATGATTTTGCCCTTTGTTAAAATGGAGTTTGCTGTTTTCTGTGCCCTACTTCCTGTTCGTTTGTTTAAAACCCGGCTCAGGTGCTGGCTTCACTGCTGGAATATTCTGCTTCCGTTTCCCTGCAACCCAGCTGCTTTGTTCCTCACAGATCTTTTGTGTATTTACCAGGAAAGTGCATAACCTTATCTTCAGGTGTTTCTCAGCCACAGCAGTTTCTACCCATGGCTCTGGACATTCTCTGCATACGTAAGTTGCACATACTGTGTTATCACTAAACTGTTGACTTGGGAATTTAACCCTTGGTTCACTCCATCTGATAAGAACTGTGTTTCTGAACTGTTGCTGTTTAACCCTTCGTGCATTACCTCTGGTGAGAGCTGTTGGAACTGTTACTGGAACCTTACTGACATATGAACTTGTTGTTGGACTTCACTGAATTAAGCCACAACTGAGATTAACTTGTTCCTGGACCTCCCTGTGTTTTCTGCATACCTGGATCTGACTCTTCACACACCAGCAGTGTGTAAATCCAGCCACGTTACCTGTGCATCAGACTTACCTTGTGGTCACATTTGTGTGAGGACTCCGTCGTAAGAACTTTACCACCCTCGCTATAGAGGTTCAAGGACTTATATATACCGGATTCATATAACTGGACTTGTGTATATATATATGGACTCATTGCATGTCACTACGGGTTGTTTGAATATTGTTTTTGGGTGTTTTGCTGTTTCACAAATACATTATTTGCATTCAAAGAAACCCGTCTCTGATTGTTCATTGCCCACGCTATCAGAATCCTCGAGTTCCTACAATAGTATTACAGGATATTCCAGCCTAAAAAAAGAGGATTCTGCTGGGGCAATGACGGAGACACGGGCAGACAAATTGTTCACCATAGTTAACTCCTTGCAGCAGGAGGTGGCGGCTGCACACAATCAGATTAGAGACTTGGAGTCTCGGGTTAACCACAATGCACAGGGGTTTGGTCAGGCTCTCCAAGATCTACGTTCTAGGTTAGGAGTCCTGGAGGCCTTACCTACTGAGCCTACCTCATCCACCAGTATGCCCAAATTGCCTCCATTCCGTTTTAATGGTGACCGAAGTCAATTCCGTGGGTTTGTTAATCAATGTATATTATTTTTTGATGTGCATGCCTCCTACTACCGGTCTGATAGATCTAAGGTTCTATGTATTATTATGTTGTTGACATCACGTGCACTGGCTTGAGCAAATCCTATGGTTGAAAGTCATGATACCCGTCTAAATAATTTGGACAATTTTCTGGCAGCCATGGCGCAAATGTTCGACGATCCCAACCGCCGTGCTACCGCTGAATCTGCCTTGCTTTCCTTACGCCAGGGGAAACGGTCAGTCATAAATATGTTACTGAATTTAAAAGGTTAGTGGTGGACACCCAGTGGGAAAACAATGCTTTATTACCAATCTTTAGAAAAGGTTTGTCAAATGCAATCAAGGATGAGCTAGCTCGTTCAGAGTCTCCACAGGAGTTTGAATTGTTTATACAGCACTGTGTACGTATTGATATCCGTTTAACTGAACGCAGACAAGAAAAATGGGCCGCTGTAAATCGCATTACTAATTACTCTCTTCCGTCCAGGGAAACCACAGGCAAAAACCGCGAGAGGTGAGGAGGTGCCTATGCAGGTGGACTCACTGCAGAGACGTGAGAATAATGAACGCCGCGAACACCGTCTCCGTGAGCGCTTATGTTTCTATTGTGGTCAATCGGACCATTTCCTCATCAATTGTCCTAAATGTCCTAGGCGACCCAACAAGGTGTTGGCGGTAGTAGGGGATTATGATAACACAGACGCTGAGTCTGAAGTTTCGGAAACCAGTCTACATCTAGATGCGGTTTTTCCCCCAATACTGATGCCGACTTACCCTAAAGATCAAGAGGAGAAATATTCACATTGTTCTCTTCCTATACAGATTCAGTGGGAGGAACAGTGGATATCAAGTTCTGCCATGATAGACTCTGGAGCAGGTGGGAATTTCATGGATTCTTCTTTTGCAGAGGAACATGGTATAAAGACACAACTAAGAGCTTCACCAATCACTATGGAAACGGTGGATGGTTCCCCATTAGTTTCTGGACCAGTAGATCAGGAGACAGTGCCTCTGGAGTGTAAGATGGAACCAGACCATCAAGAAACACTTTCATTCATGTTAATATCTTCTCCTCATTTTCCTGTAATTTTAGGAATTCCCTGGTTACGGTCACAAAATCCAATCATCAATTGGGAAACCAAGGAGATAACCTTTTCCCCGAAGTGCAGTTCTACCATCAGTCCAACTGTAGCGGCTCCAGTTACCCAGAACTTGGAAGAGGTGATACAGGTACCTACTCTCCCTCTGATTTATCAGGAATTCTCAGACATTTGTGATAAAAGGAAGGCAGATCAACTTCCCCCACATAGACCGTATGACTGCCCCATAGAATTGCTTCCTGGAGCAGCGATTCCTTTCGGCCATGTTTACCCGTTGGCGGCTCCGGAATTAAAATCTTTACGAGAGTATATAGATGAGAATTTAGCCAAGGGGTTTATCCGACCATCTTCTTCACCAGCGGGAGCTCCAATATTCTTTGTAAAGAAGAAGGATGGTACTCTAAGACCCTGCATTGACTACCGGGAGTTAAATAAGGTAACCATTCGTAACAGGTACCCGTTGCCCCTAATTCCAGAATTGTTGGAAAGAGTTCGCCAGGCCAAAGTATTTACCAAATTAGATCTTCGTGGAGCATATAATTTACTCCGTATACGGCCCGGAGACGAATGGAAGACAGCTTTTAGATGCCGGTATGGACATTTTGAATATTTGGTGATGCCATTCGGACTCTGTAACGCTCCTGCTGCTTTTCAACATTTAGCCAACGACATTTTCAGGGATTTATTGGACCAATATGTGGTAATTTACCTTGATGACATCTTAATCTTTTCTGACTCCTTACAGGAACATCAGGAACATGTCAAGACCGTACTTAGACGTTTGAGAGATAATCATTTGTACATCAAACTCGAAAAGTGTGAGTTCCATTGTTCTGAAATTCAATTTTTGGGCTATGTTATCTCGCCTCAGGGATTGAATATGGAGTCCAGCAAGATCCAGGCAATCTTGGACTGGCCGGTACCAGGAAACATTAAGGAGGTACAACGATTCATTGGCTTTGCTAATTTTTATAGACGGTTTATCCGAAATTTTTCAGAAATTGTCTGTCCCATCACTCTCCTCACCAAGAAGGGAAGAAGTTTGAATGGTCTTCGCAAGCTCAGGAAGCCTTTGATCGCCTGAAGGGTTGTTTTACCACGGCTCCAATATTGATGCATCCGGATCCTGCACAGCCTTTTATCGTGGAGGTGGACGCGTCTGACTGTGCATTGGGAGCTATCCTCTCACAACGTACCGGAGACAAAGGTTTGCTGCACCCGTGTGCCTTCTTCTCTCGTAGGTTATCTTCTGCAGAACTGAACTATGATGTGGCAGATAAGGAACTTTTGGCAATTATTTCTGCCTTTAAGGAATGGAGACACCATTTGCAGGGGGCAACTCAGCAGGTAGTAGTACTCACGGATCATCGCAATTTGGAATTCCTTAAGTCTGCCAGGTGTCTTTCTCCTCGACAAGCTAGGTGGAGTTTGTTCTTGAACCAGTTTAATTTTATTATTTCGTACCGCCCAGGTTCACGTAATGGGAAAGCTGACGCATTATCCCGAATCCATACCGTGGATTCCGTGCCTGGGACCCCGTCGAAGACCATCTTGTCGGAGGCCAATTTCGTTGGAGTGCTCCGGAACCGGGACTTGTGGCAGGAGATCAAGCTGGCCTATGACGGTGACGTATTTCTTGCAGCTCCACCTGACAATGTGAATCTTGTCCTTCGGAATGGTGTGTGGCTTAGAGATCGATGTATTTATGTCCCAGAGGCTGTAAGACTTCGAGTTCTCAAATTGGTCCACGACTCTAAATTGGCTGGTCATAGGGGGGTACAGAAGACGCAGGAATTGTTAACTCGTTTTTTTTGGTGGCCTACCTGCTTGAAGGATGTGAATGACTATGTCCGCTCTTGTGAAGTTTGTGCCCGGTACAAGGTTCCTCGCGTTTCACCTACTGGTCTTCTTAAACCGCTACCTGTACCGTCTCGCCCTTGGGGGTCTATTTCGATGGACTTTATTGTGGAGTTACCCACCTCTGGTGGTAAAAATACTATTTTGGTGGTAGTAGATCGTTTAACGAAAGCTGCTCATTTCATTCCGTGTGCTGGTCTTCCCTCAGCTACAGAGACAGTAGATCTAGTTATCCAGAACATTTTCCGGCTGCATGGGGTACCAGATGACATCATTTCTGACCGGGGAATACAATTTACCTCTAGATTTTGGAAAGGATTTTGTTCTGCGCTCCACATTAATGTTTGCTTGTCTTCTGCATACCATCCTCAGACCAACGGGCAGACCGAACGGACAAATCAAACCTTGGAGCAATATCTACGCTGTTACGTCAGTCATTTGCAGGACGATTGGCTGAAGCTACTTCCTCTAGCGGAATTTTCGTACAACAACTCCCAAAGCAGTTCCACGAAGGTAACGCCTTTTTTGCCAACCTGGGTTATCATCCAAGTATTTTGCCTAGGTCTCCGGTTACGATTTCGGTACCAGCGGTTGAAGACAGAGTGACGGCGTTGCAACGTAATCTTGAAGTTTTGAAGGACTCCCTGACCACAGCACAGGAGCGTTACAAAAAGTCGGCCGATAGATTCCGGAAACCAGCACCTATGTATAAGGTAGGAGACTCAGTTTGGTTGTCCACCAAGAATCTAAAATTGGGTGTTCCTTCGCAGAAACTGGGACAGAAATTCATCGGTCCATTCAAGATCACTGGGATTGTGCGCTCTGTTGCCTGTCGGTTGAAGCTACCACGGACTTTAAAGGTACACCCAGTATTTCATGTTTCCTTATTAAAACCAGTCTCTCCTAACACGTTTCAGGGACGTATCGTACCTCCCCCTCCACCAGTGTTGGTTGATGGCGAAGAACAATTCGTGGTACAGGATATTGTTAATTCGAGACTTCATAGAAACCGGCTTCAGTATCTAGTTAGATGGCAAGGTTACTCTCCTGAAAATGATTCTTGGGAACCAGTAAGTAACATCAATGCGCCTCTGAAGATTGCTCAGTTTCATCGGAGATACCCGGACAGGCCTGGTCCAGGACCGTCCGAGGCCGTCTTTAGGGGGGGGAGTAATGTCAGTATTCCGGGTTTTCTAGGTAACTTTGTCAATGATTTTGCCCTTTGTTAAAATGGAGTTTGCTGTTTTCTGTGCCCTACTTCCTGTTCGTTTGTTTAAAACCCGGCTCAGGTGCTGGCTTCACTGCTGGAATATTCTGCTTCCGTTTCCCTGCAACCCAGCTGCTTTGTTCCTCACAGATCTTTTGTGTATTTACCAGGAAAGTGCATAACCTTATCTTCAGGTGTTTCTCAGCCACAGCAGTTTCTACCCATGGCTCTGGACATTCTCTGCATACGTAAGTTGCACATACTGTGTTATCACTAAACTGTTGACTTGGGAATTTAACCCTTGGTTCACTCCATCTGATAAGAACTGTGTTTCTGAACTGTTGCTGTTTAACCCTTCGTGCATTACCTCTGGTGAGAGCTGTTGGAACTGTTACTGGAACCTTACTGACATATGAACTTGTTGTTGGACTTCACTGAATTAAGCCACAACTGAGATTAACTTGTTCCTGGACCTCCCTGTGTTTTCTGCATACCTGGATCTGACTCTTCACACACCAGCAGTGTGTAAATCCAGCCACGTTACCTGTGCATCAGACTTACCTTGTGGTCACATTTGTGTGAGGACTCCGTCGTAAGAACTTTACCACCCTCGCTATAGAGGTTCAAGGACTTATATATCCGGATTCATATAACTGGACTTGTGTATATATATATATGGACTCATTGCATGTCACTACGGGTTGTTTGAATATTGTTTTTGGGTGTTTTGCTGTTTCACAAATACATTATTTGCATTCAAAGAAACCCGTCTCTGATTGTTCATTGCCCCACGCTATCAGAATCCTCGAGTTCCTACAATAGTATTACACAGTGGTTGAAGAAGTAATTGTAGCGTGATCTGCACTCAAAAAATATAAACCTCAGACTACTGTGAACACTGCACAGAACTGTTCACTAGGTGTGAAAGGCCCCTTTGTGTACTTCTATGGTGTTTACAACCAATTTATTGTATATGGAAGGAAGCGCGTCACACTAATAGATTTGAGTTATTTGAAATAGAATGGAGCAGCACCAATTAGAGAAAAATGTCAAGGATGAGGCAGGGACATACGCTCAGCAGACTACAACCAGCAGTGGTTGAAGAAGTAACTGTAGCGTGATCTGCACTCAAGAAATATAAACCTCAGACTACTGTGAACACTGCACACAACTGTTCACTAGGTGTGAAAGGCCCCTTTGTGTACTTCTATGGTGTTTGCAACCAATTTATTGTATACGGAAGGAAGCTCGTCACACTAATAGATTTAAGTTATTTGAAATAGAATGGAGCAGCACCAATTAGAGAAAAATGTCAAGGATGAGGCAGGGACACACGCTCAGCAGACTACAACCAGCAGTGGTTGAAGAAGTAACTGTAGCGTGATCTGCACTCAAAAAATATAAACCTCAGACTACTGTGAACACTGCACAGAACTGTTCACTATCTTTTAAAGGCCCCTTTGTGTACTTCTATAGTGTTTGCAACCAATGTATTGTATACGGAAGGAAGTGCGTCACACTAATAGATTTGAGTTATTTGAAATAGAATGGAGCAGCACCAATTAGAGAAAAATGTCAAGGATGAGGCAGGGACACACGCTCAGCAGACTACAACCAGCAGTGGTTGAAGAAGTAACTGTAGCGTGATCTGCACTCAAAAAATATAAACCTCAGACTACTGTGAACACTGCACAGAACTGTTCACTATCTTTGAAAGGCCCTTTGTGTACTTCTATAGTGTTTGCAACCAATGTATTGTATACGGAAGGAAGCGTGTCACACTAATAGATTTGAGTTATCTGAAATAGAATGGAGCAGCACCAATTAGAGAAAAATGTCAAGGATGAGGCAGGGACACACGCTCAGCAGACTACAACCAGCAGTGGTTGAAGAAGTAACTGTAGAGTGATCTGCACTCAAAAAATATAAACCTCAGACTACTGTGAACACTGCACAGAACTGTTCACTATCTTTGAAAGGCCCCTTTGTGTACTTCTAAATTTTTTGCAACCAATGTATTGTATACGGAAGGAAGCGAGTCACACTAATAGGTTTGAGTTATTTGAAATAGAATGGAGCAGCACCAATTAGAGAAAAGTGTCAAGGATGAGGCAGGGACACACGCTCAGCAGACTACAACCAGCAGTGGTTGAAGAAGTAACTGTAGCGTGATCTGCACCCAAAAAATATAAACCTCAGACTACTGTGAACACTGCACAGAACTGTTCACTATCTTTGAAAGGCCCTTTGTGTACTTCTATAGTGTTTGCAACCAATGTATTGTATACGGATGGAAGCGCGTCACACTAATAGATTTGAGTTATTTGAAATAGAATGGAGCAGCACCAATTAGAGAAAAATGTCAAGGATGAGGCAGGGACACACGCTCAGCAGACTACAACCAGCAGTGGTTGAAGAAGTAACTGTAGCGTGATCTGCACTCAAAAAATATAAACCTCAGACTACTGTGAACACTGCACAGAACTGTTCACTATCTTTGAAAGGCCCCTTTGTGTACTTCTATAGTGTTTGCAACCAATGTATTGTATACGGAAGGAAGCGTGTCACACTAATAGATTTGAGTTATTTGAAATAGAATGGAGCAGCACCAATTAGAGAAAAATGTCAAGGATGAGGCAGGGACACAAGCTCAGCAGACTACAACCAGCAGTGGTTGAAGAAGTAACTGTAGCGTGATCTGCACTCAAAAAATATAAACCTCAGACTACTGTGAACACTGCACACAACTGTTCACTAGGTGTGAAAGTCCCCTTTGTGTACTTCTATGGTATTTGCAACCAATTTATTGTATACAATAGGAAGCGCGTCACACTAATAGATTTGAGTTATTTGAAATAGAATGGAGCAGCACCAATTTGAGAAAAATGTCAAGGATGAGGCAGGGACACACGCTCAGCAGACTACAACCAGCAGTGGTTGAAGAAGTAACTGTAGCGTGATCTGCACCCAAAAAATATAAACCTCAGACTACTG
>JARQOD010000003.1:236331933-236442789 GCA_033576555.1 Oophaga sylvatica
GAGGCGGCTCCCAAAATTTGGACACATCCCAATACCCCTTTGAAGAGATGTTCAGGAGGGCCTCCTGAAAACATTGTTCCTATTATTAGGAAGTGGGTATCCCATACTGTTTTCCTATGCAGGGAATGCAAGGGCTGCCAAAATTTGGAGGCACTCCAATGCCCCTTTGAAGAAAAGTAGAGGAGGGCCTCCTGAAAAACAATGTTCCCATTATTAGGAAGTGGGTATCCCATACTGTTTGCCTATGCAGTGAATACAATGTCTGACAAAAATTTGGACGCACCCCAATACCCCTTTGAAGAGACATACAGGATGGTCTCTTGAAAACAATATTCCCATTACTAAGGAGGGGGTCTCCTATACTTGTAATGCCCATGTACTAAATGTAATGGCTGACAAACATTTATCCCTGGGGGGTATACATGAACATACTGTATACCAATTATTTTTTTACGGGCGGCAAAAACACCCTTTAACCCCGAGGGTGGTTTGCACGTTAATAACCGGACCAATTTTTACAATTCTGACCACTATCCCTTTATGAGGTTATAACTCTGGAAGCTTCAATGGATCTTGGCGATTCTGAGATTGTTTTCTCGTGACATATTGTCCTTCATGATATTTATAAAATTTATTCGATATAACTTGCATTTATGAAAAAAGAAAAATATGGCAAAAATTGTGAAAATTTAGCAATTTTTATGCCCTTAAAACAGAGAAATATGTCAGACAAAATAGTTAATAAATAACATTTCCAACATGTCTACTCTATGTCAGCACAATTTTAGAAACAACATTTTTTATTTTAGGAAGTTGTAAGGGTTAAAAGTTGACCAGCAATTTCTCATTTTTACAACAAAATTTACAAAACCATTTTTTTAGGGACCACCTCACATTTGAAGTCACTTTGAGGGGTCTATATGGCAGAAAATGCCCAAAAGTGACACCATTCTAAAAACTGTACCCCTTAAAGTACTCAAAACCACATTCAAAAAGTTTATTAACCCTTCAGATGCTTCACAGGAATTTTTGGAATGTGGAATGAAAAAATGAACATTTAACTTTTTAGTCACAAAAATGATTTTTACAAACAATTTTTTTATTTTCACAAGGGTACAAGGAGAAAATTGACAGAAAAAGTTGTTAAATTTCTCCTTAGTACGCTGATACCCCATATGTGGGGAAAAACCACTGTTTCGGCGCATGGCAGGGCTCAGAAGAGAAGGAACGCCATTTGACTTTTTCAAACCAAAATTGGCTGGAATTGAAATCGGACACCATGTCGCGTTTGGAGAGCCCCTGATGTGCCTAAACAGTGGAAACCCCCAATTCTAACCCTAACCCCAACACACCCCTAACCCTAATCCCAACCCTAACCCTAACAAACCCCTAATCCTAATTCAAACCCTAACCCCAACTCTAGCCCCAACCCTAACTTTAGCCCCAACCCTACTTTAGCCCAACCCTAACCCTACCTTTAGCCCCAACCCTAACCATAACTTTAGCCCTAATCCTAACTTTAGCCCCAACCCTAACCCTAGCTTTAGCCCCAGTCCTAACTTTAGCCCCATCTCTAACCTTAACTTTAGCCTCAACCCTATCTTTAGCCCCAACCCTAACCCTAATGGGAAAATGGAAATAAATAATTTTTATTTTATTGTTTTTCCATAACTAAGGGAGTGATAAAGGGGGCTTGATTTACTATTTATAGTGGGTTTTTATGTTTGGCAGCTGTCACACACTAAAAGACGCTTTTTGTTGCAAAAAAAAATAGTTTTTTGCATCACCACATTTTGAGAGCTATAATTTTTTCATATTTTGGACCACAGAGTCATCTGAGGTCTTGTTTTTTGTGGGATGAGTTGACGGTTTTATTGGTATCATTTTAGAGCACATGACATTTTTTGAATGCTTTTAATTCCAATTTTTTTGAGGCAGAATGAACAAAAACCAGCAATTCATGAATTTTTTTTGGGGTGGGTAATTTATACCATTCCGGTGGTGGTAAAATTGATAAGGCAGTTTTATTTCGCGGTCAGTACGATTACAGCGATAACTCATTGATATCATTTTTTTACGTTTTGGTGCATTTATACAATAAAAACTATTTTATATAAAAAATTATTTTTGCATCGGTTTATTCTGAGAGCTATAACTTTTTTATTTTTTCGCTGATGACACTTTATAGTAGCTCGTTTCTTGCGGGAAAAGATGATGTTTTCAGCGTTATCATGTTTATTTATATCCTTCTTTTTGATCGCGTGTTATTCCACTTTTTGTTGTGCGGTATTATGATAAAGCATTTTTTTTTGCCTTGTTTTTCTTTTTTTTAATGGGTTCACTAAAGGGGCTAACTAGTGGAACAGTTTTATAGGGCAGGTCGTCATGGACGCGGTGATACTAAATATGTGTACTTTTATTTTTTTTATTTACATAATAATAATGTTTTTATTGGGGAAATATATATATACTTATATATATATATATATATTATATATATATATATATATATATATATATATTTTATTTATTTAGGGATTTTTAAAAAAATATTTTTACACAGTATAACTTTTTTATTTTTACATTGTCCCAGGGTGGGACATTACTATATAATGTCAGATCGCTGATCTGACACTTTGGAGAGCACTGTGTCAGATCAGCGATGTGATAGGCAGTGCAGAAGGCTTGCCGGCGACTGCTCTCAGCAGGCACTCACAAGCCCCTCCCTGCAGGACCCGGAAGGACACAGCGGCCATCTTGGATCCGGGGCCTGCAGGGAGGAGGCCCTCGGAACACCGTGATCACATTGCGTTGTTCTGAGGGTCTCAGGGAATCACGCATGGAGCCCCCTCCCTTCCTGATGATTACCTATGCCACCGGAACACTGCAATCATGTTTGGTCACAGTGTGCCAGGGGTTAAAGTGCTGCGAACGGTCCATGACCACTCCTGGCACTTAGTGCCGGGTGTCAGCTGTGAGAATCAGCTGACACCAGGCCGCGATCGGCAACGCTCACCCCGTGAGCACGTCCGATCGCATGTGACAGGCCTAGGTCCAATGGACGGGATAGTGCATCTAATGTCATGAAGGAGTTGCAAAAATTATGTGGGTGTTGCATCACAGACCACAGTCACCCTGGTAATGTGGTGGAGGATGAAGATGAGGAGGAGGACAACAGCAAATAGCCAAAATCAGGAAGTGTATACCCATGTGTGGGTGTGAAAGGGTGCATGGGAATAGACCTCCCAAAAAAGGCACTGGATTTGAGTTTATGTTACACTGCTTGTTATGATTTGGTAGCTGAGGAGAGCAAGCAAAAACGGCAATACACCAGAGAGGTTGGAATCTACTGGATTGCAGTACTCTGACTAGCCACCACAACTAAAGGCAGCCGTGGAGCGTACCTACGTTGGTCCTAGACGCCTCGTCACAACCTGAGAGGTTAACTACACCTAAAGATAGAAAGAGGAAAAGCTATATCTGCCCCGGAGCAGATCCCCAAAGAACATAGGAAGCCCCCAAACATGTAATGGCGGTTAGACAAGAGGAAATACAGACACAGACAGAAAATAGTATGAGCAAACGTTGGGGCCCAATCTACCTGGACAGAAAAGGATAGGAAGGACACTTACTGCAATCCCAAAAAACCCTAAAAAGTACCAACTCTACTAATTGCAAAAACACCTGAGATCACACGACCTCTACCACCTAAATTAGTTCTCTGGTGTAACAAAACTAAGCCGCAGCCACTGAAAAAACTGGAAAAGGCAAATGAACAAATAACAGTCGCTCAGATAAACTGAGAGAAGCACAAGCCCCCGGAGGGGACCTGGCTGACCTCCACAGAAGTGCAGGGAACAATGCAAAAAGCAAGCACAAAAAAATAAAAACAGAAAATGTCTTATCTGAGAGCAGGAGAAGAGGCAAGATTCAGCAAGCTTCCAAGTGAACCAGGAATCACAGTTGAGACAAGAACAATTGATCACCGGCAACCCTGATGGGAGGGAACCTCCCTTATATAGGACCAGTCTGTAACTCCTGACTGCCAATCTTCACTAAATGTTTCAGCACTGTCTGCAACCACCAGAGGGAGCTTCTGCTCAGAACTCATTTCTAACACATTCACAACAGTACCCCCCCTTGAGGAGGGGTCACCGAACCCTCACTTGGGCAACCAGGTCGGTCAGGATGAGCTCTGTGATACGCACGGATCAGTTTCCTAGCATGGATGTCCGAAGCAAACACCCAAGAATTGTCCTCCTGACCATAACCTCTCCACTTAACCAAATACTGGAGTTTCCGTCTAGAAAAACGAGAATCCAATATTTTCTCAACCACATACTCCAGATTGCCCTCAACCAAAACAGGGTCAGGAGGCGCAGCCATAGGAACCACTGGCTCGACAAACCTCTTCAATAAGGACTTGTGGAACACGTTATGGATCTTAAATGTCCCTGGAAGAAGTAAACGAAAGGAAACAGGATTAAGAATCTCCATGATCTTATAAGGTCCAATGAACCTAGGCTTAAATTTAGGAGATGCAACTCTCATAGGGATATTTCTTGAGGACAACCAGACCAAGTCCCCCACTTCAAACCGAGGACCATCAGTCCTATGTGTTGTGAATGTGCTAGAAATGAATTCTGAGCAGAAGCTCCCTCTGGTGGTTACAAACAGTACTGAACTATTCAATGAAGATTGTGAAGATTGGCGATCAGGTGTTACTGACTGGTCTTATATAAGGGAGGTTCCCTCCCATCAGGGTTGCCGGTGATCAATTGTTCTGGTCTCTACTTTTGTTCCTGGTTCACTTTGAAGCTTGCTGTTTCGTGCCTGCATCTTCTGCTATCAGATAAGACATTTTCTTCTTTTGTTTTTTTGTGCTTGCTTTTTGCATTTTGTCCTGCACTTCTGTGGGGGTCTGCCAGGTCCCCTCCGGGGGCTTGTGCTCCTCTCAGTTTAGTTCAGCCAGTTGTTTGTTCATTTGCCTTTTCCAGTTTTTTCAGTGGTTTGCTGTTTAGTTTTGTTACACCAGAGAACTAATTTAGGTGGTAGAGGTCGTGTGATCTCAGGTGTTTTTGCAATTAGTGTGTTGGCATTCTCCTGAGAGAGGGACAACCTCTCCACTACCTGGTCCCAAATCTGCTGCATACGCTCCACAACAGAATCGACACCTGGACAGACAGAAGCCTCCGTCTGTCCCGAAGAAAATCGAGGGTGAAACCCAAAATTGCAGAAAAATGGAGACATCAAAGTGGCAGAGCTAGCCCTATTATTAAGAGCAAACTCAGCCAAAGGCAAAAAAGAGACCCAGTCTTCTTGATCAGCAGACACAAAGCATCTCAGATAAGTCTCCAATGTCTGGTTTGTTCTCTCAATTTGTCCATTGGTCTGAGGATGAAAAGCCGAGGAGAAAGACAATTGAACACCAAGTTTAGAACAAAAAGTCCTCCAAAATCTGGAAACAAACTGGACTCCTCTGTCAGACACAATGTTCTCAGGAATGCCGTGTAACCGAACCATGTGCTGAAGGAAAAAAAGGCACCAATTCGGAGGAGGAAGGCAACTTAGGTAATGGCACAAGATGTATCACTTTGGAAAACCTATCACAAATCACCCAGATAACGGTCATTCTCTGAGAAACAGGGAGGTCGGAAATGAAATCCATAGAGATATGGGTCCATGGTCTCTTGGGCACAGGCAACGGAATCAACAAACCACTAGAGCGAAAGCAAGGCTTGGAGTGAGAGCAAGTCCCGCAGGACTGCACAAATTCCCTGACGTCACGAGACAAAGTAGGCCACCAAAAGGACCGACTAACCAAGTCTCTGGTACCAAAAATTCCGGGATGACCGGCCAACGCAGAACAATGAATCTCAGACATCACACTCTTTTTCCACTGGTCTGGGACAAACAATTTCCCAATAGGGCAGAGTTCGGGTTTATCCTCCTGACACCCTTCCAGAGCCAGTCTCAAATTGGGCGAGATGGCGGAAAGAACTACACCCTCTTTCAAAATGACAGCAGGATCAGATAACTCAGGAGAGTCCGCAAGGAAACTCCTCGAGAGGGCATCCGCTTTAACATTCTTAGTGCCAGGAAGAAAGGAAACCACAAAATTAAAACGTGTGAAAAACAAGGCCCACCTGGCCTGTTTAGGATTAAGTCGCTTGGCTGATTCCAGATAAACCAGATTCTTATGGTCCGTGAGGACCACCACCTGATGTTTGGCTCCCTCCAGCCAATGTCTCCACTCTTCAAAAGCCCACTTCATGGCCAATAACTCCCGATTACCCACGTCATAATTACGTTCAGTTGGAGAAAATTTTCGAGAGAAAAAGGCACAAGGGTTACTTTTAGAGGTCTCTGGATCTCTTTGGGACAAAACGGCACCTGCCCCAATTTCAGAGGCATCAACCTCCACCTGAAATGGCAGAGAAACATCAGGCTGCCGTAGTACAGGAGCAGAAGTGAATCTCTGCTTAAGTTCCTGAAACGCAGAAACTGCCTCAGGAGGCCAGTTCACCACATCAGAACCCTTCTTGGTCAAATCAGTCAATGGTTTAACAATAACAGAGAAATTACCAATAAATTTACCTTAAAAATTGGCAAAACCCAAGAATCTCTGAAGAGCCTTTAATGAAGTAGGTTGGACCCAATCACAGATGGCCTGAACCTTGACCGGGTCCATTTCAATAACAGATGGGGACAAAATGAATCCCAGAAATGAGATCCTCTGTACGCCAAAAAGACACTTTGATCCCTTTACATACAGAGCATTCTCTCTCAAAATCTGGAACACAGTCCGAACATGTTTCACATGAGAGTCCCAGTCATTGGAAAAAATAAAGATATCATCCAAATAAACAATCAGAAATTTATCCACAAAATCCCTGAAAATGTCATTCATGAAGGACTGGAAGACGGAAGGAGCATTAGTGAGCCCAAAGGGCATCACTAGGTACTCAAAATGCCCCTCTGGGGTATTAAACGCCATCTTCCATTCATCCCCGTGCTTAATGCGAATAAGGTTATACGCCCCCCTGAGGTCAAGCTTGGTAAACCAAGTAGCACTTTTCACCCTGGAAAACAGGTCAGAAATCAAGGGTAACGGATATTGATATTTCACAGTGATATTGTTCAAGAGACGATAATCAATACACGGCCTTAATGAACCATCCTTTTTGGCCACAAAGAAAAAACAGGCACCCAAGGGTGAAGAGGATGGTCTGATATGACCCTTCTCCAATGACTCCTTGATATAAGACCGCATAGCGTCATGTTCAGGTACAGACAAGTTAAAAAGGCGACCTTTAGGGAATTTACTACCAGGCACTAATTCAATAACGCAGTCATAGCTCCTATGGGGGACAAGGATGCAGATTTACTTTTGCTAAACACATCAGAAAAATCAGTCAAAAAGTCAGGAACATCCTGAGCCTGGGGAGAGGCAGAAAAAACAGGATTGTTGGCATTAACACATTGGCAGCCCCAACTGGTCACAGACACCGATTTCCAATCCAAAACAGGATTATGAGACTGTAACCAAGGGAAACCCAGTACAATAATGTCATGCAGATTATACAGCACCAAAAATTTGCAACTCTCCTGATGATCAGGTTCAACCCTCATTATCACCTGAGTAGAAAACTGGGGTTTATTCTCAGCCAAAGGGGTAGAATCAATCCCCAGTAGGGGAATAGACTTCCGTAGGGGTATCAAGGGAAACCCACAACGTTTAGCAAAATCAAAATCCATCAGGTTAATAGCTGCTCCCGAATCAACAAAAGCCTGAGCAGAAAATGTGGACAGGGAGCAAATCAGGGTAACAGTCAACAGAAATTTAGTCTGAACACTACCCAAGACAACTGAGCGTGCAAAACGTCTTCCCCGCTTAGGGCAGACTGAAATAGCATGAGAGGCGTCACCACAGTAGAAACATAACCCATTGCGTTTTCGAAACTCATGACGCTGTGCCCCAGAAGCCACTGCATGGACTCATAAGCTGGTTCACAAGGCAACACTATTCCACACATACCTCTACGCTCACGCAAACGTCTATCAATTTGAATTGCTAATGACATAGAATCATTGAGACCAGAGGGAGCAGGGAAACCCACCATAACATCTTTTACATTATCTGACAGACCCTTCCGAAAAAGGGCTGCCAAAGCATCATCATTCCATTTGGTCAGGACTGCCCACTTTCGGAATTTCTGACAGTACAACTCAGCGTCCTCAAGCCCCTGATTTAATGCCAACAAGGTTTTTTCAGCTTGATCAGTGACATTAGGTTCATCGTACAATAACCCCAGAGCCAGAAAAAATGCATCAACATTACTCAAAACAGGATCCCCAGGTGTCAGGGAAAAAGCCCAATCCTGAGGATCGCCGCGCAGGAGAGAGATGACAATTTGAACCTGCTGTGCTGCGTTCCCTGAGGACTTAGGTTTTAAGGCAAAAAACAACTTACAGTTATTTTTGAAATTCAGAAATTTAGCTCGATCCCCCAAAAATAAATCTGGCATGAGGATCCTAGGCTCCACAACCGGCAACCTAGCAAGATAGGCAGCAATACTCCGAACTTCAGTCGCAAGCTGATCCACACGCCAGACAACTGTGCAAATTCCATTGAGAGAAAAAAAAATCCTCCTCAGCACACAGAGAAAAAGAGGGAAATGCAACAAACAGAGAAAAAAAAAATTTCTGACAACTTTCTTTTTTCTTTTTCCCTTTACTATTTTTCCCTTCTGTTGAGTACTATATAATTTTCAGTTTGGCCGGTGATACTGTTATGATTTGGTAGCTGAGGAGAGCAAGCAAAAACGGCAATACACCAGAGAGGTTGGAATCTACTGGATTGCAGTACCCTGACTAACCACCACAACTAAAGGCAGCCGTGGAGCGTACCTACGTTGGTCCTAGACGCCTCGTCACAGCCTGAGAGGTTAACTACACCTAAAGATAGAAAGAGGAAAAGCTATCTGCCCTGGAGCAGATCCCCAAAGAACATAGGAAGCCCCCAAACATGTAATGGTGGTTAGACAAGAGGAAATACAGACACAGACAGAAAATAGTATGAGCAAACGTTGGGGCCCAATCTACCTGGACAGAAAAGGATAGGAAGGACACTTACTGCAATCCCAAAAAACCCTAAAAAGTACCAACTCTACTAATTGCAAAAACACCTGAGATCACACGACCTCTACCACCTAAATTAGTTCTCTGGTGTAACAAAACTAAGCCGCAGCCACTGAAAAAACTGGAAAAGGCAAAAGAACAAACAACAGTGGCTCAGACAAACTGAGAGGAGCACAAGCCCCCGGAGGGGACCTGGCTGACCTCCACAAAAGTGCAGGAAACAATGCAAAAAGCAAGCACAAAAATAAAAACAGAAAATGTCTTATCTGAAAGCAGGAGAAGAGGCAAGATTCAGCAAGCTTCCAAGTGAACCAGGAATCACAGTTGAGACAAGAACAATTGATCACCGGCAACCCTGATGGGAGGGAACCTCCCTTATATAGGACCAGTCTGTAACTCCCGACTGCCAATCTTCACTAAATGGTTCAGCGCTGTCTGCAACCACCAGAGGGAGCTTCTGCTCAGAACTCATTTCTAACACATTCACAACAGCTGCTAACATTTGGTGGTGTTGAGAAGTCTGGCCCAATCCAGCCCTTGTTCATTTATAAGAGTCAGCCTGTTAAGCATTTTCACTTGACAGGCGGATGCGCTTATCAGTAGTGATGGGCGAGCACTAAAATTCTCGGGTGCTCGTTGTTCGGGTCGAGCAGATTGGAATACTCGGGTACTCAGACAGAACAACGAGCCCAATGTAAGTCTATGGAAGACCCAAACATTTTTACCGCGATCCTCCAGGGAGTCTTTTAACCCCTTATTGACAGATCCAATTTGCAGCTTAATGACCGGGCCAATTTTTACAATTCTGACCACTGTCACTTTATGAGGTTATAACTCTGGAACGCTTTAACGAATCTCGCTGATTCTGAGACTGTTTTTTCATTACATATTGTACTTCATGTTAGTGGTAAAAAAAAATTTGCGTTTATTTATGAAAAAAACGGAAATATGGTGAAAATTTTGAAAATTTAGCAATTTTCAAACTTTAAATTTTTATGCCCTTAAATCAGAGAGATATGTCACACAAATTTCTTAATAAATAACATTTCCCACATGTCTACTTTACATCAGCACAATTTTGGAAACAAATTTTTTTTTTTGTTACGAAGTTATAAGGGTTAAATTTGACCAGCGATTTCTCCATTTTACAACACCATTTTTTTTTAGGGACCACATCACATTTGAAGTCACTTTGAGGGTTCTATATGATAGAAAATACTCAAAAGTGACACCATTCTAAAAACTGCACCCTCAAAGTGCTCAAAACCACATTCAAGAAGTTTATTTACCCTTTACTTGCTTCACAGGAACTGAAGCAATGTGGAAGGAAAAAATTAACATTTAACTTTTTTTTAAAACAATTTATTTCAGAACCAATTTTTTTTATTTTCACAAGTGTTAAAAGAGAAAATGAACCACAAAATGTGTTGTCCAATTTCTCCTGAATAGCCTGATACCCCATATGTGGGGGTAAACCACTTTTTGGGCGCACTGCAGAGGTCGCAAGGGAAGGAGCGCCGTTTGACTTTTTCAACACAGAATTGGCTGGACGCCATGTCGCGTTTGGAGAGCCCCTGATGTGCCTAAACAGTGGAAACCCCAACAAGTGACCCGATTTTGGAAACTATACCCCCCAAAGAGCTTATCTAGATGTGTGGTGAGCACTTTGAACCTCCAAGTGCTTCACAGAAGTTTATAACGTAGAGCAGGGAAAATAAAAAATCATTTTTTTTCCTCAAAAATTATTTTTTATTTTCCCAAGGGTAACAGGAGAATTGAGAGCCTCAAAGTTGGTGGCAATTTGTCCTGAATACACTGATATCCCATATGTATGGGTAAACTACTATTTGGGTGCACGGCAGGGCTCGGAAGGAAGGGAGCACCATTTGACTTTTTGAAGCCATGTCGTGTTTGGAGACCCCCTGATGAGCCTAAATAGTGGAAACCCCTCAATTCTAGCTCCAACCCTAACGCCAACACACCCCTAACCCTAATCCCAACCCTAACCCTAATCCCAACCCTAATTGTAACCCTAACCCTAATTGTAAACCTAACCCTAATTGTAAACCTAACTCTAACCCTAATCCTAACCCTAACCCTAATTGTAACCCTAACCCTAATGGAAAAATGAAAATAAATATATTTTCTTTATTTTATTTTATGTCCCTAACTAAGGGGGTGATAAAGGGTTTTATTTATTTTTTTATTTTGATCACTGTGATAGCGTTTATCACAGTGATCAAAATGACCTGCACTGAATGAATATATCTGCCGGGCGACAGATTCTGCAGGCGCACTGCGCATGTGCCCACCATTTTTTTTGCAGGATGAAGACCGGGAGATGCAGGAGCCATGGGAGGACATGCGGGACACCGGGAGGTACAGGGAGGGGATTGGGGGTCCAGGGGACCCTATTTCTCTCCCCTCTGATGTGCGATCACATCAGAGGGGAGAGAAATTACATGCAGAATCGCTGGTTTTTTTTTGCGATCGCAGTTATATGGTTAATAATGGTGATAGCAAAAGCGGGAGACTGCGGGGGACCCAAATTATGTTCACTGGGGTCTAGGCTACCCCCTGTTAGCCGAGACCCCGGAGAAAATCTGACTCGGCGGGCGCACTGCGCATGGCCCCACCATTTTCTTTGCTCCGGGAGCCATCGGAGGACAGGGGAGACACTGGGAGGCATGGGGAACTAATCGGGGTCCCGGGGACCCCATTTCTCTCCCCTCTGATGTGCGATCACATCAGATGAGAGAGAAATTAAATGCAGGATCGCAGTTTTTTTTTTTCGGTCGCCGTTATATTGTTAATAATGACATCGCAAAAGCGGGGTCGGTAAAAATCGACCCGAATCATGTTCTCTGGGGTCTCGGCTACCCAGTTAACCGAGACCCCAAAGGAAATCCGACTCTGGGGGGCGCTATACACTTTCTCCGCAGCGCCGTGAATTAACGGCGCTGTGGTTTAAGTACCCTTAACTACCGTCGTTAAAATGCGTATCCGCGGTCGTTAAGGGGTTAAGGTATAAAAACGTCTGAAAATGATGGAAACACTGCTCAAATGACATGGGGACATCATGGGTATCGCCCCAGGAAGCATTCCTGACTCCTAGTTCACAGCTTTAAACAATGTTGACAGAGTTTCATGCCATTTTTACCGGTGCACCAAAAAGCATACCAAAACTAAACCAAAATGGATTTTGCTGGGAAATATGTTAAGGTACATCCTTTCCAGGTTAATGACTTGTATACAGTTATATGAAAAAGTTTGGGCACCCCTATTAATCTTAAGCTTAATGTTTGATAAAAATTGGTGTTTTTCAACAGCTATTTCAATTTGATATATCTAATAACTATTGGACACAGTAATGTTTCTGCCTTGAAATTAGGTTTATTGTACTAGCAGAACATGTGCAATCTGCAATCAAACAAAATTTGGCAGGTGCATAAGTATGGCCACCCTTATCATTTTCTTGTTTAAAATACTCCTACCTACTTTTTACTGACTTACTAAAGCACTTTTTTTGGTTTTTAACCTCATTGAGCTTTGAACTTTATAGCCAGGTGTATGCAATCATGAGAAAAGCTACTTAAAGTGGCCACTTTTGAATCTCCTATGAAGAGTGGCATCATGGTCTCCTCAAAACAACTGTCAAATGATCTGAAAACAAAGATTATTCAACATAGTTGTTCAGGGGAAGGATACAAAAAGCTGTCTCAGAGATTTAACCTGTCAGTTTCCACTGTGAGGAACATAGTAAGGAAATGGAAGAACACAGGGACAGTTCTTGTTAAGGCCAGAAGTGGCAGGCCAAGAAAAACATCAGAAAGGCAGAGAAGAAGAATGGTGAGATCAGTCAAGGACAATCCTCAGACCACCTCCAGAGAGCTGCAGCATCAATTTGCTGCAGATGGTGTCACTGTGCATCGGTCAACTATACAATGCACTTTGCACAAGGAGAAGCTGTATGGGACAGTGATGCGAAAGAAGCCGTTTCTGCAAGCACGCCACAAACAGAGTCGGCTGAGGTATGCAAAAGCACATTTGGAGAAGCCAATTTCTTTTTGGAAGAACGTCCTGTGGACTGATGAAGCCAAGATTGAGTTGCTTGGTCATACAAAAAGGCGTTATGCATGGCGTCAAAAAAACACAGCATTCCAAGAAAAACACTTGCTACCCATATTAAAATTTGGTGTAGGTTCCATCATGCTTTGGGGCTGTGTGGCCAATGCCGGCACCGGGAATCTTGTTAAAGTTGAGGGATGCATGGATTCCACTCAGTATCAGCAGATTCTTGACAATAATGTTCAAGAATCAGTGACAAAGTTGAAGTTACGCAGGGGATGGATCTTTCAGCAAGACAATGATCCAAAACACCGCTCCAAATCTACTCAGGCATTCATGCAGAGGAACAATTACAATGTTCTGGAATGGCCATCCCAGTCCCCAGAACTGAATATCATTGAACATCTGTGGGATCATTTGAAGAGGGCTGTCCATGCTTGGCGACCATCAAACTTAACTGAACTGGAATTGTTTTGTAAAGAGGAATGGTCAAAAATACCTTCATCCAGGATCCAGGAACTCATTAAAAGCTACAGGAAGCGACTAGAGGCTGTTATTTTTGCAAAAGGAGGATCTACTAAATATTAATGTCACTTTTCTGGTGAGGTGCCCAAACTTATGCACCTGTCAAATTTTGTTTGGCTGCAGATTGCACATTTTCTGTTAGTACAATAAACCTCATTTCAAGGCAGAAACATTACTGTGTCCAATAGTTATTAGATATATCAAACTGAAATAGCTGTTGAAAACACCAATTTTTATCAAACATTAAGCTTAAGATTAATAGGGGTGCCCAAATTTTTTCATATAACTGTAAGCATACATGTCTTGTTTCATTTATGAAGGAGGGACTCTTAAAGTCACAGAGACTATTTGTTATGTTTTGGTAGCTGAGGAGGCAGGAGCAAAACACCGCATAGGTAGCCCAACACCAGAGAGGCAGGAAACCAATAGGTTGCAGACCCCTAAAATAACCGCACAACTAGAAGCAGCCGTGAAGCGTACCTATGGTGGTCCTAGATGCCTCGGCACAGCCGGAGAGATAGCTATCCCTGAAGATGGAAAGAAGAAAGCTAACTGCTCCGGAGTAGACAACAAAAGAGAAGGAAGCCCCCAAACATATAATGGCGGTTAGACAAGATGAAAAAACAAACACAGACAGAAAATAGATTGAGCAAACGCTGGGGCCCAAAACTGTCTAGATAGGATAGTACAGGAGAGAATACTGTCTTCAACCCAGAAAAACCCTAGGAAAAACTCCAACACTTCGGAATCCAAAAACACTGAGACCACACGGTCTAGACCACCTATATCAGATCTCTGGTGTGGACACGTAGCCACCCAAAGGGGACCCGGCTGAAGACAAAAAGCAATGCAGCAAAACGCAAGGAATTCAAACCACAGTAAAAAAAAACTGAAAGAGACTTATCTGAAAGAAAGCAAGCAGCAGAGAGCAGGAAAGCAAGCTGAATTCCAACCTAGACCAGGAAGCACAATTGATCACCGGCGAGGATCATGGGAGGTCTGCTCACTTATATCAGGCCAGTCAGTACCACCTGACAACCACTCGTTATCTTCAGGTGTAGGACACTTGGTATTCAACATAGGTTCAATACCCTCAGCAACCACCAGAGGGAGCTTCAGCTCCGAAGTCATCTCCAAAACGTTCACAACACTATTTTTACAGGGCATCAGGCAGCATTATTCTTCTTAAAGGACCATTATTAAACAGTGGGTCTCCTAAACTGTTATAGCCTATGCAGTGAGTGGATGGGCTGGAAAGAATTATGACGCACCCCAATACCCCTTTCACGAGATGTCCAGGATGGCTTCCATAAAAAATGATGCATTGAAAGCAAGGCTTGCCCTGCTACCAAGTCCTATGCACCCCAATAAGCCTTTGAACCCAGGTACTGGATGGGCCCAGGAAAATCCACTTTACATTATTCATTTTGTCCTCCAATTCAGTTTTTTTTTGCATTGACTGCAAGGCCTGCCCTGCTACCAAGTCATATGCACCCCAATAAGACTTTGAACCCACATAGTGGATGGGCACAGGAAAGTCCACTTCACGTTATTCATTTTGTACTCCCATTCTCTTTCTTATGCATTGACTGCAAGGCCTGCCCTGCTACCAAGTCATATGCAACCCAATCCCCCCTTGGAAGAAACATGGAGGAGGGCCTCTTAACAAAAAATGTCCCATTAACAAGGAGCGTGTCTCCTAGACTTGTAATGCCCATTCCCTAACTGTGTTGGCTGGCCAACATTTTCCCCTGTGGAGTACACCTCAACCTTTTCCATAACAAGTATTTAACACCCAGCAAAAACACCCACCCTTGTTTGGATTTTGACACTGGCTGCAGCAGCACAGAACATGTTAACCCTGCTGATCTACTGGCAGCGGCTGATGGGACGTGGAGGAAAGCTTGATTAAAAACTAGGCCCAATTTAAAGAATCGGGTCTCCTAGACTTTGAATGCCCATACACTTAGGCTGTCAAACATTTTCCCCTGTGGGGTACATCTCAATCTTTTCCATAACAAGTATTTAACACCCAGCAAAAACACTCACCCTTGTTTGGATTTTGACACTGGCTGCAGCAGCACAGAACATGTTAACCCTGCTGATCTACTGGCAGCGGCTGATGGGACGTGGAGGAAAGCTTGATTAAAAACTAGGCCCAATTTAAAGAATCGGGTCTCCTAGACTTTGAATGCCCATACACTTAGGCTGTCAAACATTTTCCCCTGTGGGGTACATCTCAATCTTTTCCATAACAAGTATTTAACACCCAGCAAAAACACCCACCCTTGTTAGGATTTTGACACTGGATGTAGCAGCATGGAAAACGTTAACCCTGGTGATCTACTGGCAACGGATGATGAGACGTGGAGGAAGGCCTGATTAAAAACTAGGCCCAGTTTAAATGAGCGGGTCTACTAGACTTGGAATGCCCATACACTGTGTGTTGGCTGTCAAAGATTTTCCCCTGTGGGGTACACCTCAACCTTTTCCATAACAAGACTTTTACGCCGAGCAAAACCACCCACTCTTGTTCGTGTGACGACTTATGGAGTGGATCCTCTGGGCCGTGATACCAACCCACCACGGGCGAGCTGACCTAGTGAGGATCACCCCCTATTCAAGGAGTGTCAGGAGCAGGCCCAGGGGAATAAAGTACCATGACTGATGGAACCAGGTGGCCGGCTTAAAGGAGGCACGAGAGACCATGTTTAGCAGGGTGAAGACAGAGGCACTCAGAGTACAGGACCCAGCGTGCCCCGAGTACACACTTTACATATGGGAAAAATGGAAAATATAAGAATAAATGGGAAGACTATACGTACATCTCATTTTTATGAGATTTCCCCCGGGGGAGTAACATTTGTTTTGGTTTCAAAAGCTTACGTATTTTGGCCAAAATATCAACTAATACCTCACTATTTTTGCATTTTTTGCACTATATTTTTCGGGGTGCAGCCAAGCCTAAACACGTTTGGTCTCGTATGAGGGGTGTACACACTGGTACGCATTGAGAGTGTGCTGGCCAGCCAGCCTAATCGAATAGTAGGGGCATGACTAATAGACTGTGAACCTGACAGTATGCAGTATCCTTGTGTGAATGACACCCTATGAGGGCCTTTATTGTGCAATTGTATACTTGGCAGTCACTCCCTCCTTGAATGGGTATGTGGAGAGTGGCTGTTGATCTGGTATTTTGCATCGGTGTTGCTAACATCTTGCTTTATGGGCTGGCTGCATCCTGTGTGCATTTGTTCCAAGATCTGGGCAGGTAAGTGTTGCTGCCTTTTTGTTTGCTGCTTAAATTGGTTTCAAATTAGTAACGGGCATCATAAAAACACCCTTGCCAAAAATTGAGTGACTTTTGCTTCACGGAATACGTTCACCCTGGTGTTGTACTGGTTGTGGATGATGAGGATGAGGATAAGGAGGAGGATAACACCAAACAGACCAAATCATTAAGCGGATACCCATGTGTGGTTGTGAAGAGGTGCATGAAAATACACCTCCACAAAAAAAGACAATGTATTTGAGGTTATGTTTCGCTGTTTTCATTCGGTGGTGTACAGAAGTCTTGCCCAATCCAGCCCTTGCTCATTTTTAAAAGAGTCATCATTGTCAGTTGACAGGCGGATGCGCTTATCTGTTATAATTCCACCAGCAGCACTAAAAACCCGCTCTGACCGAACACTAGCTGCAGGGCAGGCCAGGATCTCCAAGGTGTAGAGAGCCAGTTCAGGCCACGTGTCCAGCTTGAATACCCAATAATTAAAAGGCACATAGGAATCACGGAGGATGTTTGTACGATCTGCAAGGTACTCCCTCACCATCTTCCCAAACATTGCACTTCTTGTGCCAGCTCCCCTTGCCTCTGTGGCGGCACGATGGGAGGGTCTGAGAAAACTGTCCCAGTACTTTGCCATTGTTCCCCTGCCTGAGCTGGATTGTACTTCTGTCTCTCTCGCTTGGACTCCTTGGCTGCCAGCGTTCTCATATGGGAATTTTTTCAGTAATTCCTGTTGTGAATGGGTTTGAGATGAGTTCTGAGCAGAGGCTCCCTCTGGTGGTTACAAGCGGTACTAGTGAGGATTGTGATGACTGGGAATCAGGTGTTACTGATTGGTCTTATATAAGGGAGTAATTTTCCCATCAGGGTTGCCGGTGATCAATTGTTCTGGTCTGAATCCTTCTTTCCAGTTTCCCTTGTAGCCTGCTGTGTCGTGTCTGCATCTCCTGCTATCAGATAAGACAATTTCTTATTTTGTGTTTTTGCTATATTTTTGCATTTGGTCCTGCACTTCTGTGGGGGCCTTCTGGGTCCCCTCCGGGGGCTTTTGCCCTCTCAGTTTAGTCCAGCCACTGTGTTTTGTACTTTTGCTTTTTCCAGTTTTTTCAGTGGCTGCTGTTTTTGTTACACCAGAGAACTAATTTAGGTGGTAGAGGTCGTGTGATCTCAGGTGATTTTGAAATTAGTAGAGTTGGTGTTTTTTCAGGGTTTTCTGGGATTGCAGTAAGTACCCTTCCTGTCCTTTTCTATTTAGTTAGTTTGGGCCCCAGCGTTTGCTCATACTATTTTCTTTCTGTGTCAGTATTTCCTCTTGTCTAACCGCCATTACATGTTTGGGGGCTTTCTATTATCTTTGGGGTTCTGCTCCGGGGCAGATAGCTTTCCTATTTCTATCTTTAGGTGTAGTTAGTTTCTCAGGCTGTGACGAGGCGTCTAGGACCAACGTAGGAACGCTCCACGGCTGCCTCTAGTTGTGGTGGTTAGTCAGGGTACTGCAATCTCATAGATTCCAACTGCTCTGGTGTATTTCCTTTTTTGCCTGCACTCCTCAGCTACCGTAACATAACAGTATCACCGGCCATAAAAATTGTATGGTACTCACAGAAGGGAAAAAATATTTTGAAGGAAGAAAAGTTGTCAGATATTTTTCTGTTTGTTGCATTTTTTTTTTTTTCCCTCTGTATCTCTGGGTGCTGGGGAGGATCTTTTCTCCCAATGGAGTTTGCACAGTTGTCTGGCCGTGTGGATCAGCTTGCCACTGAGGTTCGGAGTATTGCTGCATATCTTGCTAGGTTGCCTGTTGTGGAACCTAGGATCCCCATGCCAGATTTGTTTTTAGGGGATCGAGCTAAGTTTCAGAATTTCAAAAATAATTGTAAATTGTTTCTTGCCTTAAAATCTAAGTCCTCAGGAAACGCAGCGCAGCAGGTTCAAATTATCATCTCTCTCCTGCGCGGCGATCCTCAGGATTGGGCTTTTTCCCTGATACCTGGGGATCCTGTTTTGAGTGATGTTGATGCATTTTTTCAGGCTTTGGGGTTATTGTACGATGAGCCTAATGTCACTGATCAAGCTGAAAAAGCCTTGTTGGCATTAAATCAGGGGCTTGATGACGCTGAGTTATACTGTCAGAGATTCCGTAGGTGGGCAGTCCTGACCAAATGGAATGACGACGCTTTGGCGGCCCTTTTCCGGAAGGGTCTGTCGGATAATGTAAAGGATGTTATGGTGGGATTCCCTGTCCCCTCTGGTCTCAATGATTCTATGTCATTAGCGATTCAAATTGACAGACGTTTGCGTGAGCGGAGAAGTATGCGTGGAGTGGTGTTGCCTTGTGAGCCAGCTGCTGAGCCCATGCAGTGTGATGGAGTGGTGTCTGGGGCACAGCGTCATGAGTTTCGAAAGCGCAATGGGTTATGTTTCTACTGTGGTGATGCCTCTCATGCTATTTCAGTCTGCCCTAAGCGGGGAAGACATTTTGCACGCTCAGTTGTCTTGGGTAGTGTTCAGACTAAGTTTTTATTAACTGTCACTCTGATATGCTCTCTGTCCTCATTTTCTGCTCAGGCTTTCATTGATTCTGGAGCAGCTATTAACCTGATGGATTATGATTTTGCTAAACGTTGTGGATTTCCCTTGATACCCCTACAGAAGTCTATTCCTTTACTGGGGATCGATTCTACCCCTTTGGCTGAGAATAAACCCCAGTTTTCTACTCAGGTGATAATGAGGGTTGAACCTGATCACCAGGAGTGCTGCAAATTTTTGGTTCTATATAATCTGCATGACATTATAGTGCTGGGTTTCCCTTGGTTACAGTCTCATAATCCTGTTTTGGATTGGAAATCTGTGTCTGTAACCAGTTGGGGCTGCCAATGTGTTAATACCAACACTCCTGTTTTTTCTGCCTCCCCCAGGCTGAGGATGTTCTGACTTTTTGTTTGATTTTTCTGATGTGTTTAGCGAAAGTAAATCTGCATCCTTACCTCCCCATAGGAGCTATGACTGCGCTATTGAATTAGTGCCGGGTAGTAAATTCCCTAAAGGTCGCCTTTTTAACTTGTCTGTACCTGAACATGACGCTATGCGGTCTTATATCAAGGAATCATTGGAGAAGGGTCATATCAGACCATCCTCTTCACCCTTAGGTGCCGGTTTTTTCTTTGTGGCCAAAAAAGATGGTTCATTAAGGCCGTGTATTGATTATCGTCTCTTGAACAATATTACTGTGAAATATCAATACCCGTTACCCTTGATTTCTGACCTGTTTTCCAGGGTGAAAAACGCTACTTGGTTTACCAAGCTTGACCTCAGGGGGGCGTATAACCTTATTCGCATTAAGCACGGGGATGAATGGAAGACGGCATTTAACACCCCTGAAGGGCATTTTGAGTACCTTGTGATGCCCTTTGGGCTCACTAATGCTCCTTCCGTCTTCCAGTCCTTCATGAATGACATTTTCAGGGATTTTGTGGACAAGTTTCTGATTGTTTATTTGGATGATATCTTGATTTTTTCTAATGACTGGGACTCTCATGTGAAGCATGTTCGAACTGCATTCCAGATTTTGAGAGAGAATGCTCTGTATGTGAAGGGATCAAAGTGTCTTTTTGGCGTACAGAAGATCTCATTTCTGGGATTCATTTTGTCCCCATCTGTTATTGAAATGGACCCGGTCAAGGTTCAGGCCATCTGTGATTGGGTCCAACCTACTTCATTAAAGGCTCTTCAGAGATTTTTGGGTTTTGCCAATTTTTATCGTAAATTTATTGGTAATTTCTCGGTTATTGTTAAACCATTAACTGATTTGACCAGAAAGGGTTCTGATGTGGTGAATTGGCCTCCTGAGGCAGTCTCTGCGTTTCAGGAACTTAAGCAGAGATTCACTTCTGCTCCTGTTCTACGGCAGCCTGATGTTTCTCTGCCATTTCAGGTGGAGGTTGATGCCTCTGAAATTGGGGCAGGTGCCGTTTTGTCCCAAAGAGATCCAGAGACCTCTAAAAGTAACCCTTGTGCCTTTTTCTCTCGAAAATTTTCTCCTACTGAACGTAATTATGACGTGGGTAATCGGGAGTTATTGGCCATGAAGTGGGCTTTTGAAGAGTGGAGACATTGGCTGGAGGGAGCCAAACATCAGGTGGTGGTCCTTACGGACCATAAGAATCTGGTCTATCTGGAATCTGCCAAGCGACTCAATCCTAGACAGGCCAGGTGGGCCTTGTTTTTCACACGTTTTAATTTTGTGGTTTCCTTTCTTCCTGGCACTAAGAATGTTAAGGCGGATGCCCTCTCGAGGAGTTTCCTTGCGGACTCTCCTGAGCTATCTGATCCCTCTGTTATTTTGAAGGAGGGTGTAGTTCTTTCCGCCATCTCGCCCAATTTGAGACTTGCTCTGGAGGGGTGTCAGGAGGATAGGCCCGAGCGCTGCCCTGTTGGAAAATTGTTTGTCCCGGACCAATGGAAAAAGAGTGTGATGTCTGAGATTCATTGTTCCGCATTGGCTGGGCATCCCGGAATTTTTGGTACCAGAGACTTGGTTAGTCGGTCCTTTTGGTGGCCTACCTTGTCTCGCGATGTCAGGGAATTTGTGCAGTCCTGCGGGACTTGCTCTCGCTCCAAGCCTTGCTCTCGCTCTAGTGGTTTGTTGATGCCATTGCCTGTGCCCAAGAGACCATGGACCCATATCTCTATGGATTTCATTTCCGATCTTCCTGTTTCTCAGAGAATGACCACCATCTGGGTAATTTGTGATAGGTTTTCCAAAATGATACATCTTGTGCCATTACCTAAGTTGCCTTCCTCCTCTGAATTGGTGCCGTTGTTCCTTCAGCACGTGGTTCGTTTACACGGCATTCCTGAGAACATTGTGTCTGACAGAGGAGTCCAGTTTGTTTCCAGATTTTGGAGGACTTTTTGTTCTAAACTGGGTGTTCAATTGTCTTTTTCCTCGGCATTTCATCCTCAGACCAATGGTCAAACTGAGAGAACAAACCAGACATTGGAGACTTATCTAAGATGCTTTGTGTCTGCTGATCAGGATGACTGGGTCTCTTTTTTACCTTTGGCTGAGTTTGCTCTTAATAATAGGGCTAGCTCTGCCACTTTGATGTCTCCGTTTTTCTGTAATTCTGGTTTCACCCTCGATTTTCTTCAGGACAGACGGAGGCTTCTGTCTGTCCAGGTGTTGACTCTGTTGTTGAGCGTATGCAGCAGATTTGGGACCAGGTAGTGGAGAGGTTGTCCCTCTCTCAGGAGAAGGCCCAGCGGTTTGCTAACCGGCATAGGACTGATGGTCCTCGGTTTAAAGTGGGGGACTTGGTCTGGTTGTCCTCAAAGAATATTCCTATGAGAGTAGCATCTCCTAAATTTAAGCCTAGGTTCATTGGACCTTATAAGATCATGGAGATTATTAATCCTGTTTCTTTTCGTTTGCTTCTTCCAGGGACATTTAAGATCCATAACGTGTTCCACAAGTCCTTGTTGAAGAGGTTTGTTGAGCCAGTGGTTCCTGCTGCTGTGCCTCCTGACCCTGTTTTGGTTGAGGGCAATCTGGAGTATGTGGTTGAGAAAATATTGGATTCTCGTTTTTCTAGACGAAGACTCCAGTATTTGGTTAAATGGAGAGGTTATGGTCAGGAAGACAATTCTTGGGTGTTTGCTTCGGACATCCATGCTAGGAGACTTATCCGTGCGTATCATAGAACTCATCCTGACCGACCTGGTTGCTCAAATGAGGGTTCGGTGACCCCTCCTCAAGGGGGGGGTACTGTTGTGAATGGGTTTGAGATGAGTTCTGAGCAGAGGCTCCCTCTGGTGGTTACAAGCGGTACTAGTGAGGATTGTGATGACTGGGAATCAGGTGTTACTGATTGGTCTTATATAAGGGAGTAATTTTCCCATCAGGGTTGCCGGTGATCAATTGTTCTGGTCTGAATCCTTCTTTCCAGTTTCCCTTGTAGCCTGCTGTGTCGTGTCTGCATCTCCTGCTATCAGATAAGACAATTTCTTATTTTGTGTTTTTGCTATATTTTTGCATTTGGTCCTGCACTTCTGTGGGGGCCTTCTGGGTCCCCTCCGGGGCTTTTGCCCTCTCAGTTTAGTCCAGCCACTGTGTTTTGTACTTTTGCTTTTTCCAGTTTTTTCAGTGGCTGCTGTTTTTGTTACACCAGAGAACTAATTTAGGTGGTAGAGGTCGTGTGATCTCAGGTGATTTTGAAATTAGTAGAGTTGGTGTTTTTTCAGGGTTTTCTGGGATTGCAGTAAGTACCCTTCCTGTCCTTTTCTATTTAGTTAGTTTGGGCCCCAGCGTTTGCTCATACTATTTTCTTTCTGTGTCAGTATTTTCCTCTTGTCTAACCGCCATTACATGTTTGGGGGCTTTCTATTATCTTTGGGGTTCTGCTCCGGGGCAGATAGCTTTCCTATTTCTATCTTTAGGTGTAGTTAGTTTCTCAGGCTGTGACGAGGCGTCTAGGACCAACGTAGGAACGCTCCACGGCTGCCTCTAGTTGTGGTGGTTAGTCAGGGTACTGCAATCTCATAGATTCCAACTGCTCTGGTGTATTTCCTTTTTTGCCTGCACTCCTCAGCTACCGTAACATAACAAATTCCGCTACAAGGGCCCTCTGGTACAGCAACATTTTTCTACACCTGTCTTCCTCTGGAAGAAGAGATTGAATGTTTTCCTTGTACACTGGGTCTAGAAGTGTCACCAACCAGTAATGAGTGTCACCGAAAATTTTTAAAATTCGAGGGTCACGCGAAACGCAGCACAACATAAAGTAAGCCATGCGTGCCAGACTACTAATAGGCAAGACTTCCGTGTCCTCATCAACAGGACGACTGACCATGATGTCCTCCTCCTCATCCTCCCTGTCCTCAGGCCATCCCTGCTGAACAGACAGTATGACAGCTGTGCTTGTAGTACCGTCTATAGCGCATGAAAGTAGCTCTTGTTCTTCCTCCTCCTCCTCCTCATTCTCTACCAATCCACGTTGCGACGACATGAAGCTGGGCTGAGTGTAATCACCCTGTATGGTTCCTTGCTCCCTGTCCTCATGCTCTGCCTGCAATGCATTATCTTTAATTGTGAGCAGAGAGGTTTTCAGAATGCTGAGAAGTGGGATGGTGACGCTAATTATGGCATCATCGCCGCTCACCATCTTGGTGCAGTCCTCAAAGTTCTGGTGGATGGTACATATGTCTGACATCCATGTCCACTCCTGAGGTCTTATGTTTGGAGTCTGAACTGAATATCGACGGCCTTGTTGATACTGGTAGTCAACAACTACCCTCTTCTGCTCACAAATCCTTTCCAACATATGCAGTGTAGAGTTCCAACGTGTGGGGACATCACACACCAGTCGGTGAGCCAGAAGCTGCAAACTCTGCTGAAGCACGGCAAAGGCAGCTGAAGCTGTAGCTGACTTTCTAAAATGGGCAGAAAGATGGCGTACGTTCACTAGCAGATCCGGCAGCTCCGGGTAGCTTTTGAAAAAACGTTGAACCACAAGGTTAAGCACATGGGCCAGCCAAGGTACGTGTGTGAGCTCACCTTGCCTCAGAGCCGCCACCAGGTTCTGGCCATTGTCACACACGACCATGCCTGGCTGTAGGTTCAGCGGTGTCATCCAAATTTCTAACTGCTCTTTCAGCTCTGTCCACAACTTTTCTTCATTGTGCGGTTTGTAACCTATGCAGATTAGTTTCAGCACAGCTGGTTGTCGCTTGGCTGAGGCAGTACTGCAGTACTTCCAGCTTCTAACTGATGTGTTCATTTCAGAGTTGGAGGCTGAAAAAGAGGAGGAGGTGCAGGAGTTGTAGACTGTGGGGGCAACCCTGATTGACGTAGGGCCCGCAATCCTTGGCGTGGGGAGGATGTGTTCCATCCCAAGGTCTGACTGGGTCCCGGCTTCCACTATGTTAACCCAGTCTGCCATCAGTGAGATGTACCGTCCGTGCCCACAGGCACTTGTCCACGTGTCCGTGGTTAGGTAGACTTACCCAGTAACAGCATTGTTGAGGGCACGGGTAATATTGTGGGACACATGCTTGTGTAATGCCGGTATGGAACAACGGGAGATAGAGTGGCGACTGGGGACCGAGTACCTTGGGACGGCGCCGCCATCAGGTTGCGGAAAGCTTTTGTCTCAACGAGCCTAAAAGGCAACATTTCGAGCGCAAGCAGATGAGAAATGTGCGAATTAAGTACTGTGGCCTGTGGGGCATCTGCTGGGTATTTCCGCTTGCTTTCCAATGACAGGAGTATTGACAACTAAAAGCTGGGCTGGGACAAGGATGTGGACGGGCTTGATGATGGTGCTGGTTGACTGTGGGCAACAACAGGTGCAGGGTCTGAGGCATCTTCACAGGCACGGTGAACTGGGTTGTACGCAAAACAGTGGAAGAAGCAGTGTTGTCACTTGCAGACAGTGTTCCTGGAGCCTGGGGTTCGGCCCACAAAGTCGGGTGCTTTGCTGCCATGTGCCTAATCATTCTGGTGGTGGTCAGGCTGGTAGTTTTGCTACCCTTGCTGATGCGGGCATGGCAAGTGCTGCAAATGGCCTGTTTGGGGTTATCGGCAGAGTCTTTAAAAAATAACCAGACTCAGGAAGATCTAACAGTTGGAATGGCAACTTCTGTCCTGTTGGTGCTACAGGGAATGGATGCACGCCTTCTGTCTGTGGCCAACACACTGCTTCTTCCTGCCTGTTGGGGTGATATGCCTCCTTCCCCATGTGTGCTGCTGTCCTCGCTCTGCATGTCCTCCTGCCATGTTGGGTCTGTCACTATGTCATCCACCACCTAGTTTTCCACATCCGCACCCTGCTCCTCCTCCTGACTTTCCGGCAATTGTGTTTCATCATCATCCACCTCTTGTGATGATGGCTGCTCAAGGATTTGTGCATCGCTACATGGAATATCATCTTGCCCCGCTTCAAGTGGTGTGGGCGAGAGGCACAAATCTCCAAATGGAAAACTGAACAGCTCTTCGGAGTGTCCGAGTGTGTGATCAGTTGTCTCAGGGCACTCGGCATGGTGGGAGGAAGGAGGATCAGGGTGAGTAATATCCTGACCACACTCACGGCTACTCAGACTTGACCGTGTAGAAGACATGGTGGGTGATGGTGGTGGCTAAGTGACTGGAAGCATTATCTGCTATCCAACTAACAACCGTTTCACACTGCTCTTGCTTCAATAGTGGTGTGCTGCGGTCCCCTAGAAATTGGGACAGGAAGGTCGAGCGCGAAGATGAGGGTCTTTGCTGTGGAACACTTTCAGCTTGGCCAGGGCCTCATCCTCTGCATGCACCATCAGCATCACGTCCACTTCCCCGTCCCTTGCCCCTTGCCTTGCCCATTTTAAATGGACTACTGAAATATTTGAAAAGCTCAATACAAATGGATTTATTTGGAGAAAAATTATATGTGATCAGTATGCCTGCAAAGCGAAGATTTTTCCATCACCGATACACCAGGCCTCAGCCTGAGATAACAGACTGTATTAATTTTTTTTAGGTTTTGTGTTAATTTTTGAAAACACAAAATAATGAGTAGAACAAGGCTAGCAGACAGAACTATGCAACGTATGCCTGCAAAGCAAAGATTTTTACACCACAGAAACACCAGTCCTCAGCCTGAGATAACAGACTGTATACATTTTTTTTATTTTTTGGATAAAAAAGACTACTGGGTATAACGAGAGTGACAGACTGCCCAAAAAAGGGAAGTTAGGCCTAAAATGCCTCAATGTTTGGCACATGGATGTATGAGGCATATCACAGATAGACCCCACTGTAAAATGTAGCCTGTTTTTTTAAATAATGCAACATAGTGCTGTATCTAAGTACAGTCACACCCAGGCCAAAAAAGATAAGTGGCGTAAACTGGCCAAACTTTCAGCACGCACAGATATGAGCTGGCACGGAGATACCACACTGAAACATGTGTGGCCTGGTTTTTTTTTTGGCTAAATACTGGTGTATATAAGTACAGTCACACCCAGGCCAAAAAAATAAAACTGGCATACATTGGCCAAATTTTCCTGCACGCACAGAAAGGAAAACCTTTTTTTTTATTTTTGGGCTTTCTAGTAGAGATGAGCGACTTTCCGTTTTTCGGGTCGAGTCGGGTTTCGTGAAACCCGACTTTCTCAAAAGTCGAGTCGAACGAAGTCGGCCGACTAACAGAAATGGTCGGGTCGGAGTCGAAAATTTTTTGGATAAAAAAGACTACTGGGTATAACGAGAGTGACAGACTGCCCAAAAAAAAGGGAAGTTAGGCCTAAAATGCCTCATTGTTTGGCACATGGATGTATGAGGCATGTCACAGATAGACCCCACTGTAAAATGTAGCCTGTTTTTTTAATAATGCAACATAGTGCTGTATCTAAGTACAGTCACACCCAGGCCAAAAAAAGATAAGTGGCGTAAACTGGCCAAACTTTCAGCACGCACAGATATGAGCTGGCACGGAGATACCACACTGAAACATGTGTGGCCTGTTTTTTTTTTTGGCTAAATACTGGTGTATATAAGTACAGTCACACCCAGGCCAAAAAAATAAAACTGGCATACATTGGCCAAATTTTTCTGCACGCACAGAAAGGAAAACCTTTTTTTTATATTTTTGGGCTAACTAGTAGAGATGAGCGACTTTCCCGTTTTTTCGGGTCGAGTCGGGATTCGTGAAACCCGACTTTCTCAAAAGTCGAGTCGAACGAAGTCGGCCGACTAACAGAAATGGTCGGGTCGAAAATCCGACCCCAATGCAAGTCATTGGGGAATAAATTGCCCCTTTATCACGGGCAGGCAGCCTACTAATCAGATGTGATGCTCCACACAAGCAATTTGTACACTGTCATTGGCAGGCAGCTCTGCTACTCCACCAAATTAATTGCCCCCTTATCACAAGGAGGCAGCCTACTAATCAAATCTGATGCTCCACACAAGCAATTTCTACAGCGTCACTGGCAGGCAGGCGGCCTAAGAACCAGAGTTGCTGCACACAGCAAAATCCTCCCCTCTCACTGCACAGTCACTGTACAGCTAATCGCTATCAGCAGAAAGTAATTATTTTTTAGGCCATGCCTAACGCTCTCCCTGCTCAGATGCACCGCCAGCAACCTTCCCCTACACTGAGTTCGGCAGATGTAAAATGGCGGTCGGCGCTGAGGGATTTTATATGCACTGTGACGCCACAGAAAGCCAGCCAATCGCTGCAATGCCCTTCTCTAAGATGGTTTTGGCCGCTGGCTATGTCATCCCGTTGCCCACAGCCTGCGTCCTTGCTCATTGGTCGAGAAAAGGCGCTTAAAGTGTAGGGGAAAACCGACTCCAGCAAAATGGTCGCCGAACACGTGACCGAACTCACTCCACGGATGGGTTTCGTTTCTTGAAACTCGACTTTGGCAAAAATCGGCAACTTTTGAAAATGAACGACCTGTTTCGCTCAACTCTACTAATTAGTGCTGTATATCAGTACAGTGACACCAAGGATAAAAAAAATAAAACTAACATAAGCTGCCCAAACTTTGAGCACACACAGATATGAGCTGCCACAGAGATACCACTACAACAAATGTGTGCCCTGTTTTTTTTTCATTTTTGGGCTAACTAGTGCTGTTCATAAGTACAGTGACACCCAGGCCAAAAAAAAAAATCTGGCGTGCACTGGCCAAATTTTCAGCATGCACAGATATGAGCTGGCACGGAGATATCCCACCGAAACATGTGTGGCCTGTTTTTTTTCTTTTTTTGGCTAAATACTGGTGTATATAAGTACAGTCACACTCAGGCCACAAAAATAAAACTGGCGTACACTGGCCAAACTTTCAGCACGCACAGATATGAGCTGGCATGGAGATATCACACCGAAACTTGTGAGGCCTATATTCCAATTATACCTGGGGCTAGCTATATACAGCCAATATATCATACAGGTAGCAGCAGCAGCACCCGAACACAGGAAAGGAATGGGCCCTCTTGATGTATGCAATGATCTATATACACACATACAGTCATGGACAAAAGTTTTGAGAATGACACAAATATTAATTTTTACAAAGTCTACTGCTTCACTTTTTCTAATGGCAATTTGCATATACTTCAGAATGTTATAAAGAGTGATCAGTAGTGTTGAGCATTCCGATACCGCAAGTATCGGGTATCGGCCGATATTCGCGTTATCGGAATTCCGATACTTAATTCCGATACTTTTTCAATATCGTATACCGGAATCGGAAGTTCCCATAATTCTTTGAGAGGCAATGTGATTTTAGTCAGCCAATGAGGAATCCTACGAAGTGTGGGCACATCCTGTAATGATGCGGTCATCTTAACTAATGGCATGGCTGTGATTGGCTGCTGAAATGATGTCAGAATGCACTATAAAAGGCGCCGCAGCCATTTTAGCGTCACTGTGCTGTGAACTCAGTTAGGGACAGAACGCTGCTGTGCTGACTCTGAGGGACAGTTAGATATTGCGATTTTGTGTACTACTGTGCTTGAGGCAGGCTAGTTTACCAACCGCTGTGTAAAGCTTCATTTTGCCAGTGTTGTTTTAACAGCTCTGTGCAAGGTGTGTGTGTGACAGTGCAGGTGACGCTGCAGTTTGCTCTGCATCCACCGCTGTTTGTAGGCATCTGCACGTGTCACTGACTCTTTTTTTTTTTTTTTTATTTAGTGGAATTGGTGCAGCTCCATTATATTAGAAAAAAATCAAATCTATTAGTGTGACGTGCTTCCATCCGTATACAATACATTGGTTGCAAACACTATAGAAGTACAGAAAGGAGCTTTTCACAGATAGTGAATAGTTGTGTTTCAGTGTTCACTGCAGTCTGTGAGGTTTATGATTTTTTGAGTGCAGATCACGCTCCAGTTAGTTCTTCAACCACTGCTGGTTGTAGTCTGCTGAGCGTGTGTCACTGCCTCATCCTTCACATTTTTCTCTAATTGGTGCTGCTCCATTTTAGTGGAAAAAAATCTAATCTATTAGTGTGACGCGCTTCCATCCGTATACAATACATTGGTTGCAAACACTATAGAAGTACACAAAGGAGTAGCCTTTCACAGATTGTGGACAGTTGTGTTTCAGTGTTCACTTCAGTCTGTGTTTTTAACTTTTTTGAGTGCACATCACGCTCCATTTACTTCTTCAACTACCGCTGCGTGTACTCTGCTGAGTGTCTGTCACTGGCTCATCCTTGTCATTTTTCTAAAATTGGTTCTGCTACATTCCATTTAAAATAAATCTAATCTATTAGTGTGACGCGCTTCCATCCGTATACAATACATTGGTTGCAAACACTATAGAAGTACACAAAGGAGTAGCCTTTCACAGATTGTGGACAGTTGTGTTTCAGTGTTCACTTCAGTCTGTGTTTTTAACTTTTTTGAGTGCACATCACGCTCCATTTACTTCTTCAACCACCGCTGCGTGTACTCTGCTGAGTGTCTGTCACTGGCTCATCCTTGTCATTTTTCTAAAATTGGTTCTGCTACATTCCATTTAAAATAAATCTAATCTATTAGTGTGACGCGCTTCCATCCGTATACAATACATTGGTTGCAAACACTATAGAAGTACACAAAGGAGTAGCCTTTCACAGATTGTGGACAGTTGTGTTTCAGTGTTCACTTCAGTCTGTGTTTTTTACTTTTTTGAGTGCACATCACGCTCCATTTACTTCTTCAACCACCGCTGCGTGTACTCTGCTGAGTGTCTGTCACTGGCTCATCCTTGTCATTTTTCTAAAATTGGTGCTGCTTTATTCTATTTAAAATAATTCAAATCTATTACAGTGACGTGCTTCCATCCGTATACAATACATTGGTTGCAAACAATATAGAAGTACACAAACGGGCCTTTCACAGCTACTGAACATGGGTTTTTAATTTTTAACTAAAATATGTATTTTTTCAAATGACACAAATATAAGTAATGTTGAAGAGGAATAGTCCTACATCCATTGTTTGCACAATATTACAGGTGTACATCATGTCCCTTAATCAACAATGTATTATTATATTTACTTGTATGCTTTTATTTAAAAGCCAAGAACACAGAAGGATAACCTTCGCACTGCAGCTGTTGTCAAAGTTCAACCCACATTATGCACTTCCAACATTGCAGCATTTGAGGCATGATGTGAGTTGGATTGGTCAAAGTTATGGAGTGAGAAGGTTCACCATCAGTACCCTATAGCATAAGTATGCTTTTGTGTTAGCATTTGTGTTAGACATGTGGATATCTGCCATAATATGTCACAATTATTTAGTTACAGATTTGTTACCAACACTAATCATTGAATGGTTTTAAATTTGACGTTTCACTTGTTTACAGCTTAGAAATAAGGGTGTAGCCTGATATCTATGTGTAGCACTAGCCACTTTAACATGTCATGTTTTTTTCAACATGTGTAGCTAGGTAGCAGTAATTTTTGCCGGACACACAGCAGGGGAACAGCAGGCGTTACTGAACCCCACTATCACTATAGCTTGTGTATTGGTCTGTGGACACGACACTTCTGAGCAGCAACTGGCAGTGTTGTAGCCCAGGGAGTATAGCTCAGGTGGTAGAAAGATGAACATAACAGGAGACATGGAAAACGTTGCCAACCAGTTAGTTAATCTGAAACCGGACAGGCAAATTCAGGCGAGATCCATGCCTAGTTCATTTTCAGAAAAGTAAGCCGTTCTACATTATCGTAGGATAGTCGCATGCAACGGTCTGTTAGTACACCACCTGCAGCAGTAAAGACGCGCTCCGATAATACACTGGCAGCAGATCAAGCCAGCACCTCCAATGCATACTGGCTAAGCTCTGGCCATGTATCCAGCTTAGAGACACAAAACTTGAATGGGGAAGAGCCATCTGAGAGTACACTGAGAGGGCAAGACATGTAGTCTGTCACCATCTTACGGAAATGTTGCCTCCTGCTGACTGGAGCCGTCTCGGATGGTGTAGACATTGGTGGCGCTGCCACAAAACTTCGACACATTTGGAACATACTGTTCTTGCCCTGTGCAGAGGCGCTGCTTGTGCTCCCTCTTGTTGCAGAGCTGTCTCCACTGCCTCGACGCACAGAGCTGCTTTGTAAATCAGTAGCAGCAGCAGTGCTCTCGGCTGGAATGGAGAACATTATGGATTGCACCAGTGTGTCTTGGTACTTCCGCATTTTACGCTCCCGGTTCAACGGTGTGATGAGGCTTTGTAAGTTGTCCCGGTAGCGAGGGTCTAGGAGTGTGTACACCCAATAATCAGACGTGGTGTGAATGTGTTCGATGCGGCGGTCGTTTCTCAGCCACTGCAGCATGAAATCAACCATGTGCTGCAGACTCCCAACTGGCCAAGAAACGTTGTCCCCTGCAAGAGGCGTCATCTCCGCCTGCTGTGCATCACCCCACCCTTGGTCTACATACTGACTAGAGCATTGTCTACCTCCCTCTGGAGCGATGTCTTCCTCCTCCATTGACTCCTCCTCATCCTCCTCACAAAGTCCTTCAAATACATATAAATTTACAAAATTTAAAACTGAAAATTTAAAAACTTTGTATCATAATTCTGTAACATCAGTTTATGGAAACACAATAGCATTACAAAAGGATAGACAAAAAATGTACATTATGTGCTTTGTAAATACATTAAAAGTTTGTAATGGTTATGAAAATATAGACAGCGACTCTGGAGGTTCAATTGTTGATACAGCATGGTACTTTGAAAGTCCTCCAGCCCTTTGTGAGGAACCACGTTGCGCTGACTGTCCAGAAGGTGATGGAATTTGTGACTCCTCATCCTCCACCTCTTCCAAAACCTCATGCCTTAGTGCTTGCAGTGTTTTTTGAAGCAGGCAGATAAGGGGGACAGTCAGGCTGACTAGTGCATCATCTGCACTCGCCATCCGCGTTGACTCATCAAACGCACGCAAAACGTGGCAGATATCCTTCATAGAGTTATTCGCCACTCATTACACTGGCAGTGGCTGCCCATTCATTATAGGATCCAATTCTAATTACTGGTTCTCACCAACAAAGCTCTCCACAGCGCAGCACCCCCCTACATCTCCTCCCTTATTTATATTTATCGGCCTAACCGACTGCTGCACTCTGCAAACGACCTTCGACTAACCTCTGCACTAATCCGTACCTCCCACTCCCAACTCCAAGACTTCACCCGCGCTGCGCCAATCCTCTGGAATGCTCTACCCCAAGAAATTAGGACTATCCGCAATTTGGATGGTTTCAGGCGCTCACTCAAAACACATTTGTTCACAGTGGCCTATCACATTCACTAATCAAAGTCATTCTATGTGTAATTCTGTGTGTGTAGCCCATTCACTATCTCCATGCATCCCTCACTTCCTTAAAATGGCTGGACCATCATTGTAAAAACACCATTGTATATAAACACCTGTACTTTGTATCTCCCCCACCTCATTGTAGATTGTAAGCTTTCACCAGCAGGGGCGGCTGATTTGGCTTTAATTATTGTATTGTTAACGTTGTTACTTATGACTTGTGTTTTGAAACTGTTAAACTGTAAAGCACTGCGGAATATTATGGCGCTATATAAATAAATAATATTATTATTCTTATTATAGAGGCCCACTCAGTAGTGGTGAAGTGTGAACGGCGCAAATTGCGAGTTGACTGCGCCTGATGCAGCTGATACTCCATTACTGTTGGCTGCTGCTCACACAACCGCTCCAACATATGTAACGAGGAATTCCACCTGGTGGGTACGTCACATATGATGCGATGTTCATGAAGGTGAAATCTGCGTTGCAGAGCTGCAATCAGCGATCTGGCCATGCTGGAACGTCGCAAGTGAGCGCACTCTAGGCGGACCTTGTGCAGCAGTGCATCAAGATCCGGATAGTCCCTCAAAAAACTCTGCACGACCAAGTTGAGCACATATGACAGACATGGTATGTGAGTGAGGTTGCCAAGGCCCAGAGCTGACACCAGATTTCGGCCATTGTCACACACTACCAAGCCTGCCTGTAGATTCTCTTCCAAAAACCACACGTCGCTCTCCTGCTTTATGGCATTACAGAGCTCCTGCGCTGTGTGGCTAAGATTCCCCATGGAAATTAATTTCAGGATGGCCTGTTGACATTTGGACACGGCTGTGCTCATATCGGTCGCAACAGGTAAACGTTCACGGGTCCATGTGGAGGTAGACCGTGACGGCTCCTGCAGCGATGATTCTGAGGAACTGGAATAGGAGGAGGAATCAATGTGTACAGACTTGATTCCTGCAATCCTTGGAGTTGGCAGAACACGTACAGCGCCACTCGCAAGATCAGTACCCGGCTGCACAACATTGACCCAATGGGCAGTGAGGGAAAGGTATTGTCCCTGGCCATGGGTGTTAGAACCCTCTTGTTAGGTTTTGTTTCAGTTTGCTGGTCACATGACCTTTTTTCCCTATTTAGTCTGGCTCCGCCCTTCTGGCTTTGCTTGACTTCATTGTATTATCTACTGTTAAGCTAGCCGGGTGCTTAGGTGCCTTAATCTGTCAGTTTTGCTTGATGTTAGGATCACAAAGTATTTATTTTTCTTTTTAATTATCCATGCTACAATTTATGTTAGGAGGTGTCCACCTTTTCTCACAGTCCCTAGATCTTGTAGGGATTACTCCCTCGCAACTATAGGTCTTCATTCACACTAGATGAGGACTTTAGCGGGTCTGGTCGCAGGATCAGGTTCCCCGTTACATCGTAGGGATTCAGCTTAGTTGTATTGTAGGGACAGAATTCCCTTCTTTCCTTACTGGTTGTAGCAGATCATAACAATGGGTACTGGTCCACGCATCGGTGGTCAGGTGGACCTTGCTACTGAGGGCTTTTAGTAGCGCATGTTTAATTTTTCCCTCAACATGCTTTTGCAGACCAGGGACGGCTTGCCTGCTGAAATGAAATCGGCTTGGCACATTGTATTGTGGGATTGACAATGATATTCAGTTACGGAAACTGTCTGTCTCCACCAGCCTGAATCACAGCATTTCAAGGGACAGGAGTTTTGCAATGCCAGCATTCAGAGCCTGTGCTCGTGCATGGTTTGCGGAGTATGGCCGTCTTTTATCCCATGCCTGTGCTACCGATGGCTGTTTTGTGGCCTGGGAGTGTGAGGATGACAGGGAACTTGCTGCTGTGTGTGGAATAACAGTTTGTCTCTGGACAACAGTGGCCGAGGTTCTTCCATGGCGATCCTGTGAGGAAGCAGAACCAGCTGTGTGTGAGCTCGATGAAGAGGCTTCAACACAACCTGAAGATGTAGGTGCTGCTGTAGGTTGGCCTACATCTCTAGTGTGTCTTTGTAACTCAACTACGTGCTTTGTCCGCACATGTTTCCACATATTTGTGGTATTGAGGTGACTGACACTTTTAGCTATTTTTAATTTTTGATTACACAGCTTGCATTTCACATAGCAAATATCATGTGCAAGTGTGTGAAAAAAGGACCACGCAGTGCAAGTCCTGGGAGCGCACGTTTTGACTTTTGGAAGACAACTGCTCCGAACAGGTGCCAAACTGGAGGCTACAGGCAACCGAGTCTGCAGCCTAACTCTCCCTCCTGTTTGTACCGTTGGGGCAATGTCTTCCTCTATCTTCCTTCTATCACTAACCATTTCTCTAGGCCTCTCCCAGCTTTCAACCAAAGTACTGGTTCTCACCCACAAAGCTCTCCACAGTGCAGCACCCCTCCTACATCTCCTCCCTCATTTCTATCTATCGGCCTAACCGACTGCTGCGCTCTGCAAACGACTTTCGACTAACCTCTGCACTAATACGTACCTCCCACTCCCGACTCCAAGACTTCTCCTGCTCTACGCCAATCCTCTGGAATGCTGTACCCCAAGAAATTAGGACTATCCACAATTTGCATGGTTTCAGGCGCTCCCTCAAAACAAAATTTGTTCAGAGCGGCCTATCACATTCACTAATCAAAGTCATTCTATGTATTCTGTGTAAGTGTGTGTGTGTCTCTAGCCCATTCACTATCTCCATCCCTCAGTCCCTTAAGATGGCTGGAACATCATTGTAAATGCACCATTGTATATAAACACCTATACTTTGTATCTCCCCCATCTCATTGTACATTGTAAGCTGTCACGAGCAGGGGCGACTTATTTAGCTTAAATTATTGTATTGTTAACGTTGTTACTTATGACTTGTGTTCTGAAACTGCTAAACTGTAAAGCGCTGCGGAATATGATGGCGCTATATAAATAAATATTATTATTATTCCTCTGAGCTGCTCCCACCACCTTCCTGTTCTTCATGCCATGTTGGGTCTTGGACCTCATCATCTCCACTACCCTCTTCCAACACCTGCTGTTGGGTGGTCTGGCCAGCACCATGCTCAACAGAAACTGGCACCTGGGTCTCATCATCATCAGATGCGTTCTGCGGTGTGCTGACCATCGGCACTGTCTCACCCGCCTCTTCAGATTCAGAGAGACACAGCTGTTGCGCATCACTGCATACTCCCTCTTCACATTACAGAATGCTGCTTGGCTGGGCCCCTGTTTGCAAGCCAATAGATTCTGAGAACAGAAGCAGACACTCAGCTGGCTCCTGTACAGAACTCTCTGACTGCCTGGGCAATTTGCCAGGCGGTGAAGAGACAGATGGTTGCCCAACAGTGCTGTGGTCCTGAGAGGAGGTGGAAGCAATTGAAGTCGATGCATTGGCTGACATCCAAACAACAACGGCTTCAATTTGTTCTTCCCGCAGCAGGGGGGTACTCCGAGCTCCTACAAAAGTGCGCATAAAGGAACGCTCACGGCCCGGGGAAAACTGGTGGATGCTGTGTCACTGGGGGCCGCAGCAGCCACAGAATCCCCACGTCCTCTCCCTGAAGAAACTCCACGACCACGTGCCTTACTCCCTGCCTTCTTCATCTTGGTAGATTGATAAAGAAAGTCTGAAAAGTTATAAGGTCTAAGTGTGGTTATTCCGCAGAGACTGCAGTGAACACTGCACACAACTGTTCACTACCCAATGCGTCTCAGCAGGAAGGCAGTCTGTGCGTCAAAACAAAGGCACAAGCATACATCCATGTACCCTGTTTATAAAGCTATATAAAAAAAATATGTAGTAGTGACGCACACTTTATTGAGGTACAGTATTACATCGCCATTCACCATCTGTGGCTATGCAATGTCATCTATATATACCTTATCTATCTGTTGTCATGCTTCCAAGTCGACAGTCAGCCATAAATAGCAATTTTCACTATGCACTATGCACTTTTTAAAGGTTATGTTTGTTAATAAAAATGATTATTGCCACATATTATGAGTATTACATGATGGAAATTGTATAATTTTGTATAAAATATTTAGTGACATTATTCAGCAAATGGAACATTTTAGTAATATCACAGATAACTTGTAATGCTGATGATGTTTTGAAGTCAGACATTCATTGTCTATACAATAAAAATGGTGTACATACTGTTACTTATCCATCATTAATGGATTCAGATATGTACTTGTATGCTTTTATGTACAACCGTATAGCAGATTCCTTAACTAATTTATTTTGTGGTTTGCATTGCTGTTCAACATGTTAATGTATGTGTTTATGTTTGTCAATTCTTTATTTATCTAGATATTAGTTTAAATGAAATCATCATCTTATGGTAGTAAAGGTTATCTTTCTCTTGTTTGAAGTATAGACATTTAAAATTGACAGGTAACAAGGAAATTACTTGATCTAGTATTTAAACATCCTCCTTGACCCTGGGCTCCAACACCGCCAGTTGTTGCTCGGAAGTGCTGTTAGCACAGTCAACACTTGCTCCTGTGTTACTGGGGTTCAGTAACGTCAGCTGGTCCTCGGTTGTGCCATTGGCTCTTTTCCTTCTGCTGCCCCTCCGGGTTCCAGCACAGTCAGCTGGTCCTAGTTACTTGCATTGGCTCTTGTACCTTCTGCTACCCGTCCGGGTTCCAGTACCGTCAACTGGTTCTCCGCAGTGCCTTTGGCCTAGTGCCTCCATCTCGGTATCCGAGTTCCAGCAACGTCTGCTGGTCCTTGGTAGTGCTTTGGAGCACAGGTACCTCCTGCTTAGTAACCGTGTCCCAGTAACGTCAGCTGGTCCTCGGTTGTGCCATTGGCTCTTTTCCTTCTGCTGCCCCTCCGGGTTCCAGCACAGTCAGCTGGTCCTCGTTACTTGCATTGGCTCTTGTACCTTCTGCTACCCGTCCGGGTTCCAGTACCGTCAACTGGTTCTCCGCAGTGCCTTTGGCCTAGGTGCCTCCATCTCGGTATCCGAGTTCCAGCAACGTCTGCTGGTCCTTGGTAGTGCTTTGGAGCACAGGTACCTCCTGCTTAGTAACCGTGTCCCAGTAACGTCAGCTGGTCCTCGGTTGTGCCATTGGCTCTTTTCCTTCTGCTGCCCCTCCGGGTTCCAGCACAGTCAGCTGGTCCTCGTTACTTGCATTGGCTCTTGTACCTTCTGCTACCCGTCCGGGTTCCAGTACCGTCAACTGGTTCTCCGCAGTGCCTTTGGCCTAGGTGCCTCCATCTCGGTATCCGAGTTCCAGCAACGTCTGCTGGTCCTTGGTAGTGCTTTGGAGCACAGGTACCTCCTGCTTAGTAACCGTGTCCCAGTAACGTCAGCTGGTCCTCGGTTGTGCCATTGGCTCTTTTCCTTCTGCTGCCCCTCCGGGTTCCAGCACAGTCAGCTGGTCCTCGTTACTTGCATTGGCTCTTGTACCTTCTGCTACCCGTCCGGGTTCCAGTACCGTCAACTGGTTCTCCGCAGTGCCTTTGGCCTAGGTGCCTCCATCTCGGTATCCGAGTTCCAGCAACGTCTGCTGGTCCTTGGTAGTGCTTTGGAGCACAGGTACCTCCTGCTTAGTAACCGTGTCCCAGTAACATCAGCTGGTACAAGATTGTGCTACAAATACAAGATACGGAACAAGAGACACAAGAACAATAAGCAGAAGATCTAAAAGCAGAAGAACATGAAGTATAAGACCAAAATGAAGAGCAAAATATATGCTCTAAATTCTAAGCAGAAGAAGACTAAGCAGTGTATGGGGGTGAGTCCGTTCCTCCTCGTGGTGCCCCTGGAAAATGCCTGCTGCTGCAGGCTAAACTGAACACGGACAAATACTGTTGTAATTTAAATCTTTTGTGACAGCAAGAACGGAAGGATGAAAAATTCATACTTTGACAGATTACAAGTACAGGATTCTCTGTCACAAATAAGAATATGATGAAGAAGATGAAGCAGAATATGAATAAGAATAATAGTTTAATAAGAAGAATATGAGTAATGTTAACAAAGATGAATAGCAAGAAGTTTAAGAAGAAGATAAAGAAGGTGAAGATGAAGAATAATTTGATGAAAAAGATGATGCTGCAGAAGATTATGAAGGAGAAAGTGTGTGAAAAGTTAAAAAGGTGAAGATGAAGAGCATGGAAGTTGTGTAATATACATATTTGCCAAAATATAAAAAACGTTAACATTGTCAATTTCTTCGTCAATCCGAACATCTTAAAAAAAAAAATATTTATGCTATTCCATTTGATTGGGTTAAACATCTATGCCTTTAATGTCTCCTCAACCTTCCCCAATACATTCTACATTACTCTTTCTTGTTTTCCTTCATGTACAAATAACCAACAAGGCAAGAATGGGTTTTTTTTAATTTCGATATTTTGTTCCCATAGACTTACATGGGACTTCCGGTATCGGTATCGGGTATCGCCGATATTTTAGTGATATCGGCGATACCATTCCGATTCCGATACTTTAGGATATCGGAAAGTATCGCTCAACTCTAGTGATCAGCTTAACAGCAATTACTTGCAAAGTCAATATTTGGCTAGAAAATTAACTTTATCCCCCAAAACACATTTCAAAATCATTGCAGCCCTGCCTTAAAAGACCAGCTAACCTCTTTTCAGTGATTGCTCCATTAACCCCTCTCTGACATTAGACGTACTATCCCGTCCATAAAACCCGTGCCATTCTGCCCATGGACGGGATAGTACGTCATAGGCGATCAGCTGCGCTCCTGAGGGGAGCGCAGCTAATCGCCGCCGGGTGTCAGCTGATTATCACAGCTGACACCCGTGACTGTGTGTCAGGAGCGGTCACGGACCGCTCCCGGCACATTAACCCCTAGCACACCGCGATCAAACATGATCGCGGTGTACTGGGGGCACAGGGAAGCATCGCGCAGGGAGTGGGCTCCCTGCGCGCCCCCCTGAGACCCTCAGACCAGCGCGATGTGATCGCGCTGTTCTGAGGGCTTCCTCCCTCCCAGGACCCGGATCCAAGATGGCGCCGGGGTCCTGGAGGGAGGCGGCTTCCTCAGTGCCTGCTGAGAGCAGGCACTGAGAAGCCTGCTGCACTGCCTGAGCGATCGCTGGTGTGACAGTGTGCTGTGCACACTGTCACACCAGCGATTTGATAAAATACAGTGATGTCCCACCCTGGGACAAAGTGAAAAAGTTAAAAAAATAAAAATAAACATGTTATAAAAAAAAATCCAAAAATAAATAAAAAAAAAAAAAAAAATATTCCCCAATAAATTCATTTCTTCCTGTAACACATATTTGGTATCGCCGCATCCGTAACGACCCCCCCTATAAAACTGTCCCACTAGTTAACCCCTTTAGTGAACCCCTTAAAAAAAAAAAAACGAAGCAAAAAATCAATGCTTTATCATCATACCGCCGAACAAAAAGTAGAATAACGCGCAATCAAAAAGGCCGATATAAATAAACATGGTACCGCTGAAAACATCATCTTGTCCCGCAAAAAACGAGCCACAATACAGCATCATCAGCAAAAAAATAAAAAGTTATAGCTCGCAGAATAAAGCGATGCAAAAATAATTATTTTTTATATAAAATTGTTTTTATTCTATAAAAGCGCCAAAACATAAAAAAATGATATAAATGAGGTATCGCCATAATCGTACTGACCCGAAGAATAAAACTGCTTTAATCAATTTTACCACACGCGGAACAATAAAAACGCCTCCGCCAAAAGAAATTCATGAATTGCTGATTTTTGTTCATTCTAACCTCCCAAAAATCGAAATAAAAAGCGATCAAAAAATGTCACCTGCTCAAAAATGGTACAAATAAAAACGACAACTCGTACCGCAAAAAATAAGACCTCACATGACTCTGTGGGCCAAAATATGCAAAAATTATAGCTCTCAAAATGTGGCGATGCAAAAAACTATTTTTGCAATAAAAAGCGTCTTTTAGCGTGACAGCTGCCAATCATAAAAACCCGCTATAAATAGTAAATCAAACCCCCCTTTATCACCCCCTTAGTTAGGGAAAAATAATAAAATTAAAAAAATGTATTTATTTCCATTTTCCCATTAGGGTTAGGGTTAGGGTTGCGGCTAAAGTTAGGGTTAGGGTTGGCGCTAAAGTTAGGATTAGGGTTGGGATTAGGGGTGTGTTAGGGTTAGGTTTGTGGTTAGGGTTGGGACTAGGGTTAGGGGTGTGTTAGGGTTAGGGTTGGAGTTAGAATTGGGGGGTTTCCGCTGTTTAGGCACATCAGGGCTCTCCAAATGTGACATGGCGTCTGATCTCAATTCCAGCCAATTCTGCGTTGAAAAAGTCAAACGGTGCTCCTTCACTTCTGAGCTCTGCCATGCGTCCAAACAGTAGTTTATCCCCACATATGGAGTATCAGCGTACTCTGGACCCCAAGAGTTATTGTGCAATTTGTCCTATTTCTTCTGTTACCCTTGGGAAAATAAAAAACTGGGGGCGAAAATATCATTTTTGTACAAAAAAAAATTATTTTTTTGTTTTTACGGCTGTACATTATAAACTTCTGTGAAGCACTTGGGGCTTCATAGCGCTCACCACACACCTAGATAAGTTCCTTGTGGGGTCTATTTTCCAAAATGGGGTCACTTGTTGGGGATTTCCACTGTTTAGGCGCATCAGGGGCTCTCCAAATGCGACATGACACCCCCAGACCATTCCATCAAAGTCTGCAATCCAAAACGTCACTACTTCCCTTCCGAGCCCCAACGTGTACCCATACAGTAGTTTTCTCCCACATATTGGGTATCAGCGTACTCAGGACAAATTGGACAACAACTTTTGGGGTCCAATTTCTCCTGTTACCCTTGTAAAAATAAATATTGGGGCGAAAAAAATCATTTTTGCAAAAAAAAAAAAAAAAAAGATTTTTTATTTTTACGGCTGTGCGTTATAAACTTCTGTGAAGCACTTCGGGTTCAAAGTGCTCACCACACATCTAGATAAGTTCCTTGTGGGGTCTATTTTCCAAAATGGGGTCACTTGTGGGGGTTTCCACTGTTTAGGCGCATCAGGGGCTCTCCAAATGCGACATGACGCACCCAGACCATTCCATCAAAGTCTGCAATCCAAAACGTCACTACTTCCCTTCCGAGCCCTGACGTGCGCCCATACAGTAGTTTTCTCCCACATATTGGGTATCAGCGTACTCAGGACAAATTGGACAACAACTTTTGGGGTCCAATTTCTCCTGTTACCCTTGTGAAAATAAAATATTGGGGGCGAAAAAATCATTTTTGTTAAAAAAAAAGGATTTTTTTATTTTTACGGCTGTGCGTTATAAACTTCTGTGAAGCACTTCGGGGTTCAAAGTGCTCACCACACATCTAGATAAGTTCCTTGTGGGGTCTATTTGCCAAAATGGGGTCACTTGTGGGGGGTTTCCACTGTTTAGGTGCATCAGGGGCTCTCCAAATGTGACATGACGCCCCCAGACCATTCCATCAAAGTCTGCAATCCAAAACGTCACTACTTCCCTTCCGAGCCCCGACGTGTGCCCATACAGTAGTTTTCGCCCACATATTGGGTATCAGTGTACTCAGGACAAATTGGACAACAACTTTTGGGTTCCAATTTCTTCTGTTACCCTTGTGAAAATAAAATATTGGGGGCGAAAAAATCATTTTTGTATAAAAAAAAAAAGGATTTTTTATTTTACGGCTGTACGTTATAAACTTTAGTGAAACACCTGGGGGTTCAAAGTTCTCACCACACATCTAAATAAGTTCCTTGAGGGGTCTAGTTTCCAAAATGGTGTCATTTATGGGGGTTTCAGGAGCTCTCCAAACACGACATGGCGTCCAGCCAATTCTGCGTTGAAAAAGTCAGACGGCGCTCCTTCCCTTCCAAACTCTGCCATGCACCCAAACAGTGGTTGACCCCCACATATGGGGTATCAGCGCACTCAGGACAAATTGCATAATAACTTTTGGAGTCTTGTTACCCTTGGAAAAATAAAAATTGGGGTGAAAAGTTCATTTTTGTGGAAAAAATATGATTTTTAAATTTTACGGCTCTACGTTATAAACTTGTGTGAAGCACTTGGGGTTCAAATTGCTCATCAAAAATCTAGATAAGTTCCTTAGGGGGTCTAGTTTCCCAAATGGGGTCATTTGTGGGAGGTTTCCACTGTTTAGGCACATCAGGGGCTCTCCAAATGCAACATGGCATCCAAACTCAATTCCAGCCAATTTTGGTTGGAAAAAGTCAAATGGTGCTCCTTCCATTCCGAGCTCTGCCGTGCGCCCAAACAGTGGTTTCCCCCCACATATAGGGTATCAGCGTACTCAGGACAAATTGTACAACAACTTATGTGGTCCAATTTCTCCTGTTACCCTTGGGAAAATAAAAAATTAGTGACTAAAAGATAATTTTTGTGGGAAAAAAATAGGATTTTTTATTTTCATGCCCGGGTATTATAAACTTGTGTGAAGCACTTGGGGGTTCAAAGTGCTCACCAAAGATCTAGATAAGTTCCTTAGGGGTCTAGTTTCCAAAATGGGGTCACTTGTGGGGGGTTTCCACTGTTTAGGCTCATCTGGGGCACTGCAAACGGAACATGACCCCCATTAACGTCTGCATTCCAAAACGTTACTACTTCCTTTCCAAGCCCTGCCGTGCGCCCAAACAGTTTCCCCCCCCCACATACGGGGTATCAGCGTACTCAGGACAAATTGGACAACAACTTTTGGGGTCCAATTTCCTTGGGAAAATTCAAAAATTTGGGACTAAAAAATCATTTTTGTGGAAAATTGATTTTTTTTTTTTTCACACCCAGGCTTTATAAACTTTTGTGAAACACTTAGGGTTAAAAGTGCTCACAACAGATCTAGATAAGTACCTTAGGGGGTCTAGTTTCCAAAATTGTGTCACTTGTGGGGGGTTTCCACTGTTTAGGCGCATCAGGGGCTCTCCAAACGCGACATGGTATCCAATCTAAATTCCAGCCAATTTTAGTTTGAAAAAGTCAAACGTCGCTCCTTCCCTTACGAGCTCTGCCGTGTGCCCAAACAGTGGTTTTCCCCCACATATGGGGTATTGGCGTACTCAGGAGAAATTGCATAACAATCTTATCTGTCCATTTTCTCCTTTTACCCTTGTGAAAATAAAAAAAAAGTTTGTAAAAGATTATTTTTGTGGCTAAAAAGTTAAATATTCATTTTTTCCTTCCACGTTGCTTTAGTTACTGTGAAGCACCTGAAGGGTTAATAAACTTCTTGAATGTGGTTTTGAGTACCTTGAGGGGTGCAGTTTTTAGAATGGTGTCACTTTTGGGTATTTTCTGCCATATAGACCCCTCAAAGTGACTTCAAATGTGAGGTGGTCCCTAAAAAAATGGCTTTGTAAATTTTGTTGTAAAAATGAGAAATCGCTGGTCAACTTTTAACCCTTAGAACTTCCTAACAAAAAAAAATTTTGGTTCCAAAATTGTGCTGTTGTAAAGTAGACATGTGGGAAATGTTATTTCTTAACTATTTTGTGTGATATATTTCTCTGTTTTAAGGGAATAAAAATTGCAAAATTTTAAAAATTTTCGCCATATTTGCGTTTTTTTCAAAAATAACGCAAGTTATATCGAAGAAATTTTACCACTAACATGAAGTACAATATGTCACAAGAAAACAATCTCAGAATCGCGAATATCCGTTGAAGCGTTCCAGAGTTATAACCTCATAAAGAGACAGTGGTCAGAATTGTAAAAATTGGCCCGGTCATTAACGTGCAAACCACCCTTGGGGGTGAAGGGGTTAACACAGGTGTGGGTGTTGATGAGGACATGGCTGGAGATCAATCTGTCATGATTAAGTAAGAATGACACCACTGGACACTTTAGAAGGAGGCTGGTGCTTGGCATCATTGTTTCTCTTCTGTTAGCCATGGTTATCTCTAAAGAAACATGTGCAGTCATCATTGCAATGCACAAAAATGGCCTAACAGGGAAGAGTATTGCAGCTAGAAAGATTGCACCTCAGTCAACAATCTATCGCATCATCAAGAACTTCAAGGAGAGAGGTTCCATTGTTGCCAAAAAAGGCTCCAGGGCGCCCAAGAAAGACCAGCAAGCGACAGGACCGTCTCTTAAAAGTGTTTCAGCTTCAGGATCGGGCTACCAGCAGTGCAGAGCTTGCTCAGGAATGGCAGCAGGCAGATGTGAGTGCATCTGCACGCACTGTGAGGCGGAGACTCTTGGAGCAAGGCCTGGTCTCAAGGAGGGCAGCAAAGAAGCCACTTCTCTCCAGAAAAAATATCATGGACAGACTGATATTCTGCAAAAGGTACAGGCAGTGGACTGCTGAGGACTGGGGTAAAGTTATTTTCTCTGATGAATCCCCTTTTCGATTGTTTGGGACATCAGGAAAACGCCTCATTCGGAGAAGACAAGGTGAGCGCTACCACCAGTCTTGTCTCATGCCAACTGTTAAGCATCCTGAAACCATTCATGTGTGGGGTTGCTCGTCAGCCAAGGGAATCGGCTCTCTCACAGTTTTGCCTAAAAACACAGCCACAAATAAAGAACGGTACCAGAATGTCCTCCAAGAGCAACTTCTCTCAACCCTCCAAGAGCAGTTTGGCGATCAACAATACCTTTTCCAGCATGATGGAGCACCTTGCCATAAAGCAAAGGTGATAAGTAAATGGCTCAGGGAACAAAACATAGAGATTTTGGGTCCATGGCCTGGAAACTCCCCAGATCTTAATCCCATTGAGAACTTGTGGTCAATCATCAAGAGACGGGTGGACAAAACAAAAGCCTAAAAATTCTGACAAAATGAAAGCATTGATTGTGCAAGAATGGACTGCTATCAGTCCGGATTTGGTCCAGAAGTTGATTGAGAGCATGCCAGGGAGAATTGCAGAGGTCCTGAAGAAGAAGGGTCAACACTGCAAATATTGAATTGCTGCATTAACTCATTCTAACTGTCAGTATAAGCTTTTGTTACTCATATGTTTGCAATTATATTTTTGTCTGTGATAAAAACATCTGTCAAACACACATAAAAACCAGAGGGCAGCAGATCATGTGAAAATATAATATTTGTGTCATTCTCAAAACTTTTGGCCATGACTGTACAGTGTCTGCAGGCCTTGCACTGATGTGAATAGAGTGAAGTACACTCCCCTGCCTACCTAACACTGAAACCTATATACTCTGGAATTAGTCCTTAGAAGGACTGTTGGTTTATCTGGATTTGAGTAATTTAGGATGGTAGACCCCACACTGACTAAGAAATCGACAAATCTGACCTTATCTCAGCAGCAGCTCTCCCTACGCTATCTCAATCCGGAGCTGAATGCAGCGAGCAGAGCGGCTTCTGGTCTCTTATACCCCTGATGATGCTGTGCGGCCAGCGAATCATTGCACGACCACAACAAAGATGGCTGCAGCATTTCATTGCCTGACAGAAAATCCCTGGAGAGTGATTTAGTCTCTAAAGTCTGCCATAAATGCTAGGTGGAGACCCGAGTTCCTGCTGAGTAATCCCGGAAATGCTCGGTGCTTGCCGAGTACACCGAGTACCGTGATACTCGGGCGAGTAACGAGTAATGGCGAGCATGTTCGCTCATCACTAGTGAAGACAGAACTGGATACCGACAAACTTGTTGATGCTGGTAGATTAGTCACCAACTGCCCTCTTGTGGTCAGAAATCCTATCATACATCTGCAGTGTAGAGTTCTAATGCCTGGGGGCATTGCACACCAGTCGGTGAGCCAGAAACAGCAAGCACTGCTGAATCATGGCAAGGGCGGATGAAGTTGTAGCTGATTTTCTAAAATGGGTATTTAGAGCATTGTATTTTTACCAGCAGATCTGCCAGCTCCGTGTCGTTTTTCAAACAACGTTGACCAATTAGGTTAAGCGCATGAGCCAGGCATGCCTGGCTGTGGGTACAACGGTCTCATCCACCGATATGCCTGCTGTTTTAGAGCTGTCCACAAGTCTTCAGCATTGTGGCGTTTGTCACAGAAGCATATTAGCTTCTGGACAGCCTGTTTCCGCTTTAATTAAGCAGTGTTGCAGTGCTTCCAGCTTGTGACTGATGTGTTACCTTTTGGAAATGGAGGCTGAAGTGGATGCAAAGGAGGAGGAGGAGGTGCAGGAGCTGTACACTGTGGGGGCAACCCAGATTGACGTAGGGCACCCAATACTCTGTGTCTGTGAGGACAGCCACCATACCAAGGTCTGAGTGTGTCCCAGATTCCACTATAATAACCCTGTGTACCCTCAGTGAGATGTATCATCCCTGACCACAAGCACTTGTCCACGTGTTTGTGGTTAGGTGGATTTTCCAAGTACCAGCATTGTGGAGGGCACGGGTAATGTTGTGGGACACCTGCCTGTGTAATACCGGGACGGCCCACTGGGGCAAATATTCCCGCATGTTCGTGGCCTCGGGGTGATTCTCAACTCTGCCCTCTCTTTCAAACTACATATCAAAGCCCTTGCCTCCTCCTGTCCATTACAACTCAAAAACATTTCCTGGATCCGTACATTACAAGAAACTTAAAAAATGTTTGTGCACACACTCATGATCTCCCGCCTCGAGTATTGCAACCTATTACTCTGTACCCTCCTATGTAGCACTGTTGCACCACTCAAATCTATCCAAAACTCTGCTGCCAGAGTAATCCATCTGTCCTTCCATGATTCCCCAGCCTCTCCTCTCCGCCATGCCTTCTCCGCCATGCCTCTCACTGTTTTCCTATTGCCCATAGGCTACAGTTCAAAACCGTTAATGTGACATACAAAACCGTCCCCAAACTGTCTCCTCCATACATCTGTGACATGGTCTCACAATGTCCGACTGGGTCATGACTTTTTCTACGCAAACACAGTGTGCCGTCAGCAAGATGTACTGTCCATGCCCACAAACACTTGTCCATGTGTCTGTGGATAGGTGCACTTTCCCTGCACCTGCATTGTTGATGGCACGTGTAATGTTGTGGGACACGTGCTTGCTTGTCTAATATCATGACGGCAGACCGGGTGAAATAGTGCCGGGTGGGGATCGAGAACCTTTTTACGGTCACCACCTTCAGATTGCGGAAAGCTTCCGTATTCCACGAGCCTAAAATGCAACTTTTCCATCACAAACAGATGAGAAATGTCTGAATTTAGTACTGTGGCGTTGGCTGCGTATTTCCGCTTGCGTTCCAAGTACTGGGGTATGGACAACTGAACGCTACATTGGGACAAGGACGTGGACGTTATTGTTAATGGTGCTAGTTGAGTTTGTGTGCAACTACAGATGCAGGGCAAGAGACATCTATGCATGCACCATGGACAGGGGATTGGCTATTGGCTTGCACGCACAACAGCGGAAGACGCAGTGGTATCACCTGCAGACACTGGAGCCTGGTGTTCAACCAACACAGTCCGGTGCTTTGCTGCCATGTGCCTGATCATGTTGTTGGTGGTAAGGCTGGTAGTTTTGCTACCCCTGCTAATGCAGGCTTGGCCGGTGGTGCAAACGGCCTTTTTGGGGTTATCAGCAGAGTCTTTAAAAAACAATACTGTAAGGAAAGGGACGCCGCCATCTTGTGTATAGGGCATATACCAGCCTCCATTTTGTCGGTTCACAGAGCCACAGACTGCTAATTACACAGGGCCTGTTAGCATATCCAGTACGACCGGTTTTGATGTCCACTATGAATCAAAAGGGCTTTAGTATGCTAATTAGTTCAGGCCCGTGTCTGAATAAGATGGTCATTAGTATGCTAAATAACTCCGACTGAAGCTAGTATTTCCTGCTCCATATGAATTGCAGACCGGTTAATATGCGTGCTTCAAAGCAAAGGGGAGGGACCTAGCAGGTTTAAGAACTGGGAGCTATGGGCAGACTGGATCCATTTTTTACACACAGAAGCCAAGAAGGTGGTCTAAGAAGCACCAAGGAACGGATTTACCTTGCCAAGGGAGCAGCAGCACATGCTTTGGGAGACTGTCCAGCTACTAAAGACTGTTACCTGGGGATCGCAGAGCTCCCTGCCTCCCCATGTCCCTACAACCCGGTAATATTGATCTATAGCTAATACCTTTAAGCCTTGTACATTATTGTGGTATTTTATTCTGATTGCAAATCCATTGTAATTACGTTGTATAGCTTTACTGTATATTTCTGTAATTATCTAGTGTGCCCTTAAGGCAATTAAACCATAAAATTAATCTTGGGCTGATGCTTTTACTCTGATCACGAATCTCAGAATACCCAGTGGGTAACAGGACAACCTCCCCGGCGGCCATTTGCTCTAGATGCAGTTCCCTTACTGACCTGAGAGAGAAAAGGGGCGCCGGAGAGCTGTACCTGTGAAGTTACGTCCCATTGGTGACGTAGGAGGAAAGGGGTCGTCCTTCACATTTGGTAGCGGCGGTGGGATCAGAAGCTGTGATACCCGGGCTACCGTGTGGCGGTCGGCTTTGTTCCTCACAATTGGTGGCAGCAGTGGGATCAGAGTAATAGTGTGCGTGGGACCCCTACTCCCAGACACTAGAGACTACCAGCAGTACATTCACTGCTGGGGTCTTAAGGTCAGCCCAGCATTAGACGGTCAGAGTGTAAATATAATAAGTTGTGTGCAAGGTCAGGGTTGCGGCTGTGTCAGTAACCAAAGGTTCCCAAGATGGCGGAAGGCACCAGGAGTAAGGCAAAGGGGGAGGCCAATGCTATGGTCTATGATGGGTTCGATACCGACGGAGGCGAGGGGGAGCTCAGCCAGGGCTCCCCAAGGAGCCAGACCCCCGTGCTCAGTCCCACAGTGGACAGTCCAACCCCTGCCCGTCCCAGCCTGTCCAGATCGGAGGCCCTTTTCCAAGTGGCTATGGCACAGCTCGAGGCTGGTAATGACGCCGCCTATGACAGACTCCTGGTGGCGGCAGAGAGAGCAGCGGAGCGGGAGCATACAGAACGTGTGTTGCAGGCTACAGAACGCCGTGAAGCTGCGGAGCGCCGGCACCGACTGGAGATGGCTCAGCACGGGCCCCCGCTGGATGCACCAGGCCCACCGGAGACAAGGGCTTCCAAGGTCCGGGCGGAGGACTTTCCCTTGCTTGAAAAGGATGGAGACCTGTTATGATTTGGTAGCTGAGGAGAGCAAGCAAAAATGGCAATACACCAGAGAGGTTGGAATCTACTGGATTGCAGTACCCTGACTAACCACCACAACTAAAGGCAGCAGTGGAGCGTACCTACGTTGGTCCTAGAGGCCTCGTCACAGCCTGAGAGGTTAACTAAACCTAAAGATAGAAAGAGGAAAGCTATCTGCCCCGGAGCAGATCCCCAAAGAACATAGGAAGCCCCCAAACATGTAATGGCGGTTAGACAAGAGGAAAGACAGACACAGACAGAAAATAGTATAAGCAAACGTTGGGGCCCAATCTTCCTAGACAGAAAAGGATAGGAAGGACTCTTACTGCAATCCAAAAAAACCCTAAAAAGTACCAACTCTACTAATTGCAAAAACACCTGAGATCACACGACCTCTACCACCTAAATTAGTTCTCTGGTGTAACAAAACTAAGCCGCAGCCACTGAAAAAACTGGAAAAGGCAAAAGAACAAACAACAGTGGCTCAGACAAACTGAGAGGAGCACAAGCCCCCGGAGGGGACCTGGCTGACCTCCACAAAAGTGCAGGAAACAATGCAAAAAGCAAGCACAAAAATAAAAACAGAAAATTTCTTATCTGAGAGCAGGAGATGCAGGCAAGACTCAGCAAACTTCCAAGTGAACCAGGAACCACAGTTGAGACAAGAAAAATTGATCACCGGCAACCCTGATGGAAGGGAACCTCCCTTACATAAGACCAGTCTGTAACTCCTGATTGCCAATCTTCACAATCTTCATTGAATGGTTCAGTACTGTTTGTAACCACCAGAGGGAGCTTCTGCTCAGAATTCATTTCTAACACATTCACAACAGTACCCCCCCTTGAGGAGGGGTCACCGAACCCTCATTTGGGCAACCAGGTCGGTCAGGATGAGCTCTGTGATACGCACGGATCAGTCTCCTAGCATGGAGAAAATTTTCTCCTCAGTTGGAGAAAATTTTCGAGAGAAAAAGGCACAAGGTTTACTTTTAGAGGTCTCTGGATCTCTTTGGGACAAAACGGCACCTGCCCCAATTTCAGAGGCATCAACCTCCACCTGAAATGGCAGAGAAACATCAGGCTGCCGTAGAACAGGAGCAGAAGTGAATCTCTGCTTAAGTTCCTGAAACGCAGAGACTGCCTCAGGAGGCCAATTCACCACATCAGAACCCTTTTTGGTCAAATCAGTCAATGGTTTAACAATAACAGAGAAATTACCAATAATTTACCTTAAAAATTGGCAAAACCCAAGAATCTCTGAAGAGCCTTTAATGAAGTAGGTTGGACCCAATCACAGATGGCCTGAACCTTGACCGGGTCCATTTCAATAACAGATGGGGACAAAATGAATCCCAGAAATGAGATCCTCTGTACGCCAAAAAGACACTTTGATCTCTTCACATACAGAGCATTCTCTCTCAAAATCTGGAACACAGTCCGAACATGTTTCACATGAGAGTCCCAGTCATTGGAAAAAATCAAGATATCATCCAAATAAACAATCTGAAATTTATCCACAAAATCCCTGAAAATGTCATTCATGAAGGACTGGAAGACAGCAGGAGCATTAGTGAGCCCAAAGGGCATCACTAGGTACTCAAAATGCCCCTCTGGGGTATTAAATTCTGTCTTCCATTCATCCCCGTGCTTAATGCGAATAAGGTTATACGCCCCCCTGAGGTCAAGCTTGGTAAACCAAGTAGCACTTTTCACCCTGGAAAACAGGTCAGAAATCAAGGGTAACAGATATTGATATTTCACAGTGATATTGTTCAAGACACGATAATCAATACACGGCCTTAATGAACCATCCTTTTTGGCCACAAAGAAAAAACCGGCACCCAAGGGTGAAGAGGATGGTCTGATATGACCCTTCTCCAATGACTCCTTGATATAAGACCGCATAGCGTCATGTTCAGGTACAGACAAGTTAAAAAGGCGACCTTTAGGGAATTTACTACCAGGCACTAATTCAATAGCGCAGTCATAGCTCCTATGGGGAGACAAGGATGCAGATTTACTTTCGCTAAACACATCAGAAAAATCAGTCAAAAAGTCAGGAACATCCTGAGCCTGGGGAGAGGCAGAAAAAACAGGAGTGTTGGCATTAACACATTGGCAGCCCCAACTGGTCACAGACACCGATTTCCAATCCAAAACAGGATTATGAGACTGTAACCAAGGGAAACCCAGTACAATAATGTCGTGCAGATTATACAGCACCAAAAATTTGCAACTCTCCTGATGATCAGGTTCAACCCTCATTATCACCTGAGTAGAGAACTGAGGTTTATTCTCAGCCAAAGGGGTAGAATCAATCCCCAGTAGGGGAATAGACTTCCATAGGGGTATGAAGGGAAACCCACAACGTTTAGCAAAATCAAAATCCATCAGGTTAATAGCTGCTCCCGAATCAACAAAAGCCTGAGCAGAAAATGTGGACAGGGAGCAAATCAGGGTAACAGTCAACAGAAATTTAGTCTGAACACTACCCAAGACAACTGAGCGTGCAAAACGTCTTCCCTGCTTAGGGCAGACTGAAATAGCATGAGAGGCGTCACCACAGTAGAAACATAACCCATTGCGTTTTCGAAACTCATGACGCTGTGCCCCAGAAGCCACTCTATCACACTGCATGGACTCAGAAGCTGGTTCACAAGGCAACACTATTCCACACATACCTCTACGCTCACGCAAACGTCTGTCAATTTGAATCGCTAATGACATAGAATCATTGAGACCAGAGGGAGCAGGGAAACCCACAATAACATCTTTTACATTCTCTGACAGACCCTTCCGAAAAAGGGCTGCCAAAGCATCATCATTCCATTTGGTCAGGACTGCCCACTTTCGGAATTTCTGACAGTACAACTCAGCGTCCTCAAGCCCCTGATTTAATGCCAACAAGGTTTTTTCAGCTTGATCAGTGACATTAGGTTCATCGTACAATAACCCCAGAGCCAGAAAAAATGCATCAACATTACTCAAAACAGGGTCCCCAGGTGTCAGGGAAAAAGCCCAATCCTGAGGATCGCCGCGCAGGAGAGAGATGATAATTTGAACCTTCTGTGCTGCGTTCCCTGAGGACTTAGGTTTTAAGGCAAAAGACAACTTACAGCTATTTTTGAAATTCAGAAATTTAGCTCGATCCCCCAAAAATAAATCTGGCATGGGGATCCTAGGTTCCACAACCGGCAACCCTGCAAGATAGGTAGCAATACTCCGAACTTCAGTGGCAAGTTGATCCACAAGGCCAGACAACTGTGCAAACTCCATTGAGAGAAAAAAAAATCCCCCTCAGCACCCAGAGAAAAAGAGGGAAATGCAACAAACAGAGAAAAAAAAAAATTCTGACAACTTCCTTTTTTCTTTTTCCTTTTACTATTTTTCCCTTCTGTTGAGCACCATATAATTTTCAGTTTGGCCGGTGATACTGTTATGATTTGGTAGCTGAGGAGAGCAAGCAAAAACGGCAATACACCAGAGAGGTTGGAATCTACTGGATTGCAGTACCCTGACTAACCACCACAACTAAAGGCAGCCGTGGAGCGTACCTACGTTGGTCCTAGACGCCTCATCACAGCCTGAGAGGTTAACTACACCTAAAGATAGAAAGAGGAAAGCTATCTGCCCTGGAGCAGATCCCCAAAGAACATAGGAAGCCCCCAAACATGTAATGGCGGTTAGACAAGAGGAAATACAGACACATACAGAAAATAGTATAAGCAAACGTTGGGGCCCAATCTTCCTAGACAGAAAAGGATAGGAAGGACACTTACTGCAATCCAAAAAAACCCTAAAAAGTACCAACTCTACTAATTGCAAAAACACCTGAGATCACACTGCCTTTACCACCCAAATTAGTTCTCTGGTGTAACAAAACTAAGCCGCAGCCACTGAAAAAACTGGAAAAGGCAAAAGAACAAACAACAGTGGCTCAGACAAACTGAGAGGAGCACAAGCCCCCGGAGGGGACCTGGCTGACCTCCACAAAAGTGCAGGAAACAATGCAAAAAGCAAGCACAAAAATAAAAACAGAAAATTTCTTATCTGAGAACAGGAGATGCAGGCAAGACTCAGCAAACTTCTAAGTGAACCAGGAATCACAGTTGAGACAAGAACAATTGATCACCGGCAACCCTGATGGGAGGGAACCTCCCTTATATAAGACCAGTCTGTAACTCCTGATTGCCAATCTTCACAATCTTCATTGAATGGTTCAGTACTGTTTGTAACCACCAGAGGGAGCTTCTGCTCAGAATTCATTTCTAACACATTCACAACAGAGACCTGGATTCCTTTCTGCTGGCTTTTGAGAGGACCTGCCTCCAACATCATCTGGCCCGGAAGTTTTGGGGGACTTACCTGCCGGGGAGGAGCAGGACTACAACAGCATCAAGCGGGCCCTGATCCAGCACTACAACCTCACCCCAGAGTCGTACCGCAGGAAGTTCAGGAGCCTGCAGGGGGCTCAAAGGACACCTGGACCAACCACATGCGGGCCCTGCTGAGAGCTGCGGAGCACTGGACCTCGGGTCTAGAGCTCACTACCCGCCAGGAGGTCCAGGAACTGTTTGTCATGGAGCAATTCTTGTGGAACTGCCCAGAGGACCTCCAGCAGTTCCTCCTTGACCGGAAACCAAAGGGGGCTTCTGCTACAGCCGCCCTGGCAGATGAGTATGCCAACAACAGGGCGCCGGAGCCAAAGAAGCCTGTCAGCAGCACCTGGAGAGGGGGTAAGCCCAACCCTGCCCCAGCCCCATATCCAGCCCCCAGAGTGCAAGGGGTGTACCCCCCGGATGCCCTCTCCAGGCCAGGAACAGAACCCAGATGTTGTCATAATTGCAATCAGCCAGGACACTTTAAGACTGCGTGTCCCCAGTGCCAGAAGGCCCCATCCCTGTCCCAGAAACCGACCACTGTTTTGTGTGTGGGAGGGGGTGGTGGGAGGTCCCTGGACAATTACCAACCCGTCACCATCGGCCGCTCAGCGGTCATGGGACTGCGGGACACAGGCGCTGAACGAACCCTGGTACGTCCTGAGGTGGTGTCCCCTCAAGACTTGGTACCTGGGAAAACCCTTTCCGTCTCTGGAATTGGAGGCGTTGAACTGGCGCTGCCCGTTGCCAAGGTGTATTTGGACTGTGGCGCCGGGAGGGGGATGCGGGAGGTGGGAGTAACGCCAAATATTCCTGCAAATGTGTTGCTTGGGACCGATTTGGGGCGGCTAGTGTCCCAGTATGTGGCCACTGAACCCCCAAGTTCGGCTCCCCAAGAATGTCATGACTCTACTGTGAATGCTAATGTTAATGTATTGAATGTGCCTCCAACAGTGGAGGAGGGAGTGAAACCTGATGGTAAGCCATGCACTGACACTACACACACAGGGCTCACAGTGAGGACAGGTGAGGAGGCTGCACGGGAGAGCTCAGAGGTGGGGGGAGGGGCTGCTATGGGCAGTGTAGGGCCCCTAAGTGAACCCAGGTTGCTGAGTCTAGGGCCCCTGCAGGAAGAGGAACAGGCCATGGGGAGAGGGGGTGTCCCAGGAGAGGAGCCAACAGGTAAGACCCCAGGGCAGGAGTTCCCCACATCCGGGATGTCAGGAAGTCAGGGAAGTCTGCCTGACCCGGCGACTTGGTCAGGGGACGAGGGGAAGCAGGCACTACCCGTGGTCTCAGCTGTCGTGGCCGCTGTTACCAGGAGTGGGAGCGCCGGAGCCCGAGGGGCCTCGCGGAGGTCCGACGGTTTCCCCCTCTCCGACCAAGTGGCTGCCGAGTCAGACAGCAGCCAGGAGACAGATCCCGGGGAACTGACAGGGAACATGGCAGTTTCATCAATTCTTGCCACATCAAGTCAGGGATTTCAGGCAGCGTTGGAAGCTGACACTAGCCTGAAGACTCTCAAGGAGCAGGCGGCACAGCCTCCCCTGGAGTCCGACCGCGAGCGAGTGGTCTGGGACCAGGGACGGCTGTACCGGGTAACGGTCCAGCAGGGTTCACCGGAGGCGTGGCCCAGGGACTGACAGTTAGTGGTACCCCATCCGTTCAGGGCGGAATTGTTGCGGATCGCACACGAGATTCCAATGGCCGGACACCTAGGGATCACTAAAACCAGGGCCAGGCTAGCTCAGCATTTCTACTGGCCTGGAATGAGGATCGAGGTGATAGCCTACTGCCGTTTGTGTGACACTTGTCAGAGGGTGGGAAAGGCGGGGCCGCGCCCCAAAGCCCCACTGGTAACTCTGCCCATCATCGAAGAGCCTTTCTCGAGGGTGGCTGTGGATCTCATTGGACCTCTGTCCACTCCCAGCTGCTCCGGGAAATGCTTCATACTAACGGTAGTGGACTATGCCACCCGGTACCCTGAGTCGGTAGCTTTGTCGTCCATTCGGGCCGACAAAGTGGCCACTGCCTTACTGGAGATTTTCTCCAGAGTGGGATTTCCCAAGGAAATGCTCACCAACCTAGGGACCCAGTTCATGTCGCAGCTGATGGAGTCTCTCTGTAAGCAGGTACAGGTGCAACATCTGGTGGCCAGCCCGTATCACCCACAGACCAATGGCTTGTGTGAGCGGTTCAATGGCACCTTAAAGCAGATGCTGAAGATGTTGGTCGACTCCCACGGGAGAGACTGGGAGCGGTATCTCCCACATCTGCTGTTTGCCTACCGGGAGGTCCCACAGGCCTCAACGTGGTTCTCCCCCTTTAAGCTCCTGTATGGGCGACGTGTACGGGGGCCCCTTGTTCTGGTGAAGGAAGCATGGGAAGGGGATTTAGCAACCCCTGGAGTGTCGGTCATTGAGTATGTTGTGCGCTTCCGGGACCGAATGATGGCCTTGACACGGCTGGTGCATGACAATATGGCCCAAGCCCAGGCTGACCAGAAGCGGTGGTACGACCAGAATGCTTGTGAGCGGACCTACCAGGTGGGTCAAAAGGTGTGGGTACTGGTCCCCGTACCTCAAAACAAGCTTCAGGCGGCCTGAGAGGGTCCATACCTCGTGCACGAGCAGCTCAACGCCGTCACCTACCTGGTCCCCCTGGACCACGCCCGTGGAAGGAGGAAGGCCTTCCATGTGAACATGATGAAGGCCCATCATGAGCGGGAGACTTATGCCCACCCAGTGTGCAACCTTCCAGAGGAAGGAGAGGCAGAAACCCTCCTCGATCTGCTCACCCAAGCCAAGGCGGGTGGATCCATCGAGGATGTGGGGGTTGGCCACCAGCTCTTGGAGGACCAACGTTCCCAGCTGGGGGCCACCCTACACACCTTTCGGGAGCTGTTCAGCAGCCTGCCCGGAAGGACTGAGGCAGCAGTCCATGACGTGGACACTGGCAACCACCCCCAATCCGGCGTTCAGCATATCGGGTCTTTCTTGAGGTGCAGCAGCAGATGCGCCAAGAGATAGACGAGATGCTGAAGCTGGGGGTGATCCAAGCGTCCAACAGCACGTGGGCTTCGCCTGTAGTCCTCGTCCCTTAAAAGGACCGAACTACGCAGTTCTGCGTGGACTACAGGGGGCTCAACGCTGTGTCGGTCACCGATGCGTACCCATTGCCGCGCATCGATGACCTTCTCGACCAGCTGGCCGGGGCCAAGTACCTGACCATCATGGATCTGAGCAGGGGGTATTGGCAGATTCCCCTGACCTCTAGTGAACGGGAACGCTCTGCCTTTATCACCCCATTCGGACTGTACGAGTCCACGGTGATGCCCTTCGGCATGAAGAATGCCCTTGCCACTTTTCAGCGGATGGTCAACACGCTGCTCGAGGGACTAGAAGGGTATGTGACCGCGTACCTGGATGACATTGCCATCTTCAGTCCAATCTTGGAGGATCACCTAGAGCACCTGGCACAGGTGCTCGGGCGGATCCAGCGAGCAGGCTTGACCATTAAGCCGGAAAAATGCCAGCTGGGTGTGAGTGAGGTCCACTACCTGGGACACCGGGTAGGTGGGGGAGCTCTGAAGCCAGAGCCCGGGAAGGTGGATGCCATCGCATCCTGGCCCACCCCCAGGACCAAGAAGCAGATGATGTCCTTCTTGGGTACTGCTGGGTACTATAGGAGGTTTGTTCCACACTATAGTGCCCTGGCCAAGCCCCTGACGGACCTCACCAAGAAAAGGCTGCCCGTCGCAGTCGACTGGACAGTCGCCTGCGAGACAGCTTTCCAGGTGCTCAAGACCGCCCTTTCTAGTTCTCCTGTACTACAGGCAGCCGACTTCACGCGGCCATTCTTAGTGCAGACCGACGTCAGCGACTTCGGCCTCGGTGCTGTGCTCAGCCAGGTTGACACTACGGGCCATGAACACCCCGTTTTGTACCTGAGCCGGAAGCTCCTGCCGAGGGAAGTGGCCTATTCCACGATGGAGAGGGAATGTCTGGCAATTGTGTGGGCCCTGCAGCGTCTGCAGCCATACTTGTACGGACGCCAATTCACCATGGAAACAGACCACAACCCCCTCAGCTGTTTACACACGGTCTCTGGAACGAATGGGAGGTTGCTAGGCTGGAGCCTCGCTCTCCAACAGTACCACTTCACCATTCGCCACAAAAGAGGCAGGAACCATGGTAACGTTGATGGGTTGTCCCGGCAAGGAGAGGGTGCGGAAGGGCGCATGGGGGAACACAGGAATGTGATACCCCCTAGCGCCCTCAAAAGCAGGGAGGTGTAAGGAAAGGGACGCCGCCATCTTGTGTATAGGGCATATACCAGCCTCCATTTTGTCGGTTCACAGAGCCACAGACTGCTAACTACACAGGGCCTGTTAGCATATCCAGTACGACCGGTTTTGATGTCCACTATGAATCAAAAGGGCGTTAGTATGCTAATTAGTTCAGGCCCGTGTCTGAATAAGATGGTCATTAGTATGCTAAATAACTCCGACTGAAGCCAGTATTTCCTGCTCCATATGAATTGCAGACCGGTTAATATGCGTGCTTATGCAGTCGGCTTAGTTCCTCACAAAGACTGTTAGGGGAACATTCATTGTCTTCCTCTCCCACTCAACCTCCTGACCTCGACACCTGTCTTTCGGTGTTCCCCAAGGCTCTGTTCTAGGACCCCTACTCTTCTGCATCTACACTTTCGGCCTGGGACAGCTGATGTAATGGCATGGTTTGCAATATCATCACTGCGCCGATGACACGCAGATCTACCTATCTGTACCTGACATCACCTCCTTACTGACCCAAATCACACGTCTTCCCACTATATCATCCTTCTTTTCTGCTTGCTTTCAAAAAGTGGACATGGACAAATCAGAATACATCATCTCTCAAGCATCTCACGCTGAGTAGAAATGAGAGCTGTGTATGCATCATTCAGTACCACTTTAGTAAGAAGGTAACTTAGCCCTAGAGAAAATGATTTTCAAGACATTCACGGCCTTTTTTGCACATTTTTTGCAGCCGTGATCTTCATCTTCTTGGTGTGGATGTGGTAAATTTCAAAGTTGTCATCAATACCATCATCATCCATATCTTGTAAAGAGTAAATCTGGTGTTTCCAAAGGTCCTGGTTATGTACGTTTAGTGGCATTCCTTTAACAGTGTTCTTTACACTATGACAAATAATTTTCCACTGGGACAATTGCATATTATTGTTAATATATATGGGTGAAGATGAATAAGCTTGTGCCACGGGTGTGTTTATAGTTACGGATAGTGCACTCCTCTTTAAACTTAGTTTTTCACGAGCATCCATCATTTTGTTTGGTTTGCCTCTGACACTGATCTGTTTTCTCTAATTCAGCATCTCACAAACTTGTTGCACTTTGCCCTTTATACAGACACGTGCGTTTGGCAACATATTTTGGACGAGAATTTCTTAGGCCGAGTTTCACATGCGTATCTGTTACACCGATCTTCTGACGGGCATGAAACCGATTCTGGTAATTGATGGTGGCTAAACGACGAATCATTGTTGGCTGTATCCTGGATCTCATACCTCCCATAGCCACTGCTGTTATTAATCATGTACTTTCCCATTCCTGTCATCACCATGCCCCTTTTCCTGAACACTTCGTCCAACGATTCGTCCGCCATATTTTTACTAAAAACCTGCACCTTCCTAGCAGCAACTGTGTAGGAAACCATGTTACAGTTTTGCAAGATGTTTATGATGCCCTTAAAAAAAAAATTTAGACACTATGTTGATATCTACCCCCAGGGAAAAATGTTTGCCAGCCAGTGTATGGGCATTCCAAGTCTAGGAAACCCGCTCCTGTAAATTGGGCCTTGTTTTTAATCAGGCCTTCCTCCGCGTCTCATCTTCCACAACCACTAGATCACCAGGGTTAACGTGTTCCTTGCTGCTACAGCCAGTGTCAAAATCCTAACAAGGGTGGGTGTTTTTGCTAGGTGTTAAATGCTTGTTATGGAAAAGGTTGAGGTGTGCCCCACAGGGGAAAATGTTGGCCAGCCCATACACTTAGTGTATGGGCATTCCTTGTCTAGGAGACCCGCTCCTTTAAATCGGGCCTAGTATTTAATCAGGCCTTCCTCCACGTTTCATCATTCGCCGCCAGTAGATCACCAGGGACAACGTGTTCTGTGCTGCTACAGCCAGCGTCGAATTCCTAACAAGGGTGGGTGTTTTTGCTGGTTCTTAAATACTTGTTATGGAAAAGGTTGAGGTGTACCTCTCAGGGGAAAATGCTGGCCAGCCCATACACTTAGTGTATGGGCATTCCAAGTCTAGGAGACCAGCTCCTATTTAATGGGAAATTTTTTTATGAGGCCCTCCTCCATGTTTCTTCCAAGGGGGATTGGGGATATTGGGGTGCATATGACTTGGTAGCAGGGTAGGCCTTCAGTCAATGCATAAGAAAACAGAAAGGGAGTACAAAATGAATAATGTGAAGTGGATTTTCCTGTGCCCATCCATTACCTGGGTTCAAAGGCTTATTGGGGTGCATATGACTTGGTAGCAGGGCAGGCCTTGCAGTCAATGCATAAGAAAACAGAATGGGAGGACAAAATGAATAATGTGAAGTGAACTTTCCTGTGCCCATCCACTATGTGGGTTCACAGGCTTATTGGGATGCATATGACTTGGTAGCAGGGCAGGCCTTGCAGTCAATGCAAGAAAAAACAGAATGGGAGGATAAAAAGAATAAAGTGAAGAGCATTTTCCTGGGCCTATCCTGTACCTGAGTTCAAAGGCTTATTGGGATGCATATGACATGGTAGCAAGGGAGGCCTTGCATAAAATGCAACATTTTTTATGGAAGCCCTCCTAGACATCTCGTGAAGGGGTATTGGGGTGAGTTGTAATTCTTGGCATCCACTCACTGCATGTTAGCGTCTGCGGAACGCACCTAATAGATATATTAGAGAGGTGCGTTCACAGCCCGGGGTCCACCGTGTAGGCGAAGCCCGCTGCTAGTAAGATGGCGAAAGTAGCGAACTCTGTTATCCCGCAGAGTCGCTAAAATAAACACCGTAGCGTGCTGTGGCAGTAAGTGCGAACTCTGTTAATCCCCAGAGCCGCTAACGGGAATGCCACAGCGCTATATGGCGATAGGTGTGAATTCACTTATCTTCAGTGAGCCTCAAGGTAAAACGCTAGGGCGCTGAACCAGCGTTATAAAGCGAACCCTGTTGCGTCACAGACCCGCTGAGAAAAAGACTATGTCCTGTTAACACCACAGGGATACACAGACAACCGCTGTGCTGATAGCAGTCCGTGATCACGCAGACAGAAACGCAATCAAGCAATCTCCTCACCGGAGGTGCCGGTATTCTAGGGGCTTATTTCAGCCGAGCCCTAACCACATGCGTGCATGATCGCACTGGCGCAAAGCACATAATGCAATTGATATTAGCGCATGGCGGCCCAGCCATGCCACCCTTTTATAGTAACAGCTACAGGACCTGCCAGAAACAAGGACCAATGAAACTGTTCCAGAACACCAGTAGGCACAGTACCTTCCTGGCGGACCAATAGGAGCTGCTGCAGTACCTGAGCATGTGACCTCTGATCTCCAATGAGAGATCTCACCCTGGGCATGCTCAGAAGGGGTAAACAAGGCCTTTGTCCTAAAGACGTCTGCTCGCCGCTAACTAGTACTGGCCACAATAGCAGAGCCTGGAGAAGCAGCAGTAATCCTCTGCACACTGTTAGACTGGGCGAGATGCTGGGACCGACGTCAACAGTCATGGCCAAAAGTTTTGAGAATGACACAAATATTAATTTTTACAAAGTCTACTGCTTCACTTTTTCTAATGTCAATTTGCATATACTCCAGAATGTTATGAAGAGTGATCAGCTTAACAGCAATTACTTGCAAAGTTAATATTTGGCTAGAAAATGAACTTTATCCCCCAAAACACATTTCAACATCATTGCAGCCTTGCCTTAAAAGGACCAGCTAACCTCTTTTCAGTGATTGCTCCATTAACACAGGTGTGGGTGTTGATGAGGACATGGCTGGAGATCAATCTGTCATGATTAAGTAAGAATGACACCACTGGACACTTTAAAAGGAGGCTGGTGCTTGGCATCATTGTTTCTCTTCTGTTAACCATGGTTATCTCTAAAGAAACACGTGCAGTCATCATTGCAATGCACAAAAATGGCCTAACAGGGAAGAGTATTGCAGCTAGAAAGATTGCACCTCAGTCAACAATCTATCGCATCATCAAGAACTTCAAGGAGAGAGGTTCCATTGTTGCCAAAAAGGCTTCAGGGCGTCCAAGAAAGACCAGCAAGCGCCAGGACCATCTCTTAAAAGTGTTTCAGCTACGGGATCGGGCTACCAGCAGTGCAGAACTTGCTCAGGAATGGCAGCAGGCAGGTGTGAGTGCATCTGCACGCACTGTGAGGCGGAGACTCTTGGAGCAAGGCCTGGTCTCAAGGAGGGCAGCAAAGAAGCCACTTCTCTCCAGAAAAAACATCATGGACAGACTGATATTCTGCAAAAGGTACAGGCAGTGGACTGCTGAGGACTGGGGTAAAGTTATTTTCCCTGATGAATCCCCTTTTCGATTGTTTGGGACATCAGGAAAACGCCTCATTCGGAGAAGACAAGGTGAGCGCTACCACCAATCTTGTCTCATGCCAACTGTTAAGCATCCTGAAACCATTCATGTGTGGGGTTGCTTCTCAGCCAAGGGAATCGGCTCTCTCACAGTCTTGCCTAAAAACACAGCCATGAATAAAGAATGGTACCAGAATGTCCTCCAAGAGCAACTTCTCCCAACCCTCCAAGAGCAGTTTGGCAATCAACAATGCCTTTTCCAGCATGATGGAGCACCTTGCCATAAAGCAAAGGTGATAACTAAATGGCTCAGGGAACAAAACATAGAGATTTTGGGCCCATGGCCTGGAAACTCCCCAGATCTTAATCCCATTGAGAACTTGTGGTCAATCATCAAGAGACAGGTGGACAAACAAAAACCTAAAAATTCTGACAAAATGAAAGCATTGATTGTGCAAGAATGGACTGCTATCAGTCAGGATTTGGTCCAGAAGTTGATTGAGAGCATGCCAGGGAGAATTGCAGAGGTCCTGAAGAAGAAGGGTCAACACTGCAAATATTGACTTGCTGCATTAACTCATTCTGTCAATATAAGCTTTTGTTACTCATATGTTTGCAATTATTATATTTCTGTCTGTGATAAAAACATCTGTCAAACACACATAAAAACCAGAGGGCAGCAGATCATGTGAAAATATAATATTTGTGTCATTCTCAAAACTTTTGGCCATGACTGTAAGCTGAGCAGAGTCCACTGCGGCCGGAGACGAATGGGAGACCGCAGCCGGAATGGCTCGAGATTCCCCTTGTGCAGAAGCGGGAACTTGACCCCTAACATTACTCCCCCTCCTAGAGCCCCCCTTCTCTGGGCCTCGCTGCGTTCAAAGTCAGCGATGAGCTGCGGAGCGTGAACGTGCTCGGCAGGCTCCCAGGACCTAACCTATATTCTCGCCCATAACCCCTCCAATCCACCAAATAAAATCTTTTGCCACGTACCACCTTACACCCTACGATGTCGTTCACCTCATGGTCGTCCGTAGATGAACCCGATGTCCCGGCAGATGACTCAGAAAACCGGGACATGAGCACGGGTTTCAGGAGGGATACGTGAAAGGTGTCGGAGATACCAAGGCGTGGAGGAAGAGCCAAACGGTATACCACAGGGTTAACCCCTCGAGGACTTAAAAAGGACCCAGGTAGCGGGGTGCCAACTTAGTGGACTCAACTCACAGCCTGATGTTACGGGCGGAGAGCCACACCAAGTCCCCAGGAGCAAATGTCGGAGCGGGGCGCCGATGTGCGTCAGCGGAGGACCTCATTCTTTCCTTGGACACTGAATGCCATCCTGGGTACGGTCCCAAATGTCTCGTGCTTCCACAGCCCAGTCTGCCACCCTGCAGAAGACACGGGCATGGGCACCGGAACCCGCGGATGCTGACCGTAGTTTATGAGGAATGGAGTCTGTCCGGTGGAGTCAGCCACAGCATTTTCAGTGCAAACTCAGCCCACGGTACCAAGGATGCCCAGTCATCCTGCCTGGCTGAAACAAAATGTCGTAGATAGGTGACCAAGGTCTGGTTGGCCCTCTCTACTAACCCATTAGTCTCGGGATGATATGCTGAAGAGAGATTTAACTCAATACTGAGTAGATGACAAAGCTCTCTCCAGAACCGAGACGCAAACTGGGGCCCTCGGTCACTGACAATTTTGTCCGGCATGCCATGTAGACGGAAAATGTGCCTAATAAACAACGCTGTCAAGGCCCATGCAGAAGGTAACCATGGTAGCGGCACCAGGTGCACCATTTTGGAAAGATGATCGGTGATTACCCAAATGATGGTGCAGCCCCGAGACTTCAGTAAGCCCACCACAAAGTACATCCCGACCATCTCCCAGGGCCTATCTGCCACCGACAAAGGGTAAAGTAACCCAGCTGGCCGTTGTCGAGGAGACTTATTCTTGGCGCAGGAGACACACGCCAGAACATAGTCCCCAATGTCACGGACCATATGCGGCCACCAGTATGTCCTCGTCAGCAACTCAGATGTCCTCTTTGCCCCAAAGTGTCCACCCTCCCTGGACGAGTGTGCCCAAGAGAGTACCTCCGGTCGCAAATTGGTAGGCACAAAATTCTTGCCCGGAGGCACAGACTCTAGCGAAATTGGGGCCACAGTTCTCAGGCTCTCTGTGGGGACAATAAGACGAAGCTCCTCCTCTTTCTCCTCAGAGGACACCACAGAGCGAGAGAGAGGGTCAGCACGGATATTCTTCTCTCCCGAGAGAAAATGTAGGGTGAAATAAAACCGGGAGAAGAACAAGGACCATCTGGCCTGGCGAGAGTTAAGCCGCTGGGCTGTCTGAAGATACACCAAATTTTTGTGGTCGGTGAAGACTTGGAAGGGAAAGTGGGCCCTCTCCAACAGATGTCTCCACTCAGAGAAGGCCAACTTCTTGGCTAGCAACTCCCTATCCCCGATGGAATAATTCCTCTCCGCTGATGTGAAGGTCTTAGAGAAGAAGAAGCAAGGATGATTCCGACCTTGAGCATCCTTTTGGAAGAGGACTGCTCCAGCACCAACAGATTAGGCATCCACCTCCAATAAAAATGGCTTATCAACATTGGGGCTATGTAGGATGGGAGCGCTAGCAAAATGAGACTTAATAGAAGTGAAAGCCTTGGAGACCTCTTCCGACCACAATTTGGGATTTGCTCCCTTCTTGGTCAGGGCTACCAAGGGAGCTACCAAGTTAGAGAAATGGGAAATGAACTGGCGATAGTAATTAATGAACCCCATAAAGCGCTGCACTGCTTTAAGAGAGTGGGGTTCTTGCCAGTCCATCACAGCCTGTAGTTTGGCCAGATCCATAGCCAATCCCTGGGTTGAGATGATATAACCAAGGAAAGGTAAAGACTCCAGCTCAAACATACATTTCTCTAACTTAGCATAAAGGGAATTTGCCCGTAAGAGGTCGAAGACTCTGCAGACATCTCTCCGGTGGGAGTCAATATCTGGAGAGAAGATGAGTATATCATCCAGATAGACTACGACCGAGGTGGAGAGCATATCCCGGAAGATGTCATTGACAAAGTCTTGGAAAATGGCTGGGGCATTACAGAGCCCAAAGGGCATCACCAGATATTCGTAATGCCCATCCCTGGTATTAAAAGCCGTCTTCCATTCGTCCCCTCACGGATACGAATCAGGTTATAAGCACCGCGCAGATCTAGTTTAGTGAATACCCTTGCTCCCTGAAGCCTATCAAAGAGCTCAGAAATCAGGGGCAACGGGTACTTGTTCTTAACGGTGATGGCGTTAAGACCCCTGTAATCAATACACGGACGTAATTCTCCGTTCTTCTTCTGCACGAAGAAGAATCCCGCCCCTGCCGGTGACACTGACTTCCTAATGAACCCTCTTGCCAGGTTCTCCTGAATATATTGCGACATGGCCTCTGTCTCAGGAAGAGAGAGGGGATAGACCCTTCCCCGAGGAGGTTCTGCGCCAGGCAAGAGGTCGATAGGACAGTCATAGGGGCGATGAGGCAGAAGAGTCTCCGCAGCCTTCTTGGAGAACACGTCTGCATATGACCAATAGCACTTGGGAAGTGGAGTAAGATCTACAGGTAACTCAGTAGTGGTAACCTAAACACAACTCCTGACACATCTGCCTCTACATGCATCACTCCAACCCAGTATCCTACCCGAAGTCTACTCTATATGTGGGGAGTGGAAACGGAGCCAAGGTATACCTAATAGGATCTCATCTATTCCCTTGGGAAGGATGAGTAGGGAAATAAGCTCCTGATGGGAAGGGGATACAAATAATGCAAGAGGAACAGTATGGTGTGTAATTTGTGAGGGCAATGTCGACCCATTCACTACCCGGACAGTCACTGATTTGTCAAGCGCCACCAGAGGTATTGCGTGACGGCGAGCAAAGTTAGAGGACATGAAGTTTCCCTCTGCTCCTGAGTCCACGCAAAGGTCGGCTGTGAGAGTGGAAGTGCCTACAGTGATTGTCCCTTTAAGTGTCATCTTGGGGGAAAATGCCGCTGTCTCTAGTGAGCCTCCTCCCAGGGTCACTAGAAGCGATTGCCTCTGCGATCGCTGTGGACATCTGTTAGTATAGTGTCCTGCCTGTTGGCAAAAATTACAGACCACCGTTGCTCGAGCGGTCCGGGGCTTAGGTCCCGCTTGAGAAACCTCCATGGCTTCGGAGGAATCGGACGCCTGAACGGAAGATTCCAGAGGTTTGGCGAAGGTGGGAGCCAACCGAAATCTCTGCCTGCACTGGGTCCGCTCTAACCTCCGCTCGTTAAAACGGAGATCAATGCGGGTAGATAGGGAAATGAGTTCCTCCAGTTTGGCGGAAATCTCCCTGGTGGCCAAAGCATCCTTCACATGATCCGCCAGTATTCTCCAGTACACCGGAATGAGAACTTTATCCGGCCACTCTAGCTCAGAAACCAGAGTCTGAAATTGGAGGGCGAACTGGCTGACCATGGATGAACCCTGTGATATTGCCAGCAGTTGGAGCGCCGTATCGTGGGTGACAAGAGGTCCTAAGAAGACCTGTCTCAGAGCCTCCAGGAAGAGAGGAGCACTCTTTACCACACGATCGTCGCGCTCCCACAGCGGCGTTGCCCACTCCAACGCCCTGCCCGACAGGAGGGATAAGACAAAACCCACCTTCACCCGTTCCGTGGGAAAACGCGCAGCGAGAAGCTCAAGATGAATGGAGCACTGACTCACGAATCCCCAACATTGCTTGCTGTCACCAGCAAACTTGTCTGGAAGCGAGAGACGGGATAAAGTCGGAGCAGGGGTGGCAGAGGACAAAATGGCTGCAGCCACGCTAGCAGCCTGAACAGCGACAGCGGTAACATCCACAGCTGAGGTTGTGCCCGCTAGAGCCGCCAACCTACCCTCCAGCTGCTGGATGTACTGCTGTAGATGCTGGTCGTCCGCCATTTTACTAGCCAGACCCTGGCGCTAATATTATGTTAGGGTCTGCGGAACGCACCTAATAGATATATTAGAGAGGTGCGTTCGCAGCCCGGGGTCCACCGTGCAGGCGAAGCCCGCTGCTAGTAAGATGGCGAAAGTAGTGAACTCTGTTATCCCGCAGAGTCGCAAAAATAAACGCCGTAGCGCGCTGTGGCAGTAAGTGCAAACTCTTTTAATCCTCAGAGCCGCTAATGGGAATGCCACTGCGCTATATGGCGATAGGTGCGAACTCACTTAGCTTCAGTGAGCCGCAAGGTAAAACGCTAGGGCGCTGAACCAGCGTTATAAAGCGAACCCTGTTGCGTCACAGAGCCACTGAGAAAAAGACTGTGTCCTGTTAACACCACAGGGATACACAGACAACCGCTGTGCGGATAGCAGTCCGTGATCATGCAGACAGCAACACAATCAAGCAATCTCCTCATCGGAGAAGCCGGTATTCTAGGGGCTTATTTCAGCCAAGCCCTAACCACTTGCACTCAAATCTCCTCACCGGAGTGTCCGGTATTCTAGGGGCTTATTTCAGCCGAGCCCTAACCACATGTGTGCATGATCACACTGGCGCAAAGCACATAATGCAATTGATATTAGCGCATGGCGGCCCAGCCATGCCACCCTTTTATAGTAACAGCTACAGGACCTGCCAGAAACAAGGACCAATGAAACTGTTCCAGAACACCAGTATTCACAGGACCTTCCTAGCGGACCAATAGGAGCTGCTGCAGTACCTGAGCATCTGACCCCTGATTTCTAATGAGAGATCTCACCCTGGGCATGCTCAGAAGGGGAAAACAAGGACTTTGTCCTAAAGACGTCTGCTCGCCGCTAACCAGTACTGGCCACAATAGCAGAGCCTGGAGAGGCAGCAGTAATCCTCTGCACACTGTTAGACTGGGGAGACACTGGGACCGATGTCTAAGCTGAGCAGAGTCCACTGCGGCCGTAGACGAATGGGAGACCGCAGCCGGAATGGCTTGAGATTCCCCTTGTGAAGAAGCAGGAACTCAACCCCTAACACTGCATAGGCTATAACAGTTTAGGATACCCACTGTTTAATAATGGCCCTTTAAGCAGATTAATGCTGCCTGATGCCCCTGTAAAAATAGGCTTTGTGACTTTAAGAGTCCCTCCTTCATAAATGAAACAAGATATGTCTGCTTATGTGTCACCCACCACATGGCCAGCTAGAGTTGGTAAATGTTACAATGACATTTCCCAGTGAATGCATTTGTTTTGGTTGAAAGCACTTCAAAAGCGCTGCGTCTGAACATAGCCCAAGTGGTGGAGGAACATTTTGGTCTGGGGTTAATTATTTGGCTTATATACAAGTCATTAACCTGGAAAGGATGTACCTTAACATATTTCCCAGCAAAATCCGTTTTGGTATGTTTATGGTGCATCGGTAAAAATGGCTTGAAACTCTGATAACATTGTTTAAAGCTGTGTATTAGGAGTCAGGAATGCTTCCAGGGGTGATCCCCATGATGTCCCCGTGTCATTTGAGCAGGGTTTCCATCATTTTGAGATGTATGTAGACCTTAAAATGACCTCGAGGGGGGATAGAGGCAAAAATGCTCTGGTCTCCTATAGACATTGGGCTCTTTGTTCTGTCCGAGTACCCGAGTATTCCAATTTGCTCGACCCGAGCAACAAGCACCTGAGCATTTTAGTGCTCGCCCATCACTAGCTGTAAGCCATAATCTTCAACATTAACAGAAATAAACACTTGAAATAGGTCACTCTGTTTGTAATGACTCTATATAACACGAGTTTCACTTTTTGCATTGAAAAACTGAAATAAATTAAAGTTTTGATGATATTATAATTTTGTGAGAAGAATCTGTATATGGAGATGGCTACTCTTAGTAAGCACCTGTACATACCTGTTTTCTGTTTGGAAGTAACAGTCAGTCTTTTGATATTAGTATACATAGGCTCTCTGACTGACCACTCCACCCCTCTTCCTCAGGCGTTTTTAGTTACAGCAGGATTCTACCTTCCCATAAAAATGTAGGCATCAGCCAAGGCAAGTTCCCAGCAATGAGGATCGCCTTATCATGGCTGCTGGGTACACATATATTGGCAATTTGTTTTCTATATATTCTCAATTTTTAACATTTTCAAGAGCAGTAATGCAATTTAAATTTCATATATGTTTTCATGCTATAGTGCTACAGAGTGGTACCTTATTTGTTGTTAGCTTTTATAAAATCACAGTTTTATCTGTAAGAGATTATCACTAAAGAACAAGTAAACCTGCCATCATGTAGTCCAACAATGACCCTACTACTGACTGAAATATTTCTACCTATAGATAGGGTACACAGAGAGATACCAATCAGTGGTATGGTATCATTGGAATCATGGTCTCTGCTTACATCATGCTACTAACAGATGAGGTCCCAAAATCCTGGTGATAGATTCCCTTTAAGACAATATTATACAATCACTTCGCAATATCTCACTGAGATAATTAAACTTACGTTAAAACAGTAACAAAAATATATAAATATAAATTGATTATTCTTTTATACATATATGATATCAACTAAGATCCATTATTAAATTTTGAACAGTTTAGTGTTTTTTGATCACTTGCAATAGCTGCCTGTAACTTTTTCCAGTACTAAAGGTAGTTTGCTGCCATCTACAGGTACTTATATATAGTGAATATACTGCAGATTTTCTTGTGAATATACTCTATAAATTTTAATTGTAACTTACAAATTTTTCTATATTGTTTAACAAGCAGTTTCCATTTGACAAAATATAATTCCCTTATAGATCTAATATAATATACTGTATATACACACGTGGTCAAAATTGTTGGTACCCCTTGTATATTGACAGAATAACCCACAATGGTCACAGAAATAACTTGAATCTGGCAAAAGTAATAATCTATCAAAAATCTTTGAAAATGAACAAATGAAAGTGAGACATTGCTTTTCAACCATGCTTCCACAGAATTTTTAAAAAATAAAACTCATGAAATAGGCCTGGGCAGAAATGATGGTACCCCTAAAAATAATGTGACAAAAGGGACATGGTAACTCAAGGTGTGTCCACTAATTAGCATCACAGGTGTCTACAATCTTAGAATCAGTGAATGGGCCTGTATAGAGGGCTACAGATGCTCACTGTGCTGTTTGGTGACATGGTGAGTCTGTAAGGGGGATGACGAGACAGCAGGTACCTTTGTACCGGGTACGGAACTAGAGAGGCTGAATCCACTGTTCCCGGGGAAAAGCATTAGTAAGGCGGACCTTTCCCTGCTGCCTGAGGGAAGTACTAGTGAGGTGCACCTTCCTGCTGACCGAGGGAGGTGGAGAAAGAAAAAAAAGCAGAGCAATTTGACGTGAACTGAGGGCAGCGTGCAGCCAGGTGAGTGGTGCTCTCGGCTCCCCGTACCTATACAGAGTGCCGGTGCTGCGACAGGCCATGCTGCAGCACACCAAAAGGACAGCGACTGCTGTGTGGAAGGAACAGTATACTCAGCAGCAATCAAGAGATAAGGACCGCTGCAGAGTGTGCAGAGCCAGGTGTGCACAGCAGCAGCCAGGAAGAGAAGTACTCTGTCCCGGGAGCATCAGCATTACACAGGCCTGCGTCCATACAGCAGCAGGGGCCAGAGAGTGAGAGGGACGTGCAGTGTGTGCCCAGTGGCTAATCAAGAGAAAGGCGCCGCACACTAAGAGTCCATGAGTACTGCACACGCGCCGCATAAAAGGGACCGCATACGAGACTGACACTTGCGCCCTGACTTTGATAGCGAACATTTGCCCAGACACTTGTGACCTGACTTCACCTGTAATATAGTTGCAGAGCCACGTTTGGTTCGTACAGGACAGTGGCCCGTACCCTTCTCAGCCACTGCAGTATATGGACTAGGGGCAGTGGTAGGTACCGGAGACCGACCACTGTCGCCAGAAGATGGGGTATTGATGTTTACCGAAACCCATGGGAAAGGATACCGCCCAGCCGTTGTCTGCGCTATTCACTTCATGGACTGAGGAACCAGTGACTTTCATCGGAACCGCTGTGATATGGACTGTTATTCTTCAACTCACCATATCCTTTTGCCATTTATACTGTTAATCCCTTTTGTTTAACCCTTTACCTCCCTGCATGGAGTATTCCCTGTAAATAAACCTGTTAACCCTTGCTCTGCCTCCTGTCCGTCACTGCATCCCATGTTCCTGCAATTTCTACATGTATAGACACCTCTCCATTACTAAGCTGTGAGCTTGATGTCACCTGACAATACAAAGGTGACATCAACCCCACAAATATGAACCTCACTTGCCACTGCTGCAGGGCAAGTGGGAAGAGCCGAGCAAAGCCCCAGAATTGGCTCATCTAATAGATGTGCCTTTTCTTGACAGTTGCGGCTTGCTATTTTTAGGCTGGAGGGGGACCAATATCCATGGCCTGTTACCAGCCTGCGAATACCAGCCCCCAGCTATCAGCTTTAGCAAGACTGATTGTTAGCAATGAGGGGGAACCCACGCCGTTTTTTTAAATTTTGTTTAAAAATTATTCAAAATAACAGCATGGGTCCCCCTCTATTCTTGATAACCAGCCTTGTTGAAGCTCACAGCTAAGGGTTGCAGCCCCCAGCTGTGAGTTTTGTCTGCCTGGTTATCAAAAATACAGGGGAACACACTCTGTTTTTTTTTAAATTATTTACAGTGCATGAGCCGGCTGATGAATACTCTCATCTGCCGCTCCTGCTCTCAATGTTATTAGCATCAGCAGGTGTCGGATGATAGGAGCAGTAGTCCCATGCCCTAACACCAGTGACCGGAGGTAAACCTTATACTTCCTATCACAGCTGCATGCTCACACTGTCATTTGACAGCGTGGGAACCGCGGATCTCTGACCGGCGGGGATGATTTCACCGCAGATCAGAAATGGTGTTTGCCGTGCTGTGCACAAAACCACATCTCCAGAGTTTGCACCTCCAGACCCACCCACTCTCAAATGCTTTAGAAATCTGGCTTTATCCTCTAGACTCCTCCCACTCTACAGCTGTTCAATAACCCTAGCACTAAACATGACTGATTAACACCGCTCATCACTTACTGTGATAGATAATTTTACCTAGGTTTATATTACTGAAGCTAACAACCTCTGTGCTACATATCTCCTCTAGTACTTTCCAGTGACTTTGTCACAAGGTACATACTAAGAATAGAAATCTCTATACTAAACTAACAAGTAAAGTTGCACTCTGTAATGCTATGTTAAGGGCCTGCGGAACGCACCTAATAGATATTAAGGAGAGGTGTGTTCGCAGCCCGGGGTCCACTGTGCAGGCAGAGCCTGCTGCTAGTAAGATGGCGCAAATAAGCAGTATGAGCAAACTCTGTTATCCCGCAGAGTCGCAGATGTAAATGCAGTAGAACTATATTGCGGTATGGGCGAACTCTGTTATTCCACAGAGTCGCTAACTAAAATGTTGTAGCGCAATATGGCGATATAAGCGGACTCTGTTAATTCACAGAGCCGCTGTGACAAAGACTGTGTCCTGTTAGACTCACAGGGTACACAGATGACTGCTAAGCGGATTGCAGTCTGTGGTCATGCAATCAGAACACAAGCAATACCTCCTCACCAGATTAACCGGTATTCTAATGGCGCTTTCAGCCGAGCCCTGAACACGTGCATATAAAACTCCTCACCGGAGGTGCCGGTATTCTAGGGGCTTATTTCAGCCAGACCTAACGACATGCATACATGACCACACTGGCGCAAGCACGTAACAGATTTGATACTAGCACGCCGCCGTGCGGTCATGCACACCTTTTATAGTGGCAGCTACAGGACCTTCCAGAAAAGGACCAATGGGAAAGCTGCTCCAGAACTAAAGCAGCCTCAGGACCTTCCTGGAGGACCAATGGGAGTCGCTGCAGTACCCAACCATGTGACCCCTGATCTCCTATGAGAGATCTTACCCTGAGCATGCTCAGAAGGGAACACACAGGACTTAGTCCCAACTACGTCTGCTTGCCGCTGACCTGCACTGGTTACAATGGCAGGACTTGGGGAGGCAGCAGTCATCCTCTGCACAGTATTAGACTGGGCGAGATGCTGGGACCGACGTCTCTGCTGAGCAGGCTCCAGTGCGGCCGGAGATGGATGGGGGACCGCAGCGGGGAAGGCTTGAGATTCCCCTTGTGCAGCAGTGGGAAATCTTGGAAGACGGCTGGAACATTACAGAGCCCGAAGGGCATCACCAGATATTCGTAATGCCCATCTCTGGTATTGAACGCCGTCTTCCATTCGTCCCCCTCACGGATGCGGATCAGGTTATAGGCACCTCATAGATCCAGCTTAGTAAATACCCTTGCTCCCCGAAGCCTATCAAAGAGCTCAGAGATTAGGGGCAATGGGTATTTGTTCTTAATGGTAATGGCGTTAAGACCCCTATAGTCTATACACGGTTGTAATTCTCCATACTTCTTCTGCACGAAGAAAAAACCTGCCCCTGCTGGTGACACTGACTTCCTAATAAACCCTCTTGCCAAATTCTCCTGGATATATAGTGACATGGCCTTCGTCACAGGAAGAGAAAGAGGATACACCCTTCCCCGAGGGGACTCTGTGCCAGGCAAGAGGTCTATAGGACAGTCATAGGGGCGATGAGGCAGAAGAGTCTCTGCTGCCTTTTTGGAGAATACGTCCGCATATGACCAATAAACCTTGGGGAGAAAGGCAAGGTCTATGGGTATCTCCGTGGTGGAGACCTGAATGTCCTCCCTGAGACATCTGCCTCTACAGCAATCACCCCAACCTAGTATTCAACCACTCAATATGGGGAGAATGGTGGTGGAGCCAGGGTAATCCCAACAGAACCTCATCTATTCCCTCAGGAAGAAAAAAAAAGGATATATTCTCGTGATGAGAAGGGGACATAGACAGGGGAAGAGGGACAGTCTGGTGGGTGATCTGTGAGGACAGGATTGCTTTATTCAAGACTCGCACCGACACTGGCTCTGCGAGCGTCACCAGAGGTATAGAATGGCGAGAGGCAAAGGAGGAGGACATAAAATTCCCCTCTGCCCCAGAGTCCATACAGAGCTTAGTGGGAAGAGTGGATGAACCTAGGGAGATTAACCCTTTAAGGAGCACTTTCTGAGCAAAAGCCGTCGCATCTAATGACCCTGCTCTCACTGAACATGACCGTTTACTCATCCGCTGGGGACATCGGTTGGCATAATGTTCCGGCTGCTGACACACTCTACAGACCACGGATACTCGAGTGGTCCGAGACTTAGGTTCTGCTCGAGAAGCCTCCATGGTCTCTTGGGGGTCGGACACCCGAACGGGGAGTTTAAGAGGTTTGGCAAAGGTAAAAGCTAGCCAAAACCTCTGCCTACACTGGATCCGCTCCAACCTACGCTCGTGAAAACGGAGGTCGATGCGGGTGGATATGGAGATGAGTTTCTCCAGTGTGGCAGGAATCTCCCTGGTAGCCAAAGCGTCCTTTACATGGTCTGCCAGTCCTCTCCAGTACACCGGAATCAGAACTTTATCCGGCCACTAATTCAGAGGCCAAAGTCCAAAATTGGATTGAAAACTGGCTGACCATGGAAAAGCCCTGTGACATTGCCAGCAGTTGGAGTGCCGTATTGTGTGTGACCTGAGGTCCTAAAAAGAGCCTCCAAAAAATGAGGAGCACTCCGCACCACACGATCATCGCGCTCCCACAGCGGCGTTGCCCATTCCAGCGCTCTGCCCAACAAAAGAGACACAATGAAGGCCACTTGTGCCCGTTCCGTGGGAAAACGTGCTGCCAGAAGCTCAAGCTGTATAGAGCACTGACTCATGAATCCCCGACAATGTTTACTGTCACCAGCAAACTTGTCTGGAAGCGGGAGGTGAGATAAGGTCGGAGCAGAGTTAGCGGAGGACAAACTGGCTGCGGCTACGCTAGCAGCCTGAACAGTGACTGCGGTAACATCCACAGCTGAGGTTGTGCGCTCAAGAGACGCCAACCTACCCTCCAGCTGCTGGATGTACTGCTGTAGACACTGGTCATCCGCCATTTTACTAACCAGACCCTGGCGCTAGTAATATGTTAAGGGCCTGCGGAACGCACCTAATAGATTTTAAGGAGACATGCGTTCGCAGCCCGGGCGCAAATAAGCAGTATAAGCGAACTCGATTATCCCGCAGAGTCGCAGATGTAAACGCCGTAGCATTATATGGCGATATGGGCGAACTCTGTTATTCCACAGAGTCGCTAACTAAAATGCTGTAGCTCAATATGGCGATATAAGCGGACTCTGTTAATTCACAGAGCCGCTGTGACAAAGACTGTGTCCTGTTAGACTCACAGGTGACACAGATGACTGCTAAGCAGATTGCAGTCTGTGGTCATGCAATCAGAACACAAGCAATAATCTTTTCACCGGAGTAGCCGGTATTCTAATGGCGTTTTCAGCCGAGCCCTGAACACGTGCATAAAAACTCCTCACCGGAGGTGCCGGTATTCTAGGGGCTTATTTCAGCCAGACCTAACCACATGCATACATGACCACACTGGCGCAAGCACGTAACAGATTTGATACTAGCACGCCGCCGTGCGGTCATGCACACCTTTTATAGTAGCAGCTACAGGACCTTTCAGAAAAGGACCAATGGGAAAGCTGCTCCAGAACTAAAGCAACCTCAGGACCTTCCTGGAGGACCAATGGGAGTCGCTGCAGTACCCAACCATGTGACCCCTGATCTCCTATGAGAGATCTTACCCTGAGCATGCACAGAAGGGAACACACAGGACTTAGTCCCAACTATGTCTGCTTGCCGCTGACCTGCACTGGTTACAAAGGCAGGACCTGGGGAGACAGCAGTCATCCTCTGCACAGTATTAGACTGGTTGAGACTCTGGGACCGACGTCTCTGCTGAGCAGGCTCCACTGCGGCCGGAGATGAATGGGGGACCGCAGCGGGGATGGCTCGAGATTCCCTTGTGCAGCAGTGAGAACTCGATCCCTAACATGCTATAGCATGTAAACATGAAAAATATGAAATTTTAATTGCATTACTACTCTAGAAAATAGGCAACAAATAAATAAATAAACTATTCTCTACCCTTCTTGTGATCTTGTGTCCCTGTGAATCAAACCCACAACCTCTTTGCAGGCATTAGCTAAAGCTAAGAGTCACAGCCTGCTCTGATGAAGATGGAAGAATTTTGTATACTTGAACCTGCATTGCATGCAATGAACCAACAGGCGGACTATACAGGTACATAGAAATAAATCTGCATATAACAGTGTATTTCTATGTCCATATATTTTAGAGGTGAAGAAAAAGTCAGATTTGTTGTTCCCATAAAACTACTAAAAAATTATGAAAACCTAATACAAAAGTTGTAATTTTCTCTGAGGTCTGGTCTCCCAGGGAATTAAACCCTAAACCTTCACCATTGTACACAGCTACAAGCCAAAGCCAACACTGACAGGGAGGATTTTGTATATTTGAATCTGCATTGCAGATGATAATGGTACATAAAGATTCATCTCTATATGGCATATGGCAGTGTATTTCTTTGCCCCTGTATAGTAGAGGGAAAATAAATAAAGTTTTTTTTTCCTTCTATAAAATTAGTAAAAAATAATGAAAAACATTTTAAATAGTAATTTTTAAAGTTCTCTTTTAAAAAATAACAAACATCACAAATCAGCAAATAATATGAACATATTTGGTGTCCATGTAAACATAACAACCTAAATATCACAGTGATCAAATTATTTATGGTGATCAGTAAATAGTGTAAAAAAAATTCTGATAGATTTTCTCTATTAAACCGATAAAAGAAGATAATAAAAATGTAACACTGAGGCTGTATTTACATGTCACTTAAATGCTGTGATTTTTCACAATGCAACAAAAATATTCTCTGATTATTGCATGCTTGCAGTGTTTCTTTAATACATTTTTCCCCTTATTTGAGACATTTTTGGTCCAGATGTGAAGCTGCAATTTTAACGCTTATTTAACAATACAGAAAAGTTTTCATTTTGCTCTTAAAAATGCAACTGTGTTTTTTTACATGCATTTTTTTCAAGCTCCACACAGAAGCATATAGAGAAAACAATAGAGATGAACGAACTTGTTTGGAAAACTTTCTCCAATCTCGAATTCGGCACAAACGATGCACATTTGGGGTTGTGTTCCGATTCCGAGCATTTTAATCAAAATCAGCAAAATTCGTCCAAAGTTTGATATATTAATGAGTTTCCATTTATACTTTTTTAAGGATGACTTTGGCTAGGAAAGCAGTGATGTATGATGAGCGGAGGGGGTGGACGTGTATGATGAGGGGAAAGAGTGGGGAGAGGTCAGGTAGCTGCAGACTGAATTTTTTTTATAAACTTAATGTGTGGAGATTCTGGAAGCCAATCAGGTTGCATAAATCATCCACAACGTACAGGCACAAGGGCTTTGGTCATTGACTGCTGAAGTTACACGTCCCTCTCCATATAAAAAGCGAACATGTTGCTTTTGTCACAGCTCAGAGAGGCTGCTCCTGCTGCTGCAAGTAGTCATATAGTTCAGAGAAACAGGATCCTGTGTGAAATCGACCTTCTAACATCTAAATCATTTGTGCTACTAGTGTGGGCCAGAGACCCGGCCACATTTCAGAATCTAAATCCTTTGTACTATAGTGTGGTCCTGCCAGGAGTTCACATTTCAGAATCTAAATTCTTTCTGCTAATAGTGTGGGCCAGGGAATAGGCTACATTTCAGGATCTAAATCCTTTTTGCTAATAGTGTGTGCCATACACAAGGCCACACTTCAGAATCTAAATTTTTCATCTAATTGTGTGATCCAGACACCAGCCCATATTTCTGAATCTAAATCCTTTCTGGTAATAGTGTGGTCAAAACACACTATCTCAGTAAATAAATACTGATTGTTAATTTAGTGACAGGTGACTGACAGATCTGGGCTTAAGTTTGTGAAACAGCTGGGTAAAAGAGGGGAAGTGTACATGCAACATGAGTGGGAAAAAGCGAGGCCATGTGGGAAAGAAGAATAAGCTTGGTGTTCAAGGTGTTCGTGGGTTAGGAGGTAAAGCTACTGAAAGCTCTACTGACAAAACACTGTCTCGTTCTATCCAAAGACAACTGACTTTTTTACTGGACAGGCTTGTTCTGCCTTCAAACACGTTGACACGGTGTGCAATCTAGCATACAGCATAAACCACTGTTCTGTCTTCTAAATAAGTAGACTGTTCTCTGTAGTCTAGCTTGTTTATTGTTGCATGGTATAGAACATGCGCGTGGTAAAACTACAAGAATACAAACAACTTTGGTAAATATTGGGCAAATAATCACACAGCTTACACAGTTACAGGAAAGTATACAGTGTGATGCAAACTTTACATCTAAATACACAGGATTCTAATCACATCTCCTAAGTACTGGCTGCTATGCAGATAATAACATCTTCTAAGCACTGCATTGCAAGAGAAGATATTAATCTTACCAGATATGCTTTACCAGGATAGCAAACTCAAGTTGGAGAGGTTACAGGAGGACAAATAAACATGTGTGTCTCAGGTAATACATGAAAGAAAATGGAGTTTCTTCTCCCCAGCATACCTTGCTTCAATCCCACAATGCAACACTCTGCTATTAAAGGCACAGGCTAAAAATGCTAATAAAGACTCAGCTAAATTCAGCCACCACTAGATGGTGCTATAACAACTAAACTAGCACATAATACAAACATCTTGCCCTATACTCAGAGGGCAGAACAAGGCTACTCGACTCCCTTTCTTTAGAAGCCGCATAGCGGTATGTCTTGTTCAGTGCCTTGCGAAAGTATTCGGCTCCCTTGAACTTTTCAACCCTTTCCCACATATCATGCTTCAAACATAAAGATACCAAATGTAATTTTTTGGTGAAGAATCAACAAGTGGGACACAATTGTGAAGTTGAGCGAAATTTATTGGTTATTTAAATTTTTGTGGAAATACAGAAACTGAAAAGTGGGGCGTGCAATATTATTCAGCCCCTTTAACTTAATACTTTGTTGCACCACCTTTTGCTGCAATTACAGCTGCAAGTCGCTTGGGGTATATCTATATCAGTTTTGTACATCGAGAGACTGAAATTCTTGCCCACTCTTCCTTGGCAAACAGCTCGAGCTCAGTGAGGTTGGATGGAGATCATTTGTGAACAGCAGTTTTCAGCTCTTTCCACAGATTCTCGATTGGATTCAGGTCTGGACTTTGACTTGGCCATTCTAACACCTGAATACCTTTATTTGTGAACAATTCCATTGTAGATTTTGCTTTATGCTTGGGATCATTGTCTTGTTGGAAGACAAATCTCCGTCCCAGTCTCAGGTCTTTTGCCGACTCCAACAGGTTTTCTTCAAGAATGGTCCTGTGCTTGGCTCCATCCATCTTCCCATCAATTTTAACAATCTTCCCTGTTCCTGCTGAAGAAAAGTAGGCACAAACCATGATGCTGCCACCACCATGTTTGACAGTGGAGATGGTGTGTTCAGGGTGATGAGCTGTGTTGCCTTTACGCCAAACATATCGTTTGGCTTTGTTGCCAAAAAGTTTGATTTTGGTTTCACCTGACCAGAGAAACTTTCTTCCACATATTTGGTGTGTCTCCCAGGTGGCATGTTGCAAACTTTAAATTACACTTTTTATTGATATCTTTGAGAAATGGCTTTCTTCTTGCCACTCTTCCATAAAGGCCAGATTTGTGCAGTGTATGACTGATTGTTGTCCTGTGAACAGACTGTCCTACCTCAGCTGTAGATCTCTGCAGTTCATCAAGAGTGATCATGGGCCTGTTGACTGCATCTCTGATCAGTCTTCTCCTTGTATGAGATGAAAGTTTAGAGGGATGGCCGGGTCTTGGTAGATTTGCAGTGGTATGATACGCCTTCCATTTCAATATGATCACTTGCACAGTGCTCCTTGGGATGTATAACGTTTTGGAAATCATTTTGTATCCAAATCCGGCTTTAAACCTATCCACAACAGTATTACGGACCTGCCTGTTGTGTTCCTTGGTCTTCATGATGCTCTCTGTGCTTCAAACAGAACCATGAGACTATCACAGAGCAGGTGCATTTATACGGAGACTTGATTACACAGGTGGATTATATTTATCATCATTAGTCATTTAGGACAACATTGGATCATTCAGAGATCCACAATGAACTTCTACAGTCATGGACAAAAGTTTTGAGAATGACACAAATATTAATTTTTACAAAGTCTACTGCTTCACTTTTTCTAATGGCAATTTGCATGTACTCCAGAATGTTATAAAGAGTGATCAGCTTAGCAGCAATTACTTGCAAAGTCAATATTTGGCTAGAGAATGAACTTTATCCCCCAAAACACATTTCAACATCATTGCAGCCCTGCCTTAAAAGGACCAGCTAACCTCTTTTCAGTGATTGCTCCATTAACACAGGTGTGGGTGTTGATGAGGACATGGCTGGAGATCAATCTGTCATGATTAAGTAAGAATGACACCACTGGACACTTTAAAAGGAGGCTGGTGCTTGGCATCATTGTTTCTTCTGTTAACCATGGTTATCTCTAAAGAAACACGTGCAGTCATCATTGCAATGCACAAAAATGGCCTAACAGGGAAGAGTATCGCAGCTAGAAAGATTGCACCTCAGTCAACAATCTTTCGCATCATCAAGAACTTCAAGGAGAAAGGTTCCATTGTTGCCAAAAAGGCTCCAGGGCGCCCAAGAAAGACCAGCAAGCGCCAGGACCATCTCTTAAAAGTGTTTCAGCTGCGGGATCGGGCTACCAGCAGTGCAGAGCTTGCTCAGGAATGGCAGCAGGCAGGTGTGAGTGCATCTGCACGCACTGTGAGGCGGAGACTCTTGGAGCAAGGCCTGGTCTCAAGGAGGGCAGCAAAGAAGCCACTTCTCTCCAGAAAAAACATCATGGACAGACTGATATTCTGCAAAAGGTACAGGCAGTGGACTGCTGAGGACTGGGGTAAAGTTATTTTCTCTGATGAATCCCCTTTTCGATTGTTTGGGACATCAGGAAAAGCCTCATTCGGAGAAGACAAGGTGAGCGCTACCACCAGTCTTGTCTCATGCCAACTGTTAAGCATCCTGAAACCATTCATGTGTGGGGTTGCTTCTCAGCCAAGGGAATCGGCTCTCTCACAGTGTTGCCTAAAAACACAGCCATGAATAAAGAATGGTACCAGAATGTCCTCCAAGAGCAACTTCTCCCAACCCTCCAAGAGCAGTTTGGCGATCAACAATGCCTTTTCCAGCATGATGGAGCACCTTGCCATAAAGCAAAGGTGATAACTAAATGGCTCAGGGAACAAAACATAGAGATTTTGGGTCCATGGCCTGGAAACTCCCCAGATCTTAATCCCATTGAGAACTATTGGTCAATCATCAAGACAAACAAAAACCTAAAAATTCTGACAAAATGAAAGCATTTATTGTGCAAGAATGGACTGCTATCAGTCAGGATTTGGTCCAGAAGTTGATTGAGAGCATGCCAGGGAGAATTGCAGAGGTCCTGAAGAAGAAGGGTCAACACTGCAAATATTGACTTGCTGCATTAACTCATTCTAACTGTCAATATAAGCTTTTGTTACTCATATGTTTGCAATTATATTTCTGTCTGTGATAAAAACATCTGTCAAACACACATAAAAACCAGAGGGCAGCAGATCATGTGAAAATATAATATTTGTGTCATTCTCAAAACTTTTGGCCATGACTGTAGAGTGAGTTTTCTGCACTGAAAGTAAAGTGGCCAAATAATATTGCAATCCACTTTTCAGTTTTTGTATTTCCACAAAAATTTAAAATAACCAATAAATTTCATTCAAGTTCACAACTGTGTCCCACTTGTTGTTGATTCTTCACCAAAAATTTATTTTTGCTATATTTATGTTTGAAGCATGATATGTGGGAATACTTTCGCAAGGCACTGTAGATGAGGGCCAGAAAGAGAATGTGCTCTAGTGGATGGCAAGCGCTGCATCAAGTGTCCTCTCCTCCTCTTCCTACACCTTAACATCACACAGTACAATCTTCAGATGTGGTACCCCAATTACCTTGGTTTCCCGTCGCATCACAACTCTCCAACCACCCAACTGACTGTGGGGAACCACAGATGGGCAAATCTGTAAAGCAGCTCACACATTCTATTCCGTGGGCATCAGAGGTCTGCTCCAAAGATTCACAGAATCAAGAGGAAGAAAGCATCTGCACTGATGCCCACATTTCTTTTCAGTTGGATCCAGGGTCAGACGAAGTAGGTGCTGTATCCTCAGCCGCAACTCAGGCTGTGGCCAGCAGCAGTTGTGGATCTGCAGTTCGCAGGGGTGGTAATGGTTGACTAGCCTGGGCCTTTTTTGAGACCTCAAAGGATGATCCAACTCACTTTATCTGCCAACTTTGCAAAAAGCAACTCAGTAGAGGTGAAAATTGCAACTTGTTTGACTACTAAATGCATGAACCGGCACATTCATGATACACCTGTGTTAATCTGGGAATCTCACTGCGCTAAAATTCAGACTAGCGGGACTCGCCAACCACCTGCCGTCCCATCAACCACATCTGCTTCTTTTAGCTTCTCCGTACCGTGGCAAGTGTTCTCACACAGGTCTCCGGCCCCAGAACTCCTACAGTCAGGGTGAGTAAAAGCCCATCAGCTGTTACAGATTTGGAGATGCCTGTTTTTGTTTCACTGAGCGCACCACATCTTTCTCAATCCATCATAACATCTACACCTGCACCTTACTTGCAGTCCAGCAGTTTGCCTTGTTCACCCTATACCACCCTCTATCAGGAGAGCAGCCAGCAGTTCTGCTCACGTAAAAGAATGTTTTCTCCTACACATGCTAATGCTAAGAGCTTGAACTCCACCATCTCCAATCTTTTGGCCATGGAGATGCTGCCTTTCCGCCTGGTGGATACAGACGGTTACTGAAAGCTGATGGCCGTCACAGTCACCTAGTACCAGTTGCCTAATCACCATTACTTCTCTAAGAAAGATGTGCCTGTGCTATGTCTGCCAGGGTGCATTTCACCACTGACAGCTGGATGACACAAAAGCAGAGAAATACAAAGAATAAATCCAATAATATTAATAAATAAGTTTAACTGTATTACTCTGCTCCAAACATGAATGGCCGACTATTCGGTATTAAAACCAAAACATTAGATCATAAATCATGGAAGATAAAAACAAATTAATCTAATAAAATAAAATAAAAAATGAAATAAAATACTACATATAAATAAAAATTGTGGACAATATTATTATAGAAAACCTTTATTAAATGCGGTTTAACATGATACATAAAAAGACACCAAATAACATTTAATGGTCTGATTGTGTTGCAAAGAAATAATAAGATCACCAGATGTAGCACTTATACAATGTAATAAAGTAGTGAATAAAAATCAATCTGTGAAAAAACATGAAAAATCACTTATATAAAAAATAATAATAACAAATTTTATCAAAAATTTTTTTTTTATAAAAAAAAATATATATATTACGTTAACCCAAGTGGGTAAACAAGGTGTTAAGTGCAATTCTAATGTGCAAATTATACATGCTTACTAAATCACAAGGGAGTAACCCATTATCACATGTGTATGGTGATGGTAATTAAAAAAGTGCTAAAAATGCTATAATTGTCTCTCAACTATAAGGGCTGTATACCCCACCTAATATACGTATGGGGTTAATCCCACTATATATGTGTGATACTAGTCACACTAAATGTGCAAATATAAATAAAGTGCTCCAGTGCTTATTACTTTATAATCACAGCCCTCCCCACATATTATATCTTAGAGAGGATAACAAACTGATCATAAACACTCCCGTGCAGAGATTGTAATTTATCCCTCATATGTGGTGGTGCTCACATTACAGACTTTAAGCAGACCAATAAATAAAATTAGCAGCCGACCAAATTCATTACCTTATATAAGGGGTCTAATGTATAGGTGTGCTGAACGCACCCCGACGCGCGTTTCGGATATCTCCTGAAGCGCCCCGACGAAGGAGATATCCGAAACGCGCGTCGGGGCGCGTTCAGCACACCTACACATTAGACCCCTTATATAAGGTAATGAATTTGGTCGGCTGCTAATTTTATTTATTGGTCTGCTTAATGTCTGTAATGTGAGCACCACCACATATGAGGGATAAATTATAATCTCTGCACGGGAGTGTTTATGATCAGTTTGTTATCCTCTCTAAGATATAATATGTGGGGAGGGCTGTGATTATGAAGTAATAAGCACTGGAGCACTTTATTTATATTTGCACATTTAGTGTGACTAGTATCACACATATATAGTGGGATTAACCCCATACGTATATTAGGTAGGGTATACAGCCCTTATAGTTGAGAGACAATTATAGCATTTTTAGCACTTTTTTAATTACCATCACCATACACATGTGATAATGGGTTACTCCCTTGTGATTTAGTAAGCATGTATAAATTGCACATTAGAATTGCACTTAACACTTTGTTTACCCACTTGGGTTAACGTATATATATTTTTTTATAAAACTTTTTTTATATTATTTTTTATTTATTTTTTTGATAAAATTTGTTATTATTATTTTTTATATAAGTAATTTTTCATGTTTTTTCACGGATTGATTTTTATTCACTACTTTATTACATTGTATAAGTGCTACATCTGGTGATCTTATTATTTCTTTGCAACACAATCAGACCATTAAATGTTATTTGGTGTCTTTTTATGTATCGTGTTGAACCCCATTTAATAAAGGTTTTCTATAATAATATTGTCCACAATTTTTATTTATATGTAGTATTTTATTTCATTTTTTATTTTATTTTATTAGATTAATTTGGTTTTTATCTTCCAGGATTTATGATATAATGTTTTGGTTTTGACACCTGGATGGGCAAACATGGGCAGGAACATCACATCTCGCTGACTGGGCACTGGGTGAATCTGGTGTCTGTGGAGGCAGGTGAGCAAGGGGCTGCTCCACAAGGCTCCGAATCCCCAAGGCTCACTGGACAAACCTCTGTATATAACACTTCCTCCACTGTTTCTGCCTCCTCCACTTCCTATAGGGCCTTCACCTGCACCCTCAACCTCTCCCTTAATGAGACAAGCTTTCCAACAGTGCCGACAGAATCTCCCCCACCTCCGTACTGCACAGCCAGGGCTCATCGCAATCAGGCAGTATTTAAATTAATATGCCTTGGAGATCGCAGTCACATAGCTCAAGAGCTGTCAATGGCTATCCAGGCAAAGTTTGAACAATGGCTGTCTCCACTGAACCTGAAGCCAGGGAAAGCCAAGTGCAATACAGAAAATTTCAGTTTCCAAATGTCTACTAAGATGCCTAGTGCTGTCAATGCCATCACTAGCATCACTATTTCGGTCATGTACATGCAGGAGCAAACTTTGAATAGTCTGCTGGGAGGAGGTGGAGGTCCTAGAGGAAGAGGTGGAAGCAGAAGAGGATGTGGAAGGGATATCAATATCTCTAAGTTCCGGACTGTCATCGCATAAGTGGGTGCCATGGGAGGGTGGAGTACAGCGATTGAGGTGGGCTTATGGTACACGACAAACTGTCAGTGAAGGTGCAGGAACCAAAGAACAAATGGAGGAGGATAAGAAGGAAGAAGTGATGTTCGTGCTACAGTAGGAGATGAAGAGGACAATGATCCCCTCTCTGTTGTCCTTGGTTGGCGGGAGGAGATGGAGGAAGCAAGAAGAGTGTTACCTCGCCATCAACACACCATGGACTTGGAATTCATGGAAGCACCTGACACGTGGGCGCCTTTCTGCTGCACTCTCTGCAACATGATGCCTGTATTCATAGGGTTACAAATAGTGCTGACCAGTGGATTGCCACTGTTAGATCCACGGTACAAGAGTAAATTTTGCCAGAAGCTTCCCCCATTGGAAAGGGACGCGTGCATGCTGTAGCATCGAAACACGTTTATAGACAATGTTAATAAGTTTTTTCCCCAAGACAGCAGTGAGGCACACAGTGCTTATCAAAGTATTAGTGTAAGTGGCAAAAGCAATTTCTGTGAGTCATTTCATACGTTTTTTAGGCCAGCGCGTGCACCAACAGAACGGAGTACAAATTACTTAAACCAAAACCATGGGTGACAAAAGTCAACATAGTTACAATATCAGAAACAGGTCAACTCCCTACATATTCAAATACCACATGATATCAGAGCATCAAGCCCAAAATGAATCACCAAAAATAATTAATAAAAATTGAATTTTATTGAAAAACATTAAATAATACATTACAACAATGAGTATACATGGATGAAAAATAGTGGTAGAAGAGCAAAAAATTAGCCTGGTAACCACTGAATTGCACACTAAACTATGTGTAGTATCCCAAAAATTGTAAAACAGACTATGTAGCCAATTGTGCACCGAGATAAAGTGGGGATGACATCACAGTAGGAGGTTACCGAAAATTAGCCTACGTGGATATATAGTATATCTCCATGCAGTATGCAATGCAGGCCCACTAATCAGAGTCCACAAAAGGGATTAACACAATATGCGGCCAGAAAATTCAACATGTATGTACCACCAATATATCCTATGGGCGCCATGTCTAGTAAACAGTAAAGTGCATTTGTGCTTACCCATGTCAGGACAATGTGAGACCAGGAACGTGCCCCGACGCACGTTTTGCTATAACTAGCTTCCTTGGGGGCAATGTGGAGTGAGGTGCTAAGCATATATAAATACTAAGCTAGCCAGGTGAAAGCGATTACCCATTAGGTACGAGCGCATGTGAGTGCCGACGCAGAAGCGGTGACCGCGCGACTTCCGGCACTTCGATGATGGCGTGGGTCAAGGAAAAACTTCTTGTGACGTCAGGACCCCGCCGCCTTCTTGGAGGAGGCCTTCAGTGGAGCGGATCGCCACTGCCGCAAGCGCATGCGCATCACAGTGGGAACCATTATTGTTGATGGCAAAAGTAAGGGAAAAAGGTCAAATCTCACCATACGGAGGTGCAGGTTTTTAGGGAGAGGAGAACTAGTGGAAATGGGCCACCACTCATAGAGAAATAAAGAAAAAACTAAAAATAATAATACCTATAAATCAAAATAAAAATAAAAAATAAAACATATATCACCTCCACATAATTCTAAGAGAGTTATGAACTGCAACTTGTCAAAACCATATTATGACCATAAGAATGATATCATATTTGGCAAATAAGTAAGATTTTGACTTCACATAATGCAGGCTAGTGTATAATATATGCATCAAATGTCTGGCATCCGTAGCTTGCTGGAAATTAAGTAGAACACGTCTGGATTACTGAATATCAGATGATGCAGTACTTCCTCTCATCAATCCCACAACTTCTCCATATACTGGACAATGCATGGATCCTTATCCCAATGGTCCCACCATAAGTATACACCAGGGTAAATCAACAGAGTATAATTCATTGTTTCTGTAGACATAATACACATAAATTAAAAACAGCACACAATAAAAAACAAAGAAAACGGAAAAACCCAATGTCTGTCTATTGTTACAAAAAACAAGCAAAAGAGAGCTTCTCATTCAGTCCCCTCGGGGACATGGTATCCAAGGTTGTGATCCATCGGAAATGCCGAGGAATCGTCTTGAAGGCATCAATGTCTGCTGTCTCCTTGGCAGTATTGATGTCCAGAATATGCTCCCTAACCCTGATGCGAAATTCACGTGAGGTTAAGCCCACATACCTGAGGCCACAAGGGCAGGTTGCCAGATAAATGACAAAACAAGTACTGCATGAGATGTAATGTCTAATCCGGTAGCCCCCACCTTCATCCACATCTCCAAAGGTGGATGTCCGACAGATGTTCTTGCATGCCAGACATGAACCACATGGGAAACAGCCCTGTCTCTGTACACCAGCACCAAAATAGTCAGATGGACCAGCCACAGAATGACTCCTGACTAAAAGGTCCCTGAGGTTCGGGGACCTCCTGGCTGTGAGGAGTGGACGATCAGGTAAAATGTCCCTCAGTATAGGATCAGAGCGGAGTATTGGCCAATGCTTAGTTAGAATTTGCCTCATTTGTACCCATCTGTTGTTAAAAGTAGATATGAATCTGATGGGTGGATTCGAATTCCTCTGTTTGTGACTAGAAATAAGAAGTTGGTTTCTGGGTGTACTTTTAGCTCTCAAGTAGCCTCATTTGATCGTTCTTCTGCTGTACCCTCGATCATGAAACCGCCGAGAGAGGTCCCTAGACTGCCCCTCAAAGAATTCATTGGTCGCACAGATGCGTTTTATCCTAAGGAACTGGCCTGTGGAAATGGCACGAATCGTAGCTGGTGTATGAGCTGATGATGCATGTAATAATGCATTGACAGATGTCTCCTTGCGGAAAACATCCGTCAATACTGTGCCATTGTCAGAGACCATGATTTTAATGTCCAAAAATTCGATGCTGGTTCGTGAGGATTTATGAGTCAATTTAATATTTAATTTGTTAGCATTAAGTTCACCAATGAATTCCTGAAGGGCAGGCCCGGGACCCTGCCAAATGAACAGAATATCGTCAATATATCTATACCAACAAATAACCCGGGAGGAGGAGGCGTGTACACCATCCCCAAATAGCTCCCTCTCCCAGTGGCCTAGGAAAAGGTTAGCGTAGGATGGTGCACACGCCGCCCCCATCGCCGTACCACGTCTCTGCAAATAGAATCTGCCTTTGAACGTGAAATAGTTATGGGTAAGAATGTACTCCAACAGTTACATAATCAAGGTACGCAGAGGAGGGTCAAGGTCCCCCATATCCAGAAAAAATTGTACAGCTCTTAATCCATCCTCATGATTGATGCTGGTGTACAGAGACTCAACGTCAGCAGTGACGGGGGTCATGTCTGGCTCAAGAGTAACACCATCCATTTTCCTCAGGACGTACGTTGTGTCCCTAACATAGGAGGGCAAGGTCTCCGCAATGGGGTGCAAGTAATACTCAATAAATTTGCAAATTGGATCACATAGCCCTCCTATGCCAGAGACAATGGGACGCCCCGGGGGTTCTAATGGATCTTTATGAATCTTTGGCAGCAGGTAGAAGGTGGGGACCACCGGACAAGATACAGTCAGACCATCGAGAATTTTCTTGGGAATAATACCCAAACTGAAGGCTTCCTACAAAATGTATGCAAGTGCAGTCGAGAAAGTCCTCACAGGGTTGTTTGGGAGAGGGGTGTAAGCCTCCCTATCTCTAAGCTGTCTAAGAGCTTCCCTTTCGTACTTCTCCGCCGGCCAAACCACCACATTCCCCCCCTTATCTGCTGGTTTAATAACAACATCTTTTAAAGATCTTAATTGTTTAAGTGCCTCTCTCTGTGTTCGAGTAAGATTATCACCCCTCCATTGAGTTGGAATTGCCTTGAATTCCTCCAAGACCAATCTATTAAATATCTCAACCTCGGGGCACAGAGAGAAGGGGGGAAAGTGGTGGACTTGGGGCATATGGAAGCAGGGAAGGTACCTGTAGTGCTGGAGAGGCTCTCCCTTTCCAACTCCTCCAGAATGGACAAGGCAGATTGCTCCACAGTGGTATTAAAGCCATCATCTCTCAAGGATGTGAAGTGTAATTTCCGGAGGATTACCTTCCTTAGAAAAAGTTGCAGGTCCTTCATTGCTGGAAAAAATTCAAATTTATTAGTGGGAGCAAAAGTCAAACCCAAACCCAGTACCTCCAATTGGGTCGGTTTGAGTAAATGGCTAGATAAATTGATTACCTCCAAGTTATTGGTTTTTGATTTCTTATCCCTTGGCTGTGGAGGGGTTGTCTTACGCTTTGCATGTGTCTTGTATCTCTGCGTGACAAATCTATTTGGGCCAGTGAACTCTTGTTGTATATTGCCTGACTGGCTGCCATGGGCTGGTTCATCATCTACTGATGACATAGATGAGAAGGAGTTCCTATGTGTCTGAGGTGTAGAGCCGACGGGTCCTTTTCTCCTCCTCCACTTGTAGACATAATTCAATTTAAAATCAGCAACATCCCGCTGATATTTTTTTGACTTGGAGGTCACAATCTCCTTTTCCCACTTCGAAAATTCAGTCTCCAAATCCTTGTTAAATTTAATTCTAGCCTCGCCAGTAATTTGTCAAAGGCCTGGGTCTGGAGCATGTTTATATCAGTCTCAATGGTCTGCAACATTGATGTATTTGATTTAATTAATAATTCCATGAAGCCCTTTGAGCATGTAGAGGCAAGAAGCTCTCATTCCTGTCTAAATGACTCATCCTCAATGCTAAAAGAGGGGAAAACCTGGACCCGAAGTCCCCTGGGGATCAACCCCTTAATAAGATACCGTTCTAAAAAAGCTTTGTTCCACCATAGGCGGGTTCTTTATTATACAGGTATTTAAGTTTGCTTGTTAAATCATCCGTTTCCTTTGTGTTTAAAACCACAGTTTGCTCCTCACCAAAAACTTCATCTAATTTATGTAGCCACGTTTTCTCACGGGCTTTTAAATCCATATGTTCAGGTAGCTTGGCTGTGAAAATACACAGAATAACGAACAGGTTACTTAAACCAAAACCATGAGTGACAAAAGTCAACATAGTTCCAATATCAGAAACAGGGCAACTCCCTACATATTCAAATACCACAGGATATCAGAGCATCAAGCCCAAAATGAATCACCAAAAATAATTAATAAAAATTGAATTTTATTGAAAAACATTAAATAATACATTACAACAATGAGTATACTGGCTAGTTTAGTATTTATATATGCTCAGCACCTCACTCCACATTGCCCCCCGAGGAAGCTAGTTATAGCGAAACATGCATCGGGCACGTTCCTGGTCTCACATTGTCCTGACATGGGTAAGCACAAATGCACTTTACTGTTTACTAGACATGGCGCCTCATAGGATATATTGGTGATACATACATGTTGAATTTCCTGGCCGCATATTGTGTTAATCCCTTTTGTGAACTCTGATTAGTGGACCTGCATTGCATACTGCATTGAGATATACTATATATCCACGTAGGCAAATTTTCAGTATCCTCCTGCTGTGATGTCATCCCCACTTTATCTCGGTGCACAATTGGCTACATAGTCTGTTTTACAATTTTTGGGATACTACACATAGTTTAGTGTGCAATTCAGTGGTTACCAGGCTCATTTTTTGCTCTTCTACCACTATTTTTACAAGTCTGACACGTTGTGAATGACTGGAGAGGATGGTGCAAAAGTATCTCAGCTTGTACCCTGACCTGCTGTTTGTCTCTTGTCTTTGGCATTTCTGCTCCTGGCTGGTACTGACCCATTTGGCTTGCATCTGACTCTGTGTTTTGTTTATTACTTTGGTACTGCACTGTAGTCTAGGATTTGACCCGGCTTGTTTGACTATTCTGTTGCCACCTGGTGGCAGCCTCGCTGCTGCACTGCAGGTCAGCTCTTGCTGTGTGCAGTCCTCCCTCCACTCTATTGCCTAGTGGATCTTGCATCCACCTGCATAGCAGCAGCGTTACAGAACTTAGTTCAACTCACTAACGTCAGCGTGATGTCAGTGAGTTGCACTGAGTTCATTGGCTGTGAACTCGCAGGAACATTCTGATGATGTCAGTCAGGTGATAGGAGTTCATCACCAGGAGACAGTGAGCAATGCTAGCACACACTGCTCAGTGTCTCTGCTGGATGGCAGCCTGTATTGTCGCATCATGCAACAATTCAGGTTGCCATCTAGATGTAGCAGAGCTAGAAGCATCATGGAACAATTGGATTGTTATCTTCTCATTGGACGTATGAGGATTAGTTTGCTTTATTATTTTTGTTACAGGTGATTATGTGAGTATGATTTAATTTATGTTCATTAAAGGGGTCTACTGTTACCCAATTGATACACTTTTCCTGATGTCTGCCCTTAATTGTTGGAAATGTGTGGACTCCAAGTTGGGTCTTCTTCATGTGTGGTGCCTGAATTTGGCAGGGCTCTCAGAGCACCAGGCCTACACCAGTCTCTCATCCATCTGTTATTGATCAATGTTTCAGCTAGAAATTTGTCACGATTAGTGATGAGCCACCCCCGTAGTGTTCGAGTTCGGTTCGGTTCGCCGAACAGCTGTGTGTTCGACGAACAGTTCGTCGAACACCGTCGAACACCGTTAAAACCAATGGCAGCCAAACCAAAACACATAGAAACACATAGAAAACACTTCAAATGTGTCCAAAAGCTGACAAATTCCTCAGAAGACACAACTAACACACGGAAAAGTGACAAGTACATATAGTCATGCAAAAATAAAAGAGGTGGAGGAGTAAAAGGAGGGGGAGACACAGATATAGGCATGTCATGCCCTTCTAAAACCAAAAAAGTGCGAAGCCGACATGGCCAGTCCGTTCCTGCCCGTGCGACCTGCGTGTCGCCGGGTTTGTGCCAGACCTGCGGTGGACTCTGACGGCGAGCCCCCCTCTCCCAATACTGGTGCCTGTCCGCTGGTGGGTCGAGCGAGCCCCCCTGCGGTGGAGGCAGATCTAATCATTTTAATTTAAATTGTCTCTCTAATTTGAATGAGTACACTTTAAATCCTTTTACAAGGATCTATTGGAGGGTAAGTCTCATGCCAGCAGCTTCGGTGGTTCCAACTCCACCCAGGAGGTGAGAGGTGTGACTGCTGGTGGTGGAAGCAGACAGCAAGCTGCTTGGAGCTGAGTGCCTGGGAAGGAGGATTTTTTTTTCTCTGGACTGTTACCTGCTCCTTCCCAGGCAGAGAGACCTTCCCTGGGACTGAGCATGGGGGCTGTGCCCCTGGCTCCCACCCCGGCAAGCCAGCTGGGGTGGGGGGCCTCACCCACCATCTCGAGGCCCACGCTGCAGCAAGCCAGTCCCTGGGATGGGTAAGAAAAAGACCCCGGGGGGCCGCAAGGCTCCAGGATCCGGGACCCCTGAAGCCGGGGCCGTGGCAGCTCTTCTCCCAGAGAGGAGGCTGTGGGCAGAGGTGCGGCAGGAGCCCCCCTTAACATTTGGGGCTCCAAGGCTGCGGGAGATCCGGCTACCATCTACGCCTCCCGCATCCATGCCCACCTCTGTGAGTACGAGTAGGCAGCTAAACAGCTGAGGAGACTCCGGAGGAGTTGAGGGGAGCCCGAGTAATAGCCAAGAACCAGCTCCCTGCCTCAAGAAGAGCGGAGGTATCTGCCATGGTCGAAAGGCTGAAGGGGGCGATAAGAACACTGGAGGAAAAGAGGAAGACCATTCTGGAGGGAAGCGGCCCTTCGGGGAAAAACTAAGGAACAACGACCGGTTTAGAGCCCTGACCGGTGGGTCTCCTGGGGGTCAGGAGGCCCCGTCCAGGTGGAGGACGAGGAGGAGGAAAATGGCTGAACATCTGAGCCAGCTCCACCTGAGGACCTGGTGGGTAAGAGCGCCCAGCCCCTGGTGGGTAAGAGCACCCAGGACCTGGTGGGTAAGAGCGCCCAGGTATCGCGCAGCGGGATAGCCCCCGAACAAGTAGCTCTCCCACCGGACTCCAGTGACATGGAGGAAAGTGGGAGTGAGGGGGAGGATGGAGGGAGCGGGAGTAACACCGAGGGGGGCTGCCTCATCCTACAGCAAGTGAGGCAGATTGAGTCCCCAGCACGGTTTGGCACACTGTTGTTTGGGGACGAGGTCTGCCTCAAGGATGAGGCAATTGGAAGGAGTAGGAGGAGGCGTAAGGAAAAACAAGTGGTGGTGGAAAAGCTTGTTTTTGTCCCTCTTTCCGGGGCCCCCCAGTCCCTTTGTGCGGAACACGCTGCCCACCCCGGCTCGGGCCATGTGGTGGGTCCGCAGCAAGGGAGCGGGGAGAGTAAGGTCTGCCTGGATCTTACTGCCACATCTGGTGGGGGGGGTGCAGATTCAGGCAGCGATATGAAGGTCGGTGCCAGGTACCAGTGTTGGTGGAAGTGCACGGGCTCAGTCCCCTGTGGCAGGGGGGGCTGGTCCGGCACTGAGTACGAATGGAGCCGGGGCGGCACCTCCAGCAGTGAGTGCTGCTTCTGGGCCCCCCACGTACGGGTCCGTTAAGTCTGGATCGCTTATGGGGGTCCAGAAGCACAGGAAGGGCGCAGATGCTGCAGTAAGGCAACAGCTAAAAACTTGCAAAGTGTTGGTCGCTCCTCTGGAGGCGGCCGCGGCGAAGCCGGGGCACTCGGCAGATAGACCCCAGAAGGGGAGTGGCCAGCCTTACCTAAAGCAGTTGGTGGGTGCAGAGAGGCGGTGATGGCCCGTGAGGGGGGCGTGGCTTCCCTGAATGTTGCCCTGCCTGCAAAGGCAGAGGCATGCAGGGGGGCGTGCCCTCCTCGGCCGCAGTCCCGCCCACCGTGCTTGCATCATCTGGGGTGGGCGTGGCCTCACAAGGGGCTACTGCCCAGCCCAGGGTGACTGTGGCCGGCGAGGGGGCGTGGCCTTGGCAGCCGTGGCTCTGCCCACTGTGCCCTTGTCATCCGGGTGGGCGTGTCCTCACAAGGGGCTGCTGCCCAGCCTGGAGTGACTGCGACTGGTGGGGGGGCATGGCCTTGGCAGGTCCGCCGCCCTCTCTCCCGCCCACCCATACCATCGATTCTGCACCCCCGAAAGCCGGTAGGGAGTTGTCTGGGTCCCCAGCCCACTTACCGTCATCTGGTGGTGCGGGGGCTCCGGTGCTCCAGGTGAAGCCGGCGGGGGAGGTGTGTGGAGGGCAGGGTGCGGTGGCAAGGTCCGTCCCTGCCCTAGGAAGCACAGAGAAAGAAAAAAAAAATTGGTGCCGGAGAGCTCAGGAGCTGCTGCTGCTCCCGAGCCCAGGCAGAGTGTACTGAGTGCACTGTGCTCTGGGGCATTTAAAGGGGCGGCGACACTCCTGGGCAGAGGCGATAAAAGAGGCAATAACACCACAATCCAGCCAGGGCCCCCAGCAGGAGGTGTTAAGAATAATGTAAATAAAGGCAATGTAAATAATATTGTGAATAGTGTAAATAATGTATATATGGATAGTGAGGATGATAGTGATGGTGTGAGTGACATGTTTGAGGAGCTTTTTGCTGAGGTGGTGCATGGAGGTGTGAATGATGGGAGAGTGGTATGGATGAGGGAGAAAGTGTGAGAGTGAATGCGAGGGTGGATGCAAGAGTGAATGTGGAAGCGAGTACGAGTGGGGAGGGGGCTGGCCCATGTGCCCCCCCAGCCGTGGCACCCAGGTGTTCATTTGCGGGGGTCACGGCTGGGGGTCGGGGTGTTCCAGGGGTGGTTCTCAGGGGTCTCCTCACCTCTGGACTCCGGGGACGGCGTTTTGCACCTCCGTTTTCTGGAGGCCGTCAAAAGGGGAGAAAGATTGATTATAGTAGAAGGGAGGACAGTGGACTTGTCTTTCTGGATAGAGAGGCATGGTTTGGCCACCTTCCAAGAGAGAAGAGAGGGAGGGACTGTCTGGTCTCTCCTGACAGCCGGGCAAGGGCCGGTGAGGAGGAATGTGGTCCGTCTTCGGTGGGGGGGCAGTGAAGCTTGCCCACCCAGGAGCAAGGTGGTGGAGCTCCTCCTGAAGATGGGCTTCAGGGTGGATGACATCTTTGCCCTGATCCATCCTTCAGCGGACGGGTTCTTTGACATTAGCTTTGTTCGGCCAGAGGGGCTTGAGCTCTTCTGGTCGAATTATGAGCTGGTAAAGGGGGAGCCTGGATGGCGAGGCTTCGTCGTGCTGGCGATGTCTCGCCAAAATTCCGTCAAGAGAGTGACCGTGGTGACATGTAACGAGTCACTCTCAGGCGTGGACGTAATGACGTGGCTTTCCCATTATGGGGAAGTCACCGAGGTCCCAAAAAAGAACAGGGACGAATTTGGTATTTGGTCGGGGGGCTGGACCTTCATGGTTAAGTTGAAGGTCTAAGGTGATACGGTCACCCACATCCCTTCCTCGGCATTCCTGGGAAGGGAGAGGATCCTGGTCTTCTACCAGGGGCAGCCGAAGGTCTATCACAAGTGTGGCGATCCCCGCCACTTCAGCGCAAGCTGCAAGGTGCTGAAATGTGCCTTGTGTTGCGGGGTGGGTCATCTCGCCGCTGCGTGTAAGGACATTTGGTGCCACCTGTGTGGTGTCCTTGGTCACCCGTATAGCCGCTGCCCTCGCTCCTTCTCCAATACCGCTGCGGGCCTGGTGGGGGGAGACCGTGGGGGGGAATGTTATGTTTCGGTAGCTGAGGAGTGCAGGCAAAAAAGGCAATACACCAGAGCAGTTGGAATCTATGAGATTGCAGTACCCTGACTAACCACCACAACTAGAGGCAGCCGTGGACGTTCCTACGTTGGTCCTAGACGCCTCGTCACAGCCTGAGAAACTAACTACACCTAAAGATAGATATAGGAAAGCTATCTGCCCCGGAGCAGAACCCCAAAGACAATAGAAAGCCCCCAAACATGTAATGGCGGTTAGACAAGATGAAATACTGACACAGAAAGAAAATAGTATGAGCAAACGCTGGGGCCCAAACTAACTAAATAGAAAAGGATAGGAAGGGTACTTACTGCAATCCCAGAAAACCCTGAAAAGCACCAACTCTACTAATTTCAAAAACACCTGAGATCACACGACCTCTACCACCTAAATTAGCTCTCTGGTGTAACAAAATCAAAACAGCAGCCACTGAAAAAACTGAAAAAAGCAAAAGTACAAACATCAGTGGCTGAACAAAACTGAGAGGGCAGAAGCCCCCGGAGGGGACCCTGAAGGCCCCCACAGAAGTGCAGGACAAAATGCAAAAATATAGCACAAACACAAAAGAAGAAAATGTCTTATCTGTTAGCAGGAGATGCAGACACGACACAGCAGGCTACAAGGGAAACTGGAATAAAGGATTCAGACCAGAACAATTGATCACCGGCAACCCTGATGGGAAGGTGACTCCCTTATATAAGACCAGTCAGTAACACCTGATTCCCAGTCCTCACAATCTTCACTGGACAGACTAGCACCGCTTGTAACCACCAGAGGGAGCCTCTGCTCAGAACTCATCTCAAACCCATTCACAACAGTACCCCCCCCTTGAGGAGGGGTCACCGAACCCTCATTTGAGCAACCAGGTCGGTCAGGATGAGTTCTATGATACGCACGGATAAGTCTCCTAGCATGGATGTCTGAAGCAAACACCCAAGAATTGTCCTCCTGACCATAACCTCTCCATTTAACCAAACACTGGAGTTTCTGTCTAGAAAAACGAGAATGTAATATTTTCTCAACCACATACTCCAGATTGCCCTCAACCAAAACAGGGTCAGGAGGCACAGCAGCAGGAACCACTGGCTCAACAAACCTCTTCAACAAGGACTTGTGGAACACGTTATGGATCTTAAATGTCCCTGGAAGAAGCAAACGAAAAGAAACAGGATTAATAATCTCCATGATCTTATAAGGTCCAATGAACCTAGGCTTAAATTTAGGAGATGCTACTCTCATAGGAATATTCTTTGAGGACAACCAGACCAAGTCCCCCACTTTAAACCGAGGACCATCAGTCCTATGCCGGTTAGCAAACCGCTGGGCCCTCTCCTGAGAGAGGGACAACCTCTCCACTACCTGGTCCCAAATCAGTTGCATACGCTCCACAACAGAGTCAACACCTGGACAGACAGAAGCCTCCGTCTGTCCTGAAGAAAATCGAGGGTGAAATCCAGAATTACAGAAAAACGGAGACATGAAAGTAGCAGAGCTAGCCCTATTATTAAGAGCAAACTCAGCCAAAGGCAAAAAAGAGACCCAGTCATCCTGATCAGCAGACACAAAGCATCTTAGATAAATCTCCAATGTCTGGTTTGTTCTCTCAGTTTGACCATTGGTCTGAGGATGAAATGCCGAGGAGAAAGACAATTGAACACCCAGTTTAGAACAAAAAGTCCTCCAAAATCTGGAAACAAACTGGACTCCTCTGTCAGACACAATGTTCTCAGGAATGCCGTGTAAACAAACCACGTGCTGAAGGAACAACGGCACCAATTCAGAGGAGGAAGGCAACTTAGGTAATGGCACAAGATGTATCATCTTGGAAAACCTATCACAAATTACCCAGATGGTGGTCATTCTCTGAGAAACAGGAAGGTCGGAAATGAAATCCATAGAGATATGGGTCCATGGTCTCTTGGGCACAGGCAATGGCATCAACAAACCACTAGAGCGAGAGCAAGGCTTGGAGCGAGAGCAAGTCCCGCAGGACTGCACAAATTCCCTGACATCACGAGACAAGGTAGGCCACCAAAAGGACCGACTAACCAAGTCTCTGGTACCAAAAATTCCGGGATGCCCAGCCAATGCGGCACAATGAATCTCAGACATCACACTCTTTTGCCACTGGTCCGGGACAAACAATTTTCCAACAGGGCAGCACTCGGGCCTATCCTCCTGACACCCCTCCAGAGCAAGTCTCAAATTGGGCGAGATGGCGGAAAGAACTACACCCTCTTTCAAAATAACAGAAGGATCAGATAACTCAGGAGAGTCCGCAAGGAAACTCCTCAAGAGGGCATCCGCCTTAACATTCTTAGTGCCAGGAAGAAAGGAAACCACAAAATTAAAACGTGTGAAAAACAAGGCCCACCTGGCCTGTCTAGGATTGAGTCGCTTGGCAGATTCCAGATATACGTGATTCTTGTGGTCCGTAAGGACCACCACCTGATGTTTGGCTCCCTCCAGCCAATGTCTCCACTCTTCAAAAGCCCACTTCATGGCCAATAACTCCCGATTACCCACGTCATAATTACGTTCAGTAGGAGAAAATTTTCGAGAGAAAAAGGCACAAGGGTTACTTTTAGAGGTCTCTGGATCTTTTTGGGACAAAACGGCACCTGCCCCAATTTCAGAGGCATCAACCTCCACCTGAAATGGCAGAGAAACATCAGGCTGCCGTAGAACAGGAGCAGAAGTGAATCTCTGCTTAAGTTCCTGAAATGCAGAGACTGCCTCAGGAGGCCAATTCACCACATCAGAACCCTTTCTGGTCAAATCAGTTAATGGTTTAACAATAACCGAGAAATTACCAATAAATTTACGATAAAAATTGGCAAAACCCAAAAATCTCTGAAGAGCCTTTAATGAAGTAGGTTGGACCCAATCACAGATGGCCTGAACCTTGACCGGGTCCATTTCAATAACAGATGGGGACAAAATGAATCCCAGAAATGAGATCCTCTGTACGCCAAAAAGACACTTTGATCCCTTCACATACAGAGCATTCTCTCTCAAAATCTGGAATACAGTTCGAACATGTTTCACATGAGAGTCCCAGTCATTAGAAAAAATCAAGATATCATCCAAATAAACAATCAGAAATTTGTCCACAAAATCCCTGAAAATGTCATTCATGAAGGACTGGAAGACGGAAGGAGCATTAGTGAGCCCAAAGGGCATCACCAGGTACTCAAAATGCCCTTCAGGGGTATTGAATGCCGTCTTCCATTCATCCCCGTACTTAATGCGAATAAGGTTATACGCCCCCCTGAGGTCAAGCTTGGTAAACCAAGTAGCGTTTTTCACCCTGGAAAACAGGTCAGAAATCAAGGGTAACGGGTATTGATATTTCACAGTAATATTGTTCAAGAGACGATAATCAATACACGGCCTTAATGAACCATCCTTTTTGGCCACAAAGAAAAAACCGGCACCTAAGGGTGAAGAGGATGATCTGATATGACCTTTCTCCAATGATTCCTTGATATAAGACCGCATAGCGTCGTGTTCAGGTACAGACAAGTTAAAAAGGCGACCTTTAGGGAATTTACTACCCGGCACTAATTCAATAGCGCAGTCATAGCTCCTATGGGGAGGCAAGGATGCAGATTTACTTTCGCTAAACACATCAGAAAAATCAATCAAAAAGTCAGGAACATCCTGAGCCTGGGGGGAGGCAGAAAAAACAGGAGTGTTGGTATTAACACATTGGCAGCCCCAACTGGTTACAGACACAGATTTCCAATCCAAAACAGGATTATGAGACTGTAACCAAGGAAAACCCAGCACGATAATGTCATGCAGATTATACAGAACCAAAAATTTGCAGCACTCCTGGTGATCAGGTTCAACCCTTATTATCACCTGAGTAGAAAACTGGGGTTTATTCTCAGCCAAAGGGGTAGAATTGATCCCCAGTAGGGGAATAGACTTCTGTAGGGGTATCAAGGGAAATCCACAACGTTTAGCAAAATCATAATCCATCAGGTTAATAGCTGCTCCGGAATCAACGAAAGCCTGAGCAGAAAATGAGGACAGAGAGCATATCAGAGTGACAGTTAATAAAAACTTAGTCTGAACACTACCCAAGACAACTGAGCGTGCAAAACGTCTTCCCCGCTTAGGGCAGACTGAAATAGCATGAGAGGCATCACCACAGTAGAAACATAACCCATTGCGCTTTCGAAACTCATGACGCTGTGCCCCAGACACCACTCTATCACACTGCATGGGTTCAGAAGCTGGTTCACAAGGCAACACCATTCCACGCATACTTCTCCGCTCACGCAAACGTCTGTCAATTTGAATCGCTAATGACATAGAATCATTGAGACCAGAGGGGACAGGGAATCCCACCATAACATCCTTTACATTATCTGACAGACCCTTCCGGAAAAGGGCTGCCAAAGCGTCGTCATTCCATTTGGTCAGGACTGCCCACCTACGGAATCTCTGACAGTATAACTCAGCGTCATCAAGCCCCTGATTTAATGCCAACAAGGCTTTCTCAGCTTGATCAGTGACATTAGGCCTGAAAAAATGCATCAACATCACTCAAAACAGGATCCCCAGGTATCAGGGAAAAAGCCCAATCCTGAGGATCGCCGCGCAGGAGAGAGATGATAATTTGAACCTGCTGCGCTGCGTTCACTGAGGACTTAGATTTTAAGGCAAAAAATAATTTACAATTATTTTTGAAATTCTGAAACTTAGCTCGATCCCCTAAAAACAAATCTGGCATGGGAATCCTAGGTTCCACAACAGGCAACCCAGCAAGATAGATAGCAATACTCCGAACCTCAGTGGCAAGCTGATCCACACGGCCAGACAACTGTGCAAACTCCATTGAGAGAAAAGATCCTCCCCAGCACCCAGAGATACAGAGGGAAAAAAAAAAATGCAACAAACAGAAAAATATCTCTGACACTATTTTTTCCCTTCTGTGAGTACCATACAATTTTCAATTTTTAGGCCGGTGATACTGTTAAGTTTCGGTAGCTGAGGAGTGCAGGCAAAAAAGGCAATACACCAGAGCAGTTGGAATCTATGAGATTGCAGTACCCTGACTAACCACCACAACTAGAGGCAGCCGTGGAGCGTTCCTACGTTGGTCCTAGACGCCTCGTCACAGCCTGAGAAACTAACTACACCTAAAGATAGATATAGGAAAGCTATCTGCCCCGGAGCAGAACCCCAAAGACAATAGAAAGCCCCCAAACATGTAATGGCGGTTAGACAAGATGAAATACTGACACAGAAAGAAAATAGTATGAGCAAACGCTGGGGCCCAAACTAACTAAATAGAAAAGGATAGGAAGGGTACTTACTGCAATCCCAGAAAACCCTGAAAAGCACCAACTCTACTAATTTCAAAAACACCTGAGATCACACGACCTCTACCACCTAAATTAGCTCTCTGGTGTAACAAAATCAAAACAGCAGCCACTGAAAAAACTGAAAAAAGCAAAAGTACAAACATCAGTGGCTGAACAAAACTGAGAGGGCAGAAGCCCCCGGAGGGGACCCTGAAGGCCCCCACAGAAGTGCAGGACAAAATGCAAAAATATAGCACAAACACAAAAGAAGAAAATGTCTTATCTGTTAGCAGGAGATGCAGACACGACACAGCAGGCTACAAGGGAAACTGGAATAAAGGATTCAGACCAGAACAATTGATCACCGGCAACCCTGATGGGAAGGTGACTCCCTTATATAAGACCAGTCAGTAACACCTGATTCCCAGTCCTCACAATCTTCACTGGACAGACTAGCACCGCTTGTAACCACCAGAGAGAGCCCCTGCTCAGAACTCATCTCAAACCCATTCACAACAGGGGAACCTCCGGTGGGGCTTCCTCCGTCGTGGCGGGCGGTGGTGGCGGGGAGGGGGCTGAGGGGCCGGTGAGATAAGGCAAGGTCACTAGAGGCCCCTCATATCAACAGAGGCAGGCAGCTCGCCATGAGGGTAAGGAGCAGGTGGAGCCTCGGGTAGTCGGGCTGATGCCTGCTCCTCCCTCTAGGTTGGTGGCTAAAGCCTCTGAGGCCCTGGGGGAGGAATCGGTGAACGAGGAGATCAGGAGGATGGAGAGGGAGGATAAAGCGGCTGACTCAGACAGCTCCTCTCAATATGAAAGTGTTGATGAGGAAGTCGTAGAGCAGCCTACAACATCAATGGGTGGGAAAAAACGTACCAACAGGAGGGGGAGGAGGAGGCTGAACAAGTCTTCCAAATCCCCACCACCCCCGACCGTGAATGTACCAACGGAAGGGCCCTCCGTTCCCCCTCTGATCACACTCTCCAACCGGTTCCAAGCCCTCGGAGACTCTGCTAAAGAGTCGCCGGACGAGGGCAAGGGGCCGGGGGCGGCATCGGGGGATCCTTCAGGGGATGGCGGAGTCCAACCCTTATGGGACGTTGTTTCTCCTGGGGGGGACAGACCCGGAGTCCGGAGGTGAGGACACTAGGGGAGGAGGAATGGACACCTCGACTACCTTAAAGAGGAAGGGTTCTGACTCCTCCCCAGAGGATGGTGGCAGCGGGGTAAGAAGAAGGCCGTCGAACTTGATCACTCATGATGGCTGAACTCGCCCCGTTGACGCTGGCGTCCATTAATGTTGCCAGCATTAAGTCAGATGCGGCTAGATTTGCGGCCTTTGATTTTTTCACCCGAATTGAGGCTGAAATTTTATTTTTGCAGGAGACCAGACTAACTGAAATGGGGGCCATACATAAAGCACGGAGAGAGTGGAGGTGCGGGCCCTCATACTGGTCTCTTGCGGCCGAGCCGCAAAGTGGGGTGGCAGTCCTTTTTAAGACTGCAGATGTGGAATGCAGACGAGTGATTGAGTTAGAAATGGGGAGGTGCCTGGTCCTTGACATCTTCATGAGGGGACAAGAGCTGCGGCTCATAAACATCTACGGCCCAAAGTCAAATTGGGACCGGAAATGTCTCTTCCTGAAGATTAAGCCCTTTTTTTTACAAGCCGACAGGAGGTCTTCGGTGGGGACTTCAACACCATTACGAGGTCCCGTGATCGGGGGGTCCTGGAGATCGCCTGGCTTATGACAGCGTCGCCCTTAATAGTATAGCCAGTGAAGCTCGCCTGGTGGATGTCCACATCCGGCACACCCCAGGCCAAGGGAGTTTCACCTATCATAGGGGTAGCTGTGGATCTAGAATAGACAGATTTTTTTTTAAAGGAGGATGCCATCTTTTCTGCTGTGTCCACCGTTGAGGTGGAGTTCTCCGATCACTGTCTAATTTTCTTTTCTCTGAATGTTGCAGAGACTCCCCGGATGGGAAGAGGGCTGTGGAAGCTGAATTCGTCCCTGCTGGAAGAAGCGTAGGTGAGACAATCCTTCGAGGATTTTCTTCAGAGCCAGGTACCGCTTTTGGATCTCTGTAGTAGTAAGTCAGAGTGGTGGGAGATCTTCAAAGAGCGAGTGGCGGGGTTCTTCCGCCAGCTCTCGGGTCTCAGAAGTCTGAACAGGCATTGCTTGTATCAGGCTCTGGGGAGGAAACTCGAGCAGCTCGTCTCGACTGGAGGTGACCATGAGGAAATCTCCAGAGTGAAGTCTTTGCTTAAGAGGTGTCAGCAGGGCCGGCGTCAGCGGGGCCCTGAGCAGGCGGGGGGGTCCACTCGCAGTCTGGCACCCCCGTGCCCGTTAGCGGAGGAGAGCGGTGTCAGCGCCGCCACTGGGCCCCCCCCCGCCCGCTCAGGGCCCCGGCATCAGCTGGCACAATACTTACCTCTCCCGTGCCTCCGCTGCCGCAGCTCCGGGCTCCAGGGGGCGCCGGCGCTTCCTCTCACAGCAGCGCCGCTGAATGACATCATCATTCAGCGGCTGGCTGTGGCAGAGAGCGCGGACGCTGGTCAGGTAAGACGTGTGTGTTGGTGTCTGTGTATGTATGTGAGAGAGTGCTTGTGTGCTGTGATGCTGTCTGTGTGTGATGATGGGCAGGCATTGCTGATAATGGGGAGGCATTGATGATGATGATGGGGAGAAGATGATGATAATGGGCAGGCATTGATGATAATGGGCAGGCATTGATGATGGGGAGAAGATGATGATGGGCAGGCATTGCTGATAATGGGAGGCATTGATGATGATGATGGGGAGAAGATGATGATAATGGGCAGGCATTGATGATAATGGGCAGGCATTGATGATGGGGAGAAGATGATGATGGGCAGGCATTGCTGATAATGGGGAGGCATTGATGATGATGGGGAGAAGATGATGAGTATGGGCAGGCATTGATGATAATGAGCAGGCATTGATGATGGGGAGAAGATGATGATGGGGAGGAGATGATGATGATGGGCAGTCATTGATGATAATGGGGAGGCCATGATGATGATGGGGAGGCAATGATGATGATAAGGAGGCAATGATGATGATGGGGAGGTAATCATGATGATAATGGGGAGTCTTTCCACAGCGCCCTTTCCTGAGCCGTAACAGTGCAGAACGCAGTACAGCGCAGAGGAGAGCTCCATATTTTGTATGGAGCATTATATGGGGACCAGTATCCTGTATGGAGCATTATATGGGGACCAGTATCCTGTATGGAGCATTTATATTGGGTTCAGTATTCTGTATGGAGCATTATTTTGGGTCCAGTAATCTGTATGGAGCATTATATGGGGGGTGACATCCTGCATGGGGTAATATATGGGTGATGAGGGGGAGACTGTGGTGCCCATAATATTGTATGGAGGACTGTACTGTCCAGTCTGTACTGTTCGCTGTGAGGATTTGGCGGTTTTTGAGCTATTGTACAATTTACAATAGATATCAGTCATGTAATGGAAGAAGTGAAGTATTTGGCATTGTACTGTACCCATATTTCTCTGCTGTATCTGTGCATCATGAATCGTGGTCTGTGTTAAAGGGGCCCACTGAGGCTCTTTCGCCCGGGGCCCATAAAAACCTGGAGCCGGCCCTGGGTGTCAGTATGATAGGCACGCATCTTTAGTTTTTGAGAGGGATTTTGGGAAGTACCGCTCACCCGACCCCTACAGGAACTGTAAGATGTCAGTGAATTGTAAGATGGTGACAGGACTGATCGACAGTACAGGGTCCCTGAACAGATCCAAATCAGGGATCCTGGAGGTGGTCAGGTCCTTTTACTCTCGCCTCTTGGGAAAGAGGGATCTGGATTGGGATGAGATGTCGACTTTCCTGGCTGAAACCATCCCTGAGCCAGGGGATGATCCCTCTCTTGGTGTTTTGGCAGAAACAATCAGGGAAGAGGAAGTGAGACTGGCCATTGATGGGCTTCAGCCCAAAAAATCGCCAGGTCCGGATGGCTTAACATCCGAGTTCTATAAGACCTTTAGGGACTCCTTGGTCCCCTCTTGACTGGGGTGTTTAATGAGTGTCTTTCCTTGGGCACTCTTCCTGGTTCAATGAGGAGGTCAGCCCTGATTATTCTGTCAAAAGGTAAAGACTCGTCCCGTATTGAGAATTGGCGTCCCATAGCGCTTCTCAATACGGACCGGAAGGTTCTGGCGAAGGTGTTGTTTAATCGGCTGGTCAAGTTTGCACCCCGGCTCCTTTCGGAGGCCCAGCACTGCACTGTTCCAGGCCGCAGCACTTTCAGTGCTGTGCTCGGTGTCCGAGAGGCAGTGGAACAGGGTAGGGGAGGTCACTGGAAGGGGTACCTACTGTCATTAGATCAAGCAAAAGCCTTTGACCGGGTTAACCATGAGTACCTCTGGTCTGTCCTTTTGAGGTATGGTCTGACTGGGAGGTTTGTAAATTGGTTAGAGATCTTGTACCAAGGGGCTGAGACTTTCCCGCTCGTGAACGGTTGGTCAGGGTGCCCTTTTTAGGTGGGTTCTGGGGTCCGTCAGGGCTATCCTCTGAGCCCACTTTTATACGCATTCGCGATCGATCCCTTCCTGAGGAGGGTAGAGCGTGGACCGTTGGTGGGAGTCGGGATGGACCAGACGGGCTCTGGGCCCCCTCTGAGGGTGGTGGCGTACACTGATGATGATTCCCTTTTCGTATCCTCGAGAGGAGAGGTGGATTGGGTCATGTCCGAGGTCGTGCGTTAATCGGAGGCATCCGGGTCCATGATCGACCGGGAAAAGTGTGAGAGTCTCTGGCTGGGTGGGGGAGATCCTAATTTTGATCTCCCGGGCACCCTTCCAGAGCCCCAGGCCTCCGCCAAAATTCTAGGCATCGAATTTGGCCTCGGAGACTACCCCCAGCAAAATTGGGAGGGCAGACTCAAGATTGCCGCCCAAAAGGTGGACCAGTGGAAGGGTTGGTCTTTAACCCTGAGGGAAAGGGATAGTTTGACTAAAGGCTTTCTGCTTCCCTTGTTAATTTACCTGGGCAGTGTGTGCATCTTGCCAGAACCTCTCTGGACACGGGTTTACAGCCTATTCTTCCAGCTGTTATGGGGGAATAGGCTCAACCTAATCAAGAGGGAGGTCACGTACCGTACGAGGAGGCTAGGTGGGTTGGGTATGGTCAACCCTGTAGTGTTCTTAGTGAACACCTTTCTTAAAGCCAATATTGTTATGTTCTGCTACAAACACTAAGGAAAGAAAGGGAAATCTGTCCCTACAATAGAACTAAGCTCAATCCCTATGATGTAACGGGGAACCTGATCCTGCGATCAGACCCGCTAAAGTCCTCAGCTAGTCTGAACGAAGTTCTATAGATGCGAGGAAGGGATCCCTACAAGCACTATGGACTGGGAGAAAAAATGGACACCTCCTAACAGAAGTTGTAGCAGTAAAAAGAAAAACAAAACAACATAGAACATAGAGGTCAGAAGACCCAGCAAAACTATTTGAGTAAGGTACAAAAGCACCCGGCTAACTTAAGAGTAGAAGTTACAATGAAGTCCAGCAAAGCCAGAAGGGTGGAGCAGGATTAAGTAGGCAAAAAAAGGTCAAGTGACCAGCAAGATAGAAAAAACCTAACAAGAGAGTTCTAACAAATATTTCCAACCTCTGGCTAGAGAGGGCTCCTCCGTGGGTATTCTCCTGCAGGGGTTGGTTTCGGCCCTTCTTCCAGGAAGGGCAAGTGAAGGACCTCCGTACACCTCACGGACATCTCCCGGCTTACGCTACCCTGGTTCTGAAGGTAATCCGCCGGTGGGGTCTGGGAATGAGGGAAATCAGGACCATTTCAAGGCAATGCCTTGACAGAAGGGTTCTGTTGACCCATTTCCAGAAGCCCCTGGTCCTCAGGGATTGCCCAGGCTGGGATCTGGAGGTGGGGCTTGGGCTTTTAAATTCAAAGCGGATCCCCACGAAGTTTTGGGACTTGGCCTGGCGCTGCTTTCACGGGAGACTGTATGTAAGGGACAACCTGAAGTACAGGAACTCCGATGATCGGGTTTGTCCCCGTGAGGAGTGTGGCGACGTGCTGGAAAGCATGGAGCACTTTCTCCTTTGGTGTCCCTTTAATGCAGAGGTTTACAACAGGGTGGGTGCTTCCATACGTTGGCCGTGGCTGGCATCCCTTTCCTACGCCGAGTGGGTCTATGGGGCGTTCAGATCCCTGTTTGGCCGAGAGCGGAGCTCTTTATTCCTAATTAGCGTAGTGGTCAGGTTTTACACGTGGAATGCACGGTGTTTCGTTTCGACGCAACAGAAAGCCCTCCCCAGGATGAGGTGGTTAGTAACATCTTGGGTGACCTGGGGAAGGTGCGTTCTTTGGAGTTTGAGAGGTTGGGTGTGAGGAGGGCGTCTTGGCTTTGGAGGGGCTTCTCCTTTTAAAAACACACTCAAGGGAGAGTTGCCTTGCGTGTGAATGGTGGTAGGGATTGCATAAGGTGGTGTGGGGTGTTGAGGGAGAGAGGTAGAGGCAGATAGGGTCAGGGAGGGTCAGTGTGAGGGACAGATAGAGAGTTATTTAAGTTAAGTTAGGTAGAATAGGGATAGATAGGGATAGATAGCGATAGTTTTGTTAGGGACAGAAGTAGGGACAGTTTAGTTGATAAGGGACAGGGTGAATGTGTTGTTAGTAAGTGACAGGGCCTCTTTGGGCTCCAGTCTACTGGAGGTGGGCTACTGCATGTCACAGTATAGTTTTTTGTTTTGGAAAAATAAAAGATAATGAATATTGAGGCTTGCAGGCACTGAACTTGGGCCTTGCAAGTTTAGAAAGTTAGGTCACAATTAGTGTTGAGCATTCCGATACTGCAAATATCGGGTATCGGCCGATATTCGCTGTATCGGAATTCAGATTCCGAGTACCGATATTTTCGTCATATCGGATACCGGAATCGTAATTGTCCTGTCACGGTCAGTGTCCGTCGGTCAGGTCTGTCAGGAGTCAGCGGCACTTACCTGGCAGAAGATCTCCGGCGGTCACGTCCTGGACTGCTTGATGGCGGCCATCATCTTCTCCCTGGCGGTCACATGCAGTTTCTCGCGATAACTGCAGTGACTGCTGGGTAATCGCGGCCATAAAGCAGTCCGATGACGTCACCGCCGGGAAAGCAGGTAATCAGCTGTGCTGCGCCGGGATGTCAGGCTCTGCCTGGCATTCCGATGTAGCAGAGCTGGATCGACGTGGGACACTCGTTACTATGGACTGCGTCGGACAGGTGGTATACTGTTGGTTTGTTTTTTTTCTTTTTTTTACAGGAGATCGATGGCGTCGCAGGATGAGCGTATAATAAAATTAATGAAAACTGTGTTGTCTCTTTTATTTCATTAAAATACTTTTTTCTTGCTGTGTCTTTTTTTAAACATTTAAAAACTTTGGGATTAATAATGGATCGGTGTCTTATTGACACCTCTCCATTATTAACCGGGCTTATTGTCACCATGCAATCAACGGTGACATTAACCCCTTATTACCCCTCTTGCCACCGCTACAGGGCAAGTGGGAAGAGCCGGGTAAAGTGCCACAATTGGCACATCTATTGATGCGCCAAATGTGGGGCTGCTGTAGCCTGGTATTATCAGGCTGTTGAGGGCCAAAATCCATGGGCCTTGACATTCTTTTAATACCAGGCCACAGCAGTCTGCATTTTACTTGGCTGGTTAACAAAAATAGGGGGACCCCTACGCCACTTTTTTTTCGAGGGGATCCCCTATTTTTGTTAACCAGCCAAGCTAAGCAGAGTGCTGTGGCCTGGTATTATCAGGCTTGCAAGGTCCATGGATATTGGATCCTTACCAGTCTGAAAAACCAGGCCTCAGCATTGT
>JARQOD010000003.1:236442889-236498436 GCA_033576555.1 Oophaga sylvatica
ACATTCAGAAAAAAAAAAAAATTAGACGTGTTTCTGAGAACCCACCTCAACGGGGGACACGGGCAAAAAGATGGCGTCCCCCTTTAAAAAAAACCTGTTATTCTAGTCTACAGCTACCCTTTTGTGGGGGAAAACCCCCCGTGGGGGGGGGGTGTCCAGATGTGGACTCCCCCCCCCAAAGGCGAGCTTCACTAGCTATTTTTTAAAGGCGCGCGCTCCCATCCCCCGGGCGATCCCCCCCCCCCCCCCCCGACAGGGGGGACCTGTTTTGGTTTTTGAAGTCCCCCCCCGAAGACCACCTGTCGATCAAAAAAGAAAGGGTTAATCTTCAGGAAGAGACTTTTTGGTCCCCTTAGATTGGGGAAAATTTTTTTTATGACCAACCCCTTGTCCCCCCCCATGAACGTAATTTCCGGGCCCCCTCCCATTTTTCCCTCGATCCCCGCCCTGCATTTACACTGCAGTCTTAAAAAGGACCGCCACCCCGTATGGGGCTCGGCCGAAGAGCAGTTGGAGCCCGCACCTCCTCCCCCTATTATTTTATGGCCCCCATGTCAGTTAGTTGGTTTTGCAAAAAAAAATTTCACCCTAAATTTTCGGGTAAAAAAAAAAAAAGGGGCCCCCAAATTATCCGCTCTGTTTAAAAGGCTGGCGACATTAATGGAGCCAGCGTCAAGGGGCGGTTCGCCACATGAGTAAAATTTTTTAAAAAGGCCTTCTTCCCCCCCTGCTCCCACCCCCCTTTGGGGAAAGGATTTAAAAACCCCTTCCCTTTTTTAAAGGGGTTTTGGGGTGTTTTCCTCCTCCCCGGGGTGTCCTCCCCCCCGGGGGAACCGGGTCTGTCCCCCGGGGGGAAAAAACCCCCCTTTGGGGGGGGGGAACTCCGCCGCCCCCCGAAGGCCCCCCGATGCCCCCCCGGGCCCGGCCCCTCGCCCTTTTCCGGGCAACTCTTTGCAGATTTCCCCAAAGGGGGCGGGAACCGGTTGGAGAGTGGATCGGGGGGGGAGGGGGCCCTTTTTTTGGGGTACTTTCCCGGGCGGGGGGGGGGGGGGGGTTTTGGGAAAAACTTTTTCGCCTCCCCCTTTTCCCCCCCCCCGGGGGGACTTTTTTTTCCCCCATTGATGTTGGGGGCTGTCTATGATTTCCCCCTAAACACTTTATATTGAGAGGAGCTGTTGAGTCACCCGTTTATCCCCCCCCCCATCCTCCTGATCCCTGTTCACGGGGTTTCCCCCCCAGGGCCTCGAGCCCTTTTGCCCGACCTTGGGGGGGGGAGGGGGTTACCCCCGTACCCCGGGGGGCTCCCCCTTGCCCTTTTCCCCCCATGGAAAGCCGCCCCCCCTCCGTTGATTTGAGGGGCCTCTATTGACCTTCCCTTTATCTCCCGGCCCCCCAGCCCTCCCCGCACCACCGCCTGCCCGCGATGGGGGAAAATTTCCGCCGGGGTCCCCCCTTGGTCCCCCCCCCCGGGCCTGCACGGCTTGGAAAAGGGGGTGGGGCAGCGGCTATACGGGTGCCAAGGTCCCCACACAGGGGGGCACCGAATGTCCTTACACGGGGCGGCGAAAAGACCCCCCCCACCAAAAAAGGCACTTTTTCTGAAACCTTTTTTAATTTTTTAAAAAAAATTAAAAAAAAAACCCCCTTTGGGGGTGACATAACTAAGCATGGCCCAAAATAAAAGGCCCAGAGCAACTTTTAACCATGTAAACTATAAAGGGGAAATACAGAGCTCTACCCAAAATGAACAACAAAAAAAAGGGATAAATAAAAAAATAAAAATTTTATTACAATATTTTTTTAAACCAAAATTAACAACCAGTATACTAATGAAAAAAAATAGGTAGATAGAAAGAAAAACACCCCCGGGACAAAACCCAGAAAACGCCCCATTTTTGCTCCCTAGGGCCCTGTGGACCCCCGTAAAAAAAGGAGGGGAAAACCCAAAAAGTTTGAAACCCCAAATTTTTATAGTGGGGCCCCGGCCCCAAAAAAAAGGCCCCCCCAAAACCCCCCTTAAGTTTTCAGGGGGCCGGTTTCCCCAAGACCCAAAGGGAAAGTCGTAGATAAAAAAAAAGGGAAAAATAAAAAGAAAATGCACTTTTTTTTAATCATCCAAAAATTGTTTTAAAGGAAAAATGCAGAGTTAAATGTTATTTTCTTACCCCGGGGGCGTTTATGCAGCCCCCAGGTGGGGGCCCCGCGCACGTTTCACTTGTCAGGCTTCCTCGGGGGGCGGTGTGGAAAGGGGGCCGGATATAAAAATTTTTAGCAGGCGCTCAGGTGGGGGAAATGAACATAAAGCGGCGCATGTGAATGCAAGTATTGGGGGGCACCCCCAAAAATTTCCCCCCCCTCCAATGGGGAGGGGCAAGGGGAAAAAGTTCCTGTGGGCTCAGGGCCCCCGCCCCCTTTTGTGGAGGTTTTTTTGATGGGGACCGCGCCACCGAGGCATGCGCTCATTTTTGGGGGGCCCTCCCCAAAGCCCGGCAAATGAAAAGGGGAAAAAACTTTTGTTGCTAAACGGGGAAAAAAATGTTGGCTCTGAAGCGGCACAGTTTAAAAATGAGCAGAAAAAAATATAAGGGAAAAATTTTGTGCCCAAGTCAAAAAAAGGAAAAAATGGGGGCAGGGGGAAAAAAAAAAGGGGGGGGGGGGAAGGGGGGACAAGAAAGGTCTCCCTAATTAGGATAGCCCATAATAATTGCTTGAAGGGAAACCCAAAAAAAAATAGCACTTTGGTTTTGGGCTAAAGCTTTCCCCCAAAAAACACAAGGACAATGCACTTTTAAAAAAAAAAAAGGGGGTTTGCAATACTTTAAAAACTAGCAAAATCAAAACATATAATTTAACACTGGGGGCATCTAATAGTCCCAAAAATTTGGGGCCCCTAAAGGTGTTATTCCCCAAAAAAAGACGGGAAAATTTTTTGGGGAAACCCCAAAAATGTCGACCAAAAAACCCCCCACTCCAGAAGTGGTTTCCCCCCCAAAAAAATCGGGTTTCTTAGGCTCCCAAAAAAAGTGCCCCATCACATGTTTCCGTAATTATCCATTTGGACTATTGGGGACTAATTTTCACATTTTTTTTGTGTCGCTCATCTTCTATTCTGTGCAGCTTTTTAACCCAATTTCTTTCCCTTTTTGCAAAAAAAAAATTTTTCCCCCTTTTTTTTGCCCGCGTTCAAAATGTAGCCATGCGGTTGGGGGGGGTCCCCCCCCTCAAAAAAAAACCCCCACAAAAAAAGGGGGCGGGGTCCCGCGTCACAGAAGCATTTTCCTTGACCCCGTCGCCATTGGGGGGGGGGGATGTACGGGGGGCCGCCCCATACTTGCATTCACATGGGGCTTTTAAAGGGGCTTTCCCCCACCTGAGGCCCCGGGGGATGTTTTTATCAGCATGCCTTTCCCCCCCCACCCCCCAAAAAGCCCGACAAGCGAAACCCTGCGGGGGCACGACCTGGGCTGCATATCGCCCCCCTTTTGGGGAAGCACTAAAATTTAATCGCACTATCCATAAGCTTTAGGGGGGATATGAAAGTAGTGCAGTTTTCTTTTTGCTCCCTTTTTTTGATCTGCTGACTCCTTATTGGGGTTTTGGGAACCATCCTGTATATTTGGGGGGATTTGGGGGTTTTTTTTTTGGGGGTCGGGGCCACTTATACAATGGGTTTTCCCTAACATTTTTTGGGTTCCACCCCCTTTCACGGGGCCCCCAAAAGGGGTTTTAGGGACCCTAGAATTTGGCATTCTGTTAGCCCCCGGTTTTTTTTTTTGCTACCCCCCCCTATTCATTTTTTAAATCTATGTAACGGTTGTTAATTATTTTTTTAACAAATTTTTGGTAATAAATTTATATTTTTTTATTTATCTTTTTGTTTTTTTTTTTTGGGGCTAGTGCTCTTTTGGGCTCTGTTATAGTCTTACATTTCTGCCCCTTGCAGTTGCGTGTTTTTGGCGGGGAACGCCGCATTTGACAGACCTTGGTTCCCCTGGAAACCCCCAGGATCCGTCCCTTCCCGGGGAACCCCGGGGGAAAAGGGGGAGGGGGTTGACCGTATCGCCTGAGCCCTTAAAAAATTTAACCCCCACCCCCCCAAAACCAAAAAAAAATTTGGCCCCTTTTTCTTTTTGGGCCTCGGTGACGCCCCTTTTAGGGGAAAGCCCCGTCATTATGTCCGCCAGAGTGACTCGTTACATGCCCCCACGGTCCTCTCTTGCGGAATTTTGGCGAGACCCATCTGCACATAAGCCCCCGCCCCCGGGGTCCCCCCTTTTACCACTCATAATTCGACCAGAAGAGCCCAAAAACCCCTGGCCGAACAAAATGTTTCCCCAAAAAACCCCGGGCCCCCGGGGATGGATCAGGGCGAAATTTTCTTTTACCCCGAAAACCCATCTTGGGGGGCCCCAACCCCCCCTGCCCCCCGGGGGGGCAAGTTTTACTCCCCCCCCACCGAAGAGGGCACATTCCTTTTTCCCCGGCCCCCTTCCCCCGGGTGTCGGGAGGACCCCGGGCAGTTCCTCCCTTTTCCCCTTTTTGGGAAAGGGGGGCCCAAACCCTCCCCCTTTTCCAGAAAAGAAACCCCCAACCCCCCCCCCCCCCCCCCCCCCCCCCCCCCCCCCTTTCTATTTTTGATCTTTTCTCCCCTTTTGGGGGGCCCCCAGAAAAAGGCGGTGAAAAAACCCCCCCCCCCGGACCCCGAGGTGAGGGACCCCCTGGGGGAAACCCCCCCCCCCCCCCCCCCCGCCGTGACCCCGCAAATGAAACCCGGGTTTCCACGGGTTTGGGGGGGGAGAGGGCAGTTTCCCCCCCCCCTTTTCCTCACTTCATCCCCCCATTAACATCCATATCACCCCCTCATTCCCTATCACTCATGCACTCCCACTCTTCCCCTTTTATTCACCCCCTTATGCTCCACCCCCCAAAATTTTTTTTTTTTTCACACTACCTTTTTTTTTTTTTAAAATTTATTATTTACCCCTTTTTTTTTTCTTTTTTTTTTTTCATTGCTTTTTTTCATTGTTTTTAATTTCCCGTTGGGGGCCCGGCGGGCCCGGGGGGGGTCTCTATTTTTGGCTTGGCCCCCCTCCCTTTTGGGCCCCCCCTTTTCCCCCGGAGTGGCTCCTGAGCCCCTGACCCCTTTCCCGCACAAAAATTTTTTTTTTTGGCTTTCCGGGGGGGGGGCGGACCTTGCCCCCCCACCCCCCCCCACAAATTTCCCCCCCCCCGGCTTGCCCGAGGCCGGAACCCCCCCCACCCAGATGAGGTAAGTGGGGGCGGGGGGGCCCCCACAACCCCCTCCGGTTTTTTTGGGGCGAAACCCCTTGGGTTGGTGGGGGGGGGACAAGGGGGGTAAAAAAAGCCGAGGCCACCCCCCCCGCCGCCGCAAATCTTTTTTGGGGTTTGGGGACAGCCCCTTTTTTGGGGCCCAAAACCCCCCCCAAAATGAAAAGGGGGCCGCAGGGGGGAGCCACAAAACCCACGAGGCCCGCCCCCCCCCCCCCCCCCACACCCTGGGCTGGGCAGCACCCCCGGAAAAAGGGCCCCACCCCCCCCAAGGGCGAGGCCCCAGCGGGGGGGACTGCAGTAGAGGGGGCACCCCCCCCTGCATCCCCCTGCCTTTGCAGGGGGGAACATTCGGGGGGCCCCTCCCCTTCCCCCCCTCTCTTCCCCCCCCCACCAGCTGTTTGGAAGGCGGGGCCCCCCCCCCTTCGGCGTCCGCGGCGGTGGGGCCGCCGCCCTGGACCCCTTTTGGGGTCAAATGCCAGTCCCCCCGGGGTTTCCCCAAAAGGGCCCCCTCCAGGGGAGCGACCAACACCTTGCGGGTTTTTTAAATTTTTTGCTTTACAGCGCTTCCTGCCCCCTTTCGATGTTTTTTGGGCCCCCATAAACCCCATCCAAAAATTAAAACCCGGGCCCGGGGGTGGGGGGCCAAAAAGCCTTTCACCACTGGAGGTGCGGCCCCCGCTCTACTTGGGCCTGGTGCTGGGGGCCGGGGCCCCCCCTTTCCCCCGGGGGCTGGCCCAAGACCCCCCCCAACCTAAAATTTTTCCCCACCGGCAACCGACCTCCCTATCGCCCGCCCGAATCGAACTGCCACAGATGTGACGCAAGCCAGGGGACCTTCTCTTCCCCCCCCTTGCTTTGGGGCCCCCCAAGGGCCCGGCCCGGGGGGGGGGCCCGCGGGTTTTCCCCCCAAAGAGATGGGGGGCCCGGAAAAAGGGACAAACAACTTCAAACCCCCTCTTGCTTTGCCCTACGCCTTTTTTCCCCCACTCTTTTCCGGTTGCCTCATCCCGCGGGGACCCCGCCCCCAAAAAAGAGTGTCCCAAAAACCCTTTCTGGGGATCAATCTGCCTCACTTGTTTTGAATTTGGCACCCCCCCCCCCTATTACTCCACCCCCCCATCCCCCCCCCACCCCATTTTCCCCCCGGGGCACGGGGGTCCGGGGGAGAGCCCCTTTTTCGGGGGGTATCCCCCTGTGCAAACCGGGGGGCTTTTACCCACCGGTTTGGGCGCTCTTTCCCCAACCAGGCCCGGGGGCGCTCTTCCCCAGGGGGTCCTCAGGTGGAGTGGTTCAGATGTTCCGCCTTTCTTCCTCCTGGGCCTCCCCTGGCGGGGGCCCCCCCGCCCCCCCCCGGGAGCCCCCACGGGGGGGGGCTCAAACCCCGGTTTTCATTACGGAGCTTCCCAAAAAAAGGGGCCCCCTTTTCCCCCCAAGATGGATTTCTTCTGTCCCCCAAAAGGGGCTCAAACCCCCCCCTTCCCACCCTTTTGACCGTGGAAAAAACCCTTTCAGCTTTTCTTTGGGGCAGGGAGTCGATTTTTTCTTTTTTTTTTGGGGGCTCCCCTCAACTCCCCCCGGAGTTCCTCCCCCTAGTGCCTCCTCGTACTCACAGAGGGGGTTTTTGGGGTGGGGAGGCGTGGGACGGTAGCTGGCCTCCCCCGCCTTGGAGCCCCAGTGTTAGGGGGGCTCCCCTGCACCTCCCCTAGCAGCTTCCCCTCCGGAGGGCTCCCCAGGGGCCCCGCTTCAGGGGCCCCGGGTCCTTGGCCTTGTGGCCCCCCAATTTTTTCCCCCCCTTGTTCCCCAATTTTCCCGGGGGCGGTGGGAAAAGGAGATGGAAAGGGCCCCCCCACCCCCCCCCCGGGTTCCCCCGGGGGGGGGGGCCTGGGTCACGGGCCCCCCGCCAGCCCCCGGGAAAAACCTCTTTTCCCGGAAAGGGGCAGGAAAAAACCCAGGGGAAAATCCTCCCCCCCCGGATTCAGCACAAACACAGCCAAAACACCTCCAGCAAAAAAGGGAATCCCCCCTCCCCCCCGGCTGCGGGGATGGATTTGGCCCCCCAAAATAATCCTTGTAAAAGGATTTAAGTTGTACCCTTCAAAAGAGAGAAAATTTTAAATAAAAAGTTAGGCCTGCCTCCCCCGCGGGGGGGCCGCTGACCCCCCCCCCGGGAAAGGGCCCACCTTTTTTGGGGGAGAGGGGGGCTGGCCGTCGGGGCCCCGCACCCTCGGGAAAAACCCCCCGGCGCACCCGGTCGCAGGGGGGGGGAAAATGGGCGGGGCCGTGTCGGCTTCGCCCTTTTTTGGGGTTTTTAAAAGGGCAGACATCCTAACTGTGTCCCCCCCCCTTTTTTCCCCCCCCTTTTTCCCCTTTTTCCGCATGAATTTATGTATTGTCAATTTTCCAGTGTTATTTGGTTTTTCAAGCAATTTGCAGTTTTTTGGGACCCTTTTGGGAATTTTTTTCTATGTTTTTCAATGTGTTTTTGTTTCCCTTTCCCTTTTTTTTTTAAAGGGGGTTTCTTTAAAACAGTTCGACAAAATTTCATCGAACACATGGCACCCGAAAAAAACCCCAAACCAAACTAGGGGGTGGCTCATAAAAAAATTTTTGGTAAAAACAGGGGCACCCGTTTTTTAAAATTTTTGGGGGCTTTCTGTAAAGGGAATTGGGGGGGAAAATTGTCTTTTTTCCTTGCTTTCCCCTAAAAAACCAAGGTTTAACTGAACTCCCCCCCCAAGGTTTTGAGCAGAACCCCTTTTGTCCTGACCCACCCCCAAATTTGGGGGTGGAAAACCTCCCGCTAGCAGAGTTTGCCATGAATAATTTTACCGGGTCCATCAAGACTCCCCCTTTTTCACGTAATCATGGGCTGCACCCGTTTTTTTTTTCGTTCTCTTCTGGGTGTCGTTTTTTCCTGGGGTAGAAAGGCCGTTAAAAACCAGTTTTAAAAAAAAAAAAAAAAATTTTTTCAAAGAAAAATAAACTTAAAAGGGGGCCCAAAGAAGGGGTTGTCTGCTTTTAAAAGAGGGGGCTCCAAAAGGGCCCCCCGGGCCTAGGAGTTGGGGGACAAATTTTGGGGTTTTACAGGAATATTAAGCTAAAGTCCCCCTTTTCCAAACTAGGCCCCCGGTTTTTTGGTCCTATGAAATTTTTTGAGGGGAATTTTTTCCCGTGGCCTTTCGTTGAATCTCCTCGATCTTTTAAACTGCCTAATGTTTTCCCTTTTTTCCAACGGACCTTGTTTTCCCCTTTAGTAAGAGGACCGTTCAATTTTGGGGGGGTTGGAAAAGGGTTTAGGGCCAAGGAAAGGCCCCGGGTTCCTGTAAAAAAAATCCGGCCAAAAGGGGTTAATCAAAGGAATTTTTTATTCCTTCCCTCCCAAAAAACCGGGTTTGGAGGGTCCGGAGGCCCCTCTTAAGGGGGGTACTGCCCTTCCCGTGGCCCGGGGCGGGTGTTTGGGCCCCCGGGGCCCCAGGGGGGGGCCCCTTGGGGTTATTTCCGGGGTTTGGGGTTATATCCTTTTTGGGGTTTCCCCTTTGAGCCGGGGCTGTGCCCGGGCATACCATGATTCTCCTGTGGTTGGGTTTTTGGGGCAGAGAAGGGGTCCCTTCGCAGGCGTTTTTTGGGCGGGGTTGCTCTTCTTTTCAGAGGTGAAGTGGTTTGCCCGTCGTGCATCCCCCATCTGGCCTGGTTCTGAGGGTGGTCCGGAATGAGGTCATAGGGTGTGAGCCTGGGGATAGCCAATCCCCTTAAAAATACTTTGGACCCCGTCCGCGGGGGCCCCCGATATGTTGGGTTTTCCCCCCGGTGCTAGTTTTTTTTTTCTTTTTTCCGGGACCTTTGCCTGGATTTCTGACTTTTTTAAACCCCCCCCCCGCTTTGTATTTTGCGCCCGCCTGGTTTTGACTTTAACTTTACCCTGGACTTCTACTTTCTCCCCCCCTCCCGACTTTCCCCCTTTGCGGGCCATCTGGTTTTGACTTTAACTTTGCCGGGGACTTCCCCCCTCTTTTTTTGCCTGCGTTTTTTTACCTTTTCCCCCCCGGGGTTTACCTTTTGACTTGTTTTTTTTTTTCCCCAGTTTTTTTTTTTTTCCCCTTGCCCCTTTTCCCCTTTTCCACTTTAAAACCAACCCACCCCATTTCCTTTATTCCCCCCCTTTTTTTAATTTTTTTTAAAATTTTATTTTAAAACCCAAAAAATTTCCTTTCATACCCCCAAAAATTCCCCCCTTTCAATTACCCATCCCCTAAAATTTCCCCCCAACCCCAAACCCCCAACCCCCAAAAAAAAATAAACCCAAAATTCCCCAAACAAAAAAAAAACCCCCCCCCCAAACCAAAAATCCCCCAAAAATAATTTTTTTTTATACCCCCCCCCCCCCCCCCCATTTGAAATTATAAATATATAATAATGTAATTTTTCCCCCTTTTTAAATAGAAAAATTTTCTCTTTTAAATTTGGGGGGTAAAGCCGGGTTTGTGAAAAGCAGAAGCCCCCGACAAAAATGAACTTGGTGTACTTGGGTTTTAAACCCATGTTTTTTTATGTCTTTGCAATCTGTTTTTCACAAAAAAATTTTAAACAGTTATGTGTGAAAAAATTTCCCAAAACCCGTAGGGGTTAATTAAAGGGTTTTTTTTCTTTTGTAAAAAAAAGGACTTTTTTGCAAAAAAATTTCCCCTTTTAAATTTAAACCCCCCAAGGTGTAAAAATTTTCACACAAGATGATGAATTTTTTGGGTGCAAATCAGATAGCAAAGGACATGAAAAGAAGGGGAAAACCCCTTTTACAAAAAAATGTCATTTCATGTGGTTTCGCTTTTTCCCAAAAAAACCTTTAAAAAGGAAATTTCGGAAATTTTTAAAAAAAGGTAAAAATGTTTGAACTATAAATATAAATATAATATATGTTCAAAAAATTTAAAAAGATTTGTGGGTGAAAAAATTTTTTAAAAAAAAAAAGCGTGGGCTCCCCCCCATTTTCGCAACGACAGCCCCCCCAAAGCCAGCGAAGGGGGGGAGTTTAAAAAACCCCCAGAGAGAGGGACCTTTTTTTTGGGGCCCCCCCCGGGAAAAATAACATCTCCCCCGACCCCCAGAAAAAAAAATTATAATTAGATTGGGTTTTTGGGGGCCTTTGCCCTTTTTTTCCCCTTTCCCCGGGAGCGGTGGCGGGGGGGTTTAAAATTTTGGGGGGTTAAAAACCCCTTTTGAATTAAAGGTGCCCTTTTGGGCCGGTTTTTATAATTGGAGTGCAAATTAGCAATATAAATTTTAACCCATTGAAAAAAAAAAAATAAAACCCACACTTTAATTAAAAATTTTTTTGAAATAAAGACACATTTTTTGACCCTTTTTTTTGACTGCAAAAACCATTTCCCCTGTAATAAAATTTAAAAAAAAAAAGCAAAATTATTCTTACCTATCCATGCACAGTCAGGCCCCCCGGTGTAATCCTTGAAAGGGTTAATGTTTCTGCAGGGACCCCAGCTAGCTCAGCCTCACAGTAAACCCACAAAAAAAAAAGGGTTTCCCCTTTCCCGGTGGGAAAGGGGAAGGGGAAATGGAAAAGCTTTAATTGATTGTTTCCACTTTCACTTTTGGTAAAAAAGGGACAAAAAAAGTGACGTTAGAGGGAAAAGATTAAAAAAAATAGGGGTTCCCCCTTTTTAAAAAAATGGCCCTCGGGTCCCCCCTATTTTTGTTAAAACCCCTGTGAAGCAACCCCCGAGGGGGCCGGGGGTTTTCAGGGGGGTTTGGAGCCAAGGGTCCTGGCCTTGCAGCCCCCTAAACCAAAGGGCCCCAGCAGTCGTATCTTGGGTGATTAACAAAAATTGGGGATCCCTCGAAAAAAATTGGCTGGGGGCCCCCCCCTTTTTTTTTTTTTCCACCAGTGAAGCAGACCGCTGGGGTGGTTTTTAAAGGTGGTTTAAAGGTCCAATATCCGGACCTTGCAAGCCTGATAATACCCCGGGCCCCAGCAGTCTGCTTGCTTGGGGGGGTTTAAAAAAAATGGGGATCCCCTAAAAAAAAAACGGTGGGGGCCCCCCTTTTTTTTTTAAAAAGCCAAAATAAAATGCAGACTGCTGGGCCTGGTTTTAAAAAAACTGTAAAGGGCCCCCTGGATTTAGCCCTAACGCCTGATAATCCCCGGCTACCCCCCCCCACTTTTGGGGGTCAAAAGATGTGCCAATTTGGGGACTTACCCGGCTCTTCCCCTCCCCCCTTTGCGGTTGGGAAGGGGGGGTAAAAAGGGGTTTAAGTCACCGTTGATTGGGCCCCCGGGGACAATAACCCCGGAATAATGGAAGGTGTTTAAAAAACCCCCGATCCATTATTAACCCCCAAATTTTTAAATGTATAAAAAAAGACAAAGAAGAAAAAAGTCTTTTAATGAAAAAAAGAGGGCCAAAAACAGTTTTTTTTAATTTTATTAAACACTCTTTCCCCCCCCACCCATGATCCCCCGAAAAAAAAAAAAAAAAAAAACCCCAAAAGTATCCCCCTGCCCCACGCAGTCCTAGTAACACAGTCCCACGAGATCCAGCTCTGCTACATCGCAATGACGGGAGGCCTGTTTATCGCAACGCAGCAAAGGGTTTATTACCGCCCCCCCGGGGGTGAGAAAAGGACTGAGCTTTAGGGCCCGGGATTCCCAGCATCACTAAATTTTCCGAGAAATGATGGCCCCCCGGGGGGAAAAATGAGGCGGCATGAAGCAGTCCACCCCGTGCCCGCCGGGATCTTCGCCAGGTAAGTGCCGTAAATCCTGACAACCGACCGAGGCACTGACAGTGCCCAGTACAACCCCTTTTTCCCGGGGCCCCCAAAAGACAAAATATGGAACAAAGTATCAAAAGGCCCGGGTTTAGAGCAATTGGGGAAAACCCGATACTTGGGTATCGTTTTGTCAACACTAGTCTCGGGGTTTTTCTGGGGTGGTTTGTTTACCTGAAATTTAGCCCTGCATGGGGGGCGCCAAAAACCCCCCTAAGCTTTATTTTGTCCCTTTGGGAACCCCCTTTTTAAAAGAGCGCACAAAAATGGGCTTATTTTTGTTATTTTTGTGCTCAAAAAACCCCCAATTATTTTGGGGGGGGAAATTTATTGCAAAGGAGCTCACATGGGGGCTTTCTGTCTAAAGGAAAAAATGGGGCCCTTAAATTTGTAAGGGGACACAATGATGGCATTATTATGTTTAAAGCACAAGGAAGGCAATATTTTTGGGCATGAGGCACCAAGGGGAATTTTACTACTTTTGCTGTTTGGTGCAGTGAAAAAACCCAATGTTTTTTGGGGGGGGCAAAAAATTGGTTCTTTGCTGTGGGGTTTTGCTTTTTAAAGTAGCCCCGCATCCCTCCCCTGAACCCCTCCCCCGCAGAGACATCTGTTTCTCCACCAAGGCTCCCATCCTGCCCTTTCCCGGGGGTCTGCGCTCCCGGGGGGTGCAGGCCCTAGCATTCTCCAGGCACTTTTGTTAGAAAAGGCGTGCACATTTCCCTCTTTTTAAAGGGGGCTGAGCGCTCCTCAAAAGGGGTCCCCCCTAATGGGAAAAGGGCTCTTACTATTTAAAACCACCCCCCCCCAAAAAGGAGGTCCCCGTGCAATGTTGTGGTTTTTTTTCCCACCACACTTGTCATTCTCGGGGCCCCAGTATTTTATCTCACCCCGCGCAAACCCCCCGTGCTTTTTTAACGGAAAAACCAATTTTGGGGGCCCCCCCCAGTGCTTCTTAAAGGGTTTTGCAAATTTGCGAAACCCACCAGTGTTTCCCCTTAAGGGTACCCCAGTCTGCTCCCACCCCCATGTTTTCCCCAAATTGGTCCCGAGTCCGCTGCACCCCCCCGTGTTTTCCCCCCAAATCCCCCCCAACCCCCGACCCCGCTAAAACCCCCCAGGTCATCTCAATGCAGGACCCCAGGGGCATCCGCCGTGCTCATTTTCCCCCTTAGGCTTTTCTGTCTGCACCTGATCTCAGGTTTCAGGTATCAAAACCCCCCCAGGAAAAAATGATGGATTGTGAAAAAATTGAAAAAAATTTAAAAAAGGGTTTTTGGGGCTCCCCCCTTAATGTTCAAAAACCAGAAAAGGGAAACCCCCAAAATGGCTGGGGCTGAGGAAAAATTTTAAAAAAACCGGGGACAATACCCCAAAAAGGGGTTTTCCAAGCTTTTAAATTAACGCTAAAGCTGTTTACTTGCATTTACTGGTGAATTTAGGGGCCCCCAAAAAAAAAAAAATTAAAGGGGGGGGCCCCCCCAAAAAATTCAAACAGAAAACGAAAACAAAAGCTGGGGGTTTTGATATTAAGGGCCTGGAAAGGTGCCAGAGAATTCCCCCTTTACAGGTTTATTTAACATTAGCCCTCAGTTTTCCCCCAAAAGGGTGTTTTTAAAAGATCCCCAAAAACTGGTGCTTGCCCCTTTTTAGATTTACCCTGGGCAGGGCAAGGGGGAAAAATGGGGTTTGGGGGGTTGATGTATTTTGGGTTTGTCACGGGACATGCCCCCCCGGGGGTTTTGAAATGGAGAGGAAATTTTAAAAAGACGCCCCCATTTTACCCCCCTAGTGTTTTTGAAATGAAGAAACAGCAAGAATAAAATTCTTTTTTAAAAAATAATACTCCCTGCCCCTTTTTTTTCCCCCTTTTTTACTAAAAAAGGAAAAAAAAAAACAACCTTTTCCCCCCCCGGGGAAAGAAAAGGAAATCCTTTTCCCCCCATTTTTTAAAATTCCAATCTGTTACACCCGGATGTTTGTAAAACGGTGGTATGCCCCCTCTGTTCCATTGAATCCAGGGGAAAATGAGCTGTGTTGGGGAGCAGCTTTATATTTAAAAAAGCGTGGGCGCACAAACAATCCATATAGTTTTAAAGGGGGGGTCGAATCGGTAGAGAAATATTAGGACCCCCAAAAAAGAAAAGAACTACCTTTAAACAAGCAACTCCAAAAAAAAAAAATTGAAAGTGTGAAAAAAAAAATTTTTAAAATTGACTAAAAAACACAAATGAGTTAAACATTTTTAAAAAAAGAAAACCATGACTGAAATCTGCCAAAAAAAATACATGAATGGAAAAACCCCCAAAAGTAAAAAAACCAAGGGGCCAAAAGGGGGGGGGAAAAAACAGAAAAAACAGGTTTTGAAAAACCATATTAGGGGTTCCGGGGACAAAAAAAAGGGGAAATAATTAGCTAAAAATTTGCAAATAGTAAACATGTAGAATACTAAAGTCCCGCAAAACCATTGCATATCAATAAAACCCCCAATAAGGAATCCCAAAAATCATCCAACCCAAATTTTTTTCCCTCCATTTAAATAAAGAAAAACCCCGGGAAAAAACATGTCAACGATTGATCTTAGAGCAAAAGGAACAAAAGCATGTATGGAAAAAAATTGAAAAAGTGATGTTCCCCCAAAAAAAAAATCCCCATGAAAAAGGAGCCCTTTAAAAGGGGAGAAATTTGGCCCCCGGCCAGGGAAGGAAAACCCCCCCTTCCCCCGAAAAAGTAGGGGGCATCAGGGAAGTGAAAAATTTTAAACCCAAAACCCCGGGTTTTTATTCCCCCAAAAACACAAAAAAAGTCCGGCTGTGTGGATCAGGAAGCCGCAAACTGAACGGATTGGGGGGTAGGAAGCAGCTTGTGCAGAGTTACCCTTTTGTGCCCAGAGACGTCTGCACACAGCTCTTCCCACCGCCCACATCCGTTGGGATGCGGTTACTGATCCACAATGCCGAACTTTTTAAATGTTTTTAGGTTTTTTAAGAGGGGTTTTGGGTTAAAATTTTAAATTCCCCGATGAACCCGTACTTTTTGGGCCAAAAACCCTGGGTCTTTCCCTGTGCCGTGGCCCCTTTTTCTCTCTTTCATGGCCCTTTTCATGGGACTTTCTTTGGGTAAAATATTTTTTTTTTTTTTTTTCCCAAAAAAGGGTTTGTGTCTTTTGCTTGAATTTCAATCGTTGAGATGTTTATTTCTGTTTACTTTTATTTTTTTGGGGACTGGGTTAATTTTTTAGGTTGGATGAGGTTGGCATTCCTTTTTTTGGGGTTCTATTGATAGGGCCATGGTTTTTTTGACATTGAGTATTCACATGTTTTTCTATTTTTAAAAATTTCTTCCCTATTTTTTCCCCTTTTTTTTGTCCACTGGGGCCCCCTAATGAGGTTTTTTTAAACCTGTTTTTATGTAACCCACCCTTTTTGGGGCCCCCTTTTTTACTTCACATTACATGTTTTTCCCCCTTTTTTATTTTAATTTTTAAGGGGGGGGTTTTTTAGTCATGGTTTTGTTTTTTTTTAAATAAGTTTTAACTCTTTGGGGTTTTTTTCCATGTCAAAAAAAATTTTTTTTATTTCCCCTTTTTTATAAATTTTTTTGGGTTTTTAGTGTGCCGGTTTACGGTAGTTCTTTTTTTTTGGGTTTGGGGGGGGCGCTTTAGTGAAAAACTTTTAAAGTAAAAAAAATTAGCGACGGTCATTTTTAAGTCGGTTCCCGTTTTAGTTCATTTGAGTGGCACATAAGTCGCCTGCATTTTGTCCTGCTGTGAAAAAAAATGTCTGTTGTGGTTTTAAAGGGGAAAACCCCCGGGGAAAAAAACCCGACAAGTGGGCATCCTTTTTTGAATACAATGGGTGTTTTTTATGTCCCTATTTGAGGTCAAAAAAAAAAAGTAATGTGAAGGGGGTTTTAAAAAAAGGGAAAAAACATTTTTTGGGGGTTTTGTTTTAAAGGTACGGGGGTGTGGGAAATTGGTCTGCTTTCCCCCAAAATTTCAGACCCAAGTCAGTGTAAAAACAGTACTCAAAACCCCGTTTGTCTAAAAGGGAAAAATTTTCGGGAAAAAATCTTTTTTATTTTAATCAAGAGACTTCACCACTGTTTTTTTATCTGCAAAGCTGTATTATTTTCGTTATGGTTTTAGTAATATGGGTCTTGGTATGGAATAGTTTGTGTTTGGGTATTTGGTACTTGAAATATAATGCAAACTGCGCACTAAAATACAGTCATGTGTGTTAGGGTTGAGTTACGCCTGCTGCACAGGGGAGTCTCGAACCCGTCCCTACTGCGGTTCTCATTTCTTCTCGGGCCGCAGTAGAACCTGCTCAGCAGAGTCGTCTGGTCCAGTTGTCTTGCCCACTCGTTACTGTGCCAGTGACTTGCTGTTGCCTTTCCTGGATCTTTTCGATACTGCTATTATAGCTAGTGGCTGGAGCAGCCGTCTTTGAGTCAAAGTTCCTGCGTTTTCCCTATTCTGAGCATGCACAGGAGGGAGATCTCTCATTGGAGATCAGGGGTCACATGTTCTCAGGTGACTGCAGCGGCTCCTATTGGTCGCCATGGAAGGTCATGTAGCTACGGTGTTTGTACAGCTTCTCATTGGTCCGTGTTCCTGGAAGGTCCTGTAGCTGTTTCTATAAAAGGGTAGCATGGCTGGGCCCGCATGCGCTTTATATCAACCAATTGTATGCTATGCGCCCGATTGGGATCATGCGTATGTGTGGTTAGGGACCCGGCTGACATTAAGCCATAGCATACCGACTTAAACGGTGAGGAGTTTGGTATGGTAGCTGGCCAGGGTCCGTGTCATAGATGCACTAATAGATTTCCGGCTCGTTACCGGTTGCGGAGTTTTGATTGCCGTTAGTCAGGGTTCTTGGCGTTCAGGACGCCAAGATTGCGGGTGTACTCCCGCGGGAGGACATTAGCAATGATCACGCAATATGTTCCGCTTAGCACTTAACTGTGTACCTGAGAGCCTGGACAGGACACAGCACTTTTCCTCAGCGGCCCTGTGACGTAACAGGGTTTGCTTTTCGACGATAGACAGCCGCCCTAGCGTATTACTTTGCGGCTCACGAGACTAAGTGGAGTTCGCACCTATCACCATTAGCGCTCGGTTTTTTGCATTTCGTTAGCGACATCTGGGTATAACAGTGTTCGCACTTACTGCCACCCAACGCGCTCCGGCGTTTATTTTAGCGGGACTGCGGGATAACAGAGTCCCGCTACTTTCGCCCAATTTTACTAGCAGAGGTTCCGCCTGCAACGGTGGACCCCGGGCTGCGAATGCACCTTTCATACCTCTTATATTTGGTGCGTTCCGCAGACTCTAAATAAATATTAGCGCCAGGGATCTGGCTGGTTAAAATGGCGGATGACCAGCGTCTACTTCGGGACTTCCAGCAGTGGAGGGTAGGTTGGCGGCTCTTGTGTGCCACAACTCAGCTGTGGATGTTTCCGCAGAGTCGCTGTTCAGGCTGGCTAGCGTGCTGCAGCCTGGGTGTCTCACATGCCACCTCTGCCCCAACAATTATCCCACCTCCCGCTTTCCCAGACAAGTTGGCTGGTGACCGCAAGCAATGTCGGGGATTCGTGAGTCTGTGATCTATACACTCGAGCTTTGGCTGCACGTTTCCCAAGGATCGGGCTCTATTGTGGGCTCCTTTAATTCGATCTGTCAGCAGAGGTTGGTGTGGGCCACCCCGCTGTGGAGTGTGACGACTCGTGTGGTGCGGAGTGCTCCTCGTTTTATGGGGCTCTAAAAATGTCTTTTTAGGACCTCAGGTCACCCCGAGTCGACCGGCTACAACTGCTGGCATTGGACACAGGGTTCGTCGTTGGTCAGGCTGTTTTCGTCCAGTTTCCAGCTAGACTCTGGCCTCAGTGCTAGACTGTGGATAAAGTACTCATTCAGTCTACTGGCGTGGAACGGCTTGATCATTGTTAAAGATGCTTTGGGCTAACCAGGGTGATTCCCGCCACAACGGGGAGAAGCTTTGCGCCTATTACCCGCATCGACCTCCGTTTTCCGAGCGGAGGGTGGAGCGGTTCCCAGTGTAGGCAAGAGGTTCCGGCTGGCTCCCAACCGTCAGCCAGACATCTTGGAATCTTCTAGCCAGGCGCCCGACTCCCTGAGGCCATGGAGGTTTCTCGAGCGGGACCATAAGTCCCGGGCCGCTCGAGTACCGTGGTCTGTAACATCTGCCAGCTGTTAGGACTCTATGCCAAAAATGTCCACAGCGGTCGGGGGGGGGAAAAAACGGTCGCGTCTAGTGTCATTGGAGGAGGTTACATAGACACTGCGGCATTTTCCACCAAGTTGTCCTTTTAAGGACATGACAAGTAGGGCCATCCACGTCTCCGCTGAGCTCTGTGTGGATTCCGGAGCGAGGGGAATTTCATGTCCTCGGCATTTGCTCTCCGCCTCACTTATACCTCTGGTGCTGCTCGCCCAAACGGTGTCTGTGCGGTAGTGAATGATCACTCTGCCCTCCAAAGCACCACCAGACAATCCCTCTCACTATATCTATGTCCCCGTCCAATCAGGGAGTGTCTTTCTTTTCGTGTCTTGCCCGAGGAATAGGACGAGGTGTTGCTGGGAGTACCTTGGCCTCCGTTACCACCTCTCCCATATTGGAGTGGTCCTCGGTGAGGATATCAGGGTTGGGGTGTAGTCAGTAGAGGCTGGTGATATCAGGGTGTCGTCGGGTCACACCACAGAGTTACCTGTAGATCTCTTTCACTCTTCCCCCAGTGTTATTGGGCATTTGCAGACGGTTTTCTCCAAGAAGGCGGCGGAGACTCTTCCACTCATCGGCCCCGTACGACACTGCCTATTGATCTCTTGGCCTGGAGCGAACATACTCGGGGTAGAGTATACCCCCTCTCGACTCCCTGTGACGGAGGCCATGTACAGTACATCAGGAAATCTTGGCAAGAGGGTTCATAGGAAGTCAGTGTCACCAGAGGGGCGGGTTCTTCTTTGTGCAAAAGAAGAACGGAGAATTACGTCTTGCATTGACCTACATGGGTCTGAACGCCATCACGTCAAGCTAAGTACACGTTGCCCCTAATCTCTGAGCTCTTTGATAGGTCGAGGAGCAAGAGTATTTACCAAGCTTATCTACGTGGTGCTTAACCTAATTCGCAATCAGATGTGGGGGACGGTGGAAGGACAGCTTTGTAATACCGCGGATGGGCATCTACGGAATACCTGTGATGCCTTCGGGATATGTCCTGCTCCCGCTGTTTTCCAAGACTTTGTCTATGATATCTTCCGGGTATTATGCTCTCCACCTCTGTGGGTAGTTATCTGGATGATATTCTCATCTTTTCACCAGATGAGACTCTCACCGGGGGATGTCAACAAAGTCTTTCGACCTCTTACGGGCATACTCCACTTATGCAAGCTGGTGATATGTTGTGTTTGAGCAGGAGTCCTTACCCTTGTCTGGGCTATATCATCTTGCTGGGTGTGGCTATGGATCCTGCCAATCTACAGGCTCTGTTGAAATGAATGGCATGAACCCATCTCTTAAAGCGGTTAGCAGCGTCTTTATGGGGTTTCAGTAATTATTATCGACAGTTCATTCACCATGTCTCGACTTTTGGTAGCTCCTGGTGCCCCTCACCACTGAAGGTAGCAATTCCAAGTTGTGGTCTGAGGAGGTCTCCAAGGCGTTCTTTCCAGCATGTGTCATTTTGCAGGGCTCCCAATATTACTCGCCCTGATGTTGATTTATAACCGTTGTTTTAGAGGAGGACGCCTCTTCTGTTGGGCTGGAGCAGTCCTATATCACAAGGGATGCTCAAGTCGGAAGCATCCCTGACTTCTTCTTTTCTAAGTCTTTTCCCGCAGCGAGGGATTTTCTCGGGGACAGGGAGTTGCTGGCTATGAAATTGCCCTTCTCAGATTGGAGACTTTCTTTGGAGGAGTTCGGTTTCTCCCTTCAAGTCTGCACTCGACCACTAGAACTTGGTATATTTGCAATACGGCGCTCATCGGCCTCTATATTCTCGCCAGGCCAGATGGTCCATATCTTCTCGCGGTGCCATTTCACTCCATTTTCACTCCGGTGTGAAGAATGGTCGGGCCGACGCTCTCTTCGCACATTTTAGTGTCATCAGGGAGGAGGTTGAGGAGCCTCGGCTTATTGTCCCTGAAGAAAGCCTGAGAACTGTAGCCCCGGTTTCGCTAGAGCTACTGTGCCTCCGGCAGACTTTTGTTGACACTAATTTGCGACCGGAGGTACTCTCGTGGGTCACACTCGTCAGGGTGGTGGACACTTTGGGGCAAAGAGGACATCTGAGCTATTGGCGAGGAACTTTCTGGGGGACACATAGTCGTCCGTGAGTCAAGGCATGTTTGGTCAGGCGTGGGGTCTTCCTGCGCCAGGAAACAAGTCCCCTCGACAACGGCCAGCTGGGTTACTTTTTCTTTTGACGTGGCAGACAGGCTGGGAGATGCGTCGGGATGGACTGTGTGGTGGGCTTTACCCACGTCACGGGGGTTGCACTTTCTTTTTGGGTGATCACCGACCACTTCTCCAATATGGTGCACTTAGTGACGCTCCACGGTTACTCCGCTCGGGGCCTTGGGCAGCATTATTTATTAGACTCATCTTCCGTCTACACGGTATGCCAGACAAGCTTGGCAGCGATCGAGGTCCAATTTGCGTCTCGGTTTGGAGAGAGGTTGTTCATCTACTCTGCATTGATTGAACTCTCCTCTGCATATCATCCCGTGACGTATCGGGTGGTAGAGAGGGCCAACCAGACCTTGGTCACCTACTGCGACATTTTGTCTCTGCCTGGGCAGGATGACTGGGCATCTCTGCTTCCGGTGGGCGGAGGTTTTGCGCTAACTTGGCTGTGGCTGACTCACGGGACAGACCCCATTCCTCTTAAAGTACGGCCAGCATCCGCGGGGTATCGGTTGCCCATGCCGTTGCTTCCCGCTGGACTCCAGGGTGGCAGATGGCTGTGAAGCAGGACACATGGGACCGCACCCTGGATGCCATTAGGCAGTGGTTGGTTTGTGCGTGGCGGGGGGGGGGGAGGGCGGTCGCCCCAGGCGGCACAACTGTGTGTGGGGGGCGGACCTGTGTGTGGGGGCGGCGCACCCTTCCTTGGCCTCCCAACTTCGCACAGCCAGCATTTTACATTGCTGTGCCTTGTGGCTGTGTTAAAGATGTAAGCCAGGACCTGTGATGAGGGTCACCGGAGGGGAGGTGTTAAGGTGTCACTGATCAGGCCCTGTGTGCAGGATGCTGCTGCTGTTTATGGTCGTCAACATCGTCATGGTGCTGGATGATGTAAGTTTATATGTGGGATAATAAGGGGTTTCAGTGTGGATGTAGCTGTACTGTGGTGCCATGAGGTGTACGGAAGCGGGCGTCGTTACCGTATTCGTTTATTTTTCTTTCGTATTCGTACGAAGCGGATGCGTGTGTACGAGGTGTACGGACTAGCGAAGCCGTGTAGTGTACGAGGTGTACGGGACGAAGCGTGTGTGTACGAAGGTGTACGGAAGCGGAGCCGTCCTGGTTTACGAGGTTGTACGGAGCGGATGCGTGCTGTAGTGTACGAGGTGTACGGAGCAAAGCCGTGTGTGTAGAGGTGTACGGAGCGATGGCCGTGTGTGTACGAGGTGTACGGAGCGGTGCGTGTGGTGTACGAGGTGTACGGAGCAAAGCCGTGAGTGTACGGAGGTGTACGAAGCAAAGCCCGGATGTGTACAGGTGTACGGAGCGGAGGTGTATTGGGCGGAGCTGTGTGTGTACGTGGGGTAACGGAGCAATGCCTGTGTGTAGAGGTGTACGGAGCAAAGCCGTGGTGGTGTAGCCGAGGTACGGAGCGGGAGCCGTGTGTCTACGCAGGATGTACGGAGGGACACGGTGTACGACGGGTGTACGGAGCGGAGCGTGTGTGGTTACGAGGTGTACGGAGCAAAGCCTGTGTGGTGTACGAGGGTGTCGGTAGAGAAGCCGTGTAGTGTGTGTCGAGGTGTACGGAAGACGGAGCCGTGTGTGTACGAGGTTATCGGTGGCGGAGCAGTTGTGTTTGTACGAGGTGTACGGAGCGGACGCCGTGTCGTGTACGAGGTGTACGGAGCGGAGCGTGTGTGTACGAGGTGTACGGAGCGGGAGCGTGTGGGTAGTGAGGTGTACGTGCGGATGCCGTGTGTGTACGAGGTTGTACGGAGCGGAGCGTGTGTACGAGGTGTACGGAGCGAAGCCGTGTGTTGTACTAGGTGGTACGGAGCGGAGCCTTGTGCGTGTGAGGTGTGTGGAGTGGGAGCGTGTGTGTACAGGGCCACAAGAGCGAAGCGGCATGTACATGGGTCCTGTTATCTTGCGGGATCTGTAGTGCTTGGGGGGCTGCGGGGGAAGGAGGGGTGCCATTGCCATTATGTGCAATGGGTCTGCTTGGGGACGGAGCGAAATGCTGTTATCTGTGTAGGGCGGGGTCCTGTCCAGCTGTCCTCGCGGGTGGTTTACTTTACCGCATTAGAATCGTACATGGCGGAAACCGGGGGGACCTCCCACCACGTTCTCGGCAGCCACATGTCCCGTTCCTCCCGTCCCGGAGTCTGGTGACGTGCTGTATAGTCAGCTGAAGCTGGAAATGACCGCTGACCGCATTTCGACGGTCAGCTTACAGCAGCAGGTACTGTAACTCGTCTCGGGACAGTCTTCTGAAATGGCGACGCATCGAGCCCGCTGGATCTGTTGGAGTGGAGCCGGGTATTGTACGGACCGCATGTTACAATACTCGGACTCTCACAAGCGAGAAAGCAGATGTGGGGATCAACATGGTGATCTGTTCAAAGATGAAGAGATCCCCTGATCCTGCCGGTCTCGCTCAGGAGAGCCGGGTATTGAATGGAAGGCCTCATAGCTGGTGAGATCCCCACATCCTGGGGAATTGAGGTCAGCGTTTGGAATGTGACTTGTGGCTGCCCGGAATGTGTGGAGGTCCCCGCAGGGTTTCGTTATGTACGATTTATGCGGAAAGTAAACCGCCCTGGCCGGGACAGCGGAAGGAGGTCCCCGAAATCGGGACGGTCCGATGAAACGGGACGGGTTGGAGGTATGTGTTTATAATTATTGTTTATGAAACAGGGTGATCAGCAGTGCTAAGTGAGGTTGGGTCAGTGCGTGGATATGGGTGTTGTGACAGTGAAATGGGTGTGGCTAGGGGTGTGGCCTAAAATTTGCCGACCCGGGCCGCCACAAAAACTGTTGCTTCGCCACTGCATTCAGGCTTCCAAGAAAGGATGAGGTTCTTTGCCGATGCTCAGCGGCGTCCCGCAACGACATTTTCTCCTGGCGACCTTAGTGTGGCTCTCCGCCGAAAATCAGGCTTCGGGTGGAATCCACTAAATGGGCACCCAGCTATTTGGGTCCTCTCAAGGTTGCTCGAGCAGGTGAACCCTGTGGTTACCGTTTGGCCCTCCGCCTCGCCTTTGTTATCTCTGAACACCCTTCCATGTATCCCTCCACTAAACCGTGGTTCAATCTCCCGTTGCCTGAGTCATCTGCCGGGACGTGGGTTTCGTCTTCGGGAGACTACGTGGTGTATGCATTGGGTGGGTGCAGGTGGTTCGAGGCAAAAAGTTTTAATTTGGGGATTGGAGGGTTTTTATGGGGCTGAGGCTTAGTCCAGGGAGCCTGCAAGCATGTTCACGCTCCGCAGCTCATCGCTGCCTTTTGAACGCAGCGTGGCCCAGAGAGAAGGGGGGGCCTAGGAGGGGGGGTAATGTTAGGGTTCGAGTTCCGCTGCTGCACAAGCGGAGTCTTCGAACCCGTCCGCTGGGTCTCCCCATTAATCTCCGGCTGCAGGTGGCGCCTGATCAGCAGTGACGTCGGTCCAGGCGTCTTGCCCACTCCTCTACTGTGCAGTGACTTGCTGCTGCCTTTCCTGGATCTGCTCTTAGAGGAGTGCTGGAGCAGCCGTCTTTGAGACAAAAGTCTGCGTTTCCATCTGATGCATGCAGTGTGAGATCTCTCATTGGAGATCAGGGTCACTGTTCAGGTGCGGCAGCGGCTTCCTATTGGTCCCGCCAGAAGGTATGTAGCTACGTGTGTTTGTAACAGCTTATCATTGGTCCTTGTTCCTGGAAGGTCCTGTAGTGTTGCTATAAAAGGGTAGCATGGTGGGCCACATGCGCTAATATCAACATTGTATGCTAGGCGCCAGTGTCATCATCGGTTTTTTTTTTTTTTGTCCTATTGTTGGTAGGGGACCCGGCTGAAAGTCGCCTCTAGAATACGACTTATCGGTAGTGTTTGGTATGGTAGCTGGCCCCAGGGACGGTGTCCTAGTATGCCCTAGTACGGCGTAAACGGTGATGAGTTTGATTGCCGTATTCAGGGTTTCTGGGTCCCTGCGCCATAGAATGCGGTTGACTCCACACGTAAATTGACATTAGCACATGTTCTCGCGTTATGTCGCTTAGCACTTAACTGTGCTTGAGAGCCTGACAGGGACAAGCACTTTTCCTCAGCGGCCCTGTGAAGTATCAGGGCGTGTGCTTTCGACGCTAGACCAGCGCCCTAGCGTTTTTAATTTGCGGCTCATGAAGCTAAGTGGTTCGCCACCTATCGCATATAGCGCTGTGGCATTTGCCGTTAGTATAATTAATCTGAATTAAAAAAATATAAAATTTAACAATCGGCTTGGGTTGTAACAGAGTTCGCTCTTTCTGCCACAACGCACTACGGCGTTTATTTAGCGACTCTGCGGGATAACAGAGTTCGCTACTTTCGCCATTTTACTAGCAGCAGGTTTCGCCTGCACGGTGGACCCCGGGCTGCGAACCTCACCTCCTCTACTCATTATTTGGATGCGTTCTGAAGACCCAACAATGTGTAAGTGCTTTATAATAAGTGTAATCCGATGGAACCAACCTCACAATAACTTCAGGCAGAAGTTGGAATTGGGACACATGATGCCAATGGCCATCAGTATAGTTGCAAAAATTAGAAAGAAAGCCAAATTAAGGGCATTTAAATGACCCAATTTTGTTTGTGCATGCACAATTGGGATGATTGCTGCAGTTTCCAGGATTCTCCTGGAAAAAGTGTGACTATTGGTAACTATGCACACAGCTATTATGAGCTAGGAGCTGTTGCAACCCCATCTATCCTCTGTCATTCTTCTAGTTATGTGTATTGACAGTGGTATACTGTAGGAGGACATCATCAAGCTGCTATCATTTGATTGTATCGTAGTCTCTAAATATTTTGTTATCATATGTTTTTACAGGTTCAATTCATGCAGAAGTTTTCAGATATAATTTTCCAAGGTGTCGTTTTCATGTTCTCAGGCTTTGATAGTCGTTGTTATCAAGCTCAATTTGTGCTAGCTTAATCAGGTCATGTATGGCGGGAGGTGAACAATAAACCTTAGGTTTTCAAGAGGAACTATAGTCTGCCGGGCTACTGGCAACTAACCGAGATTTGAAGGCTTCAAGTAGGATGTTTCGGCGTTCCCATATGTTGCGGATTACCGCTGACATACATGACATCTATATCTTTCATACTTAACATATAAATTATAGCTTGAACAGATAATGAGAAAATACATTATGCACTGTGCTGTACAGTGAGGGGTGAGCATTGAATGTAGGACAGGCAACCTGGAGGTATGTAACCTTCTCTTCCTTTGTTTGTCAAAAAAAAAAACAAAAAAAAAACAACTGGAAAAAGTTTGGTTGATCGAATGGAAGAGGAAGATAGGAAGACCCCACTCAGTTCTTCAGGACAGTTAAAGTTTCATTGTTTCATAGTTTTTTACGCATGGGTTGGATAATTTTTTAGCAAACGGTTTTGTGTTTGTGAGTCGGAAAAAACCCACACCCATTTTTAAAGCCACACCCGAGCACCCATTTTAACACACTTTTTTCCTCAAAACAGATACAGGTAGGGGCGCAGTCAGTTGAATAAGATAAATTGGAATGAGATCTGAACAGGGCACAAGCATAGGAACTCAGATTACAGCGACAGTGAGTGTAAGGTACAGCACCAAGACTGTCGTGGTCCAACAGCAGGGCCTCAGCCCTCACATTTGTAGCCGGTTTTAGTGGTGCGATCATGACGTTGGACCAGTACTAGGGGCTGTATGCTGCCCTTCTGTGTGCGCCATTGGGGAAAGGGGGGGTCCCTGCGCTGGTCTAGGGGGGGGACCTCCACGACCAAACCAGGTGTTTTATACTGGGGCGGTTGGCATGGTTAAAACGCAGCCGTCACAGTTATGCTTCCAGATTGTCTCCTCGTTATTCAACACCTACTGCACACACAATTACTGGACCCGCTGGGCGATCATGACCCAGTCCCTACCTACTCCGCCTCTCACAAAAACCCACCATAATAGTAGCCCAGACACGACTGCTTCACGGGGTGACGGCTCCGAACCTGCCAGTGCTGCACCAAATGATTAACGTGGCCGGAAACACACCATTAGATAAACAAATTACAGCAAGTAAAGGCGGGCCCGGCCTCATTATCGAAAGAGAGAAATTGCCACCCTAAGGCCTCCACTATATGGCGTCAGACAAACCAGTGTACACATTCTGGAGTGGAGTGTGTGGTGGTGTGGCAACTGAGGTGGTCTGACCGGCTTTATCTACCATAGATAGACGCCGGTCAGACCTCCTCAGTCCACACACCACTCCTCCAGCTCCACTCCAGGCAGTGTGCCTACGCGCGCCGATGCTCAACAGTCTCATTCACACTCCGGCGCCGCTTCATGCTAAAAGAAAGATGAGCGGCCGCGCGCTACCCAATCGCCGCACAGAGATCAGTGCGTGGGACCGGGGCCTGGCGGTGTTGCGGCGCCCCGGCTCTGCAGCAAAAGTAGTATTATCAGTCTCACGCTCTGATTCTCACCGGTTCGGGGAACGGCTGCTTTTTGAACACGGGTTCCATAGAAACCGGGGAGAACCGGCTATATTCACACTGGGTTTTCCGGATGAAGGTAGACGTAAGTCCATCGAGTTCAACCTGTAGCCTAACAGTTTGATCCAGAGAAATTATAAATCCATTGGGCAGACTTTATAGAGCATATTAGGGGAAAAATTCCTTCTGTATCCCTACTGCTATCAGACTTGTTCCCTGGTCAATGTCCCATCACATTTTTGTGGCAATAACAAGTAATATTATATTTATCTTAAAAGGATCAAGACCCCTTCTTGAATTTTTGTAGTGAAACACATTTACAAAATGATGTTTAAAGAACCTTATTGGGCGCTTTAAGAAAGGTGTTCATCTACTCACGCAGGGTTCCAGGTTCGGGAAGAACAGGTGGATTGTCGGTTTTGCATAGTTCTCATATTGGTATGGGATAGTGTGCAAGTGATGGGTCAAGGATGTGAGTTTCAATGAAAAGGTTTGTCTCATTTATTGAGGATTGCCGCTACTTCCTGCCTCTTTTCTTGTTTCTGCGTCCCCATCCCGTTTGCAGGGACGCGCACTCGGGGAGTTGACATTTTAGGACCAGTTGCTTGGCGGACTAGGCTGGTCAGAACTGAGCTTTTTCTATGTGTGCTTTCCCCAGTGATCTGGTCAGCCATTTCAGATTGGTGCTATAAACTTAAATATTTGAGCAGCAATTGGGATGTGCTCCTTGCCAAGATGATGAGGAACGCAGAGGTTGCTTTATAAAAGGTAAATGCAAAGTAGCTTGTTTTTACAAGCATTCTCAAATTTACCCATTAATGATTAGGTGACAACCCTTCAAAGAATTCGATCACATTACTGCAAGTAAGAGCTTTTTTTTCTTATTCATCTTTTACCTTGTCCCGCAATATATTGAGCTTAGCTATTATTACCTTATTTAGTTGTTCGTTTGATATCTGAAAATACATGGATTTTATTTTCTCTGTTGGGTCATGGTATGAATTTAATAGTGACTTCACTGGAAATAATTGGTTTTTGTTCTCTCAGGGGGGTCAACAGAAGATGAGCATGATGAAAGGGCATGGACTGTAAAACCCCACAGTTCTCCACGCATTAACAGAAACCCCTATTACTGATGCTGTGATGATTAAACAGTTCCTAATCATTATAGCTTTTGTTGCTTTATTTTTGGAGTAAAAATATTATTATATGCCATTTGTGTTAGCTGATTGTTCATGTTTTACTTTCTTCTTTCTTTTTTTTTAGGTTATCTTTACTTAGTTTTCCTCTCTTTTTTTCCCCCAACAAAATGGATGTGTTTCTCTCCGATATTGTCGCCTATTCAACATTTGCAACTTTTCAAATTGTAAACTTTTTTTACAGTTGTTACCTAATAAAATACAAAATCTATACATTTTATTTATGAAACAGTTGAAGATTAACATGCTACATTTTAAGGATTATATGACCTTTTTGCTGTAAAAAGCTAAAAGAATAGGCCATTTTAAAGGGGACTTTGATGCAATAAACAGCGCGAAAACCACAAGAAAAAAAGAAAGGTTCTTACAAATGCAATTGATATAAACTGGGCATATATAGAAGGCTGACCCCCAAGTTCTCGCCTCCACCCCCCCCCCCCCCCCTCTGCACCACCCCCCCCCCCACAACTCCTTTGAATGTATTTAACACATTAGCATTCATTCTGGTTCTAACCCCCCTCCACCCCTACCGCTCCCACCCCCCCGGCCCCCCCCTCATTTTATTCCATACTCCCCCCCCCCGCCCCCCCCGCAAAACCCTCCCCACCCCCCCTCCCCAACCAGCTTGTCATGTGATAAAGAGAAGGGTACTGGCTTGACTGCCCATCATGCATCCCCAGAGTATAGGGAATAAAATGGCTGGGTAAAACTTGGAAATCAAGAATTGGATGTTCAGGAATGTTGCACAGGAAGTCTTTTTCAGACAGATTCTGCCTGGATCCACCTGATAAGTGCTAAAAATTATATAAAAATGAAGGAACTATATCACAGCAGTGTCAAAAACGACTTGGTGTGGTAAGTTCCGTCTTTTATAGACTATTTTAATCACTTCAGGCTTCGACATGTCGCAAAACTTGAGTATTCTTCACGTTGCTTCTGCTTGGGAAGCCGCCACTGTTTTTATATACAGAAGTAATGTATGAGTTGCTGGCAGCAAAGCGCACAAGAGGCATCAATAAGGACATCTGAAAGATGCTTCTGGAACAATACTGTTGTCATGTTCCTGAAGCACCTTCCTTTATTCAATAATGTTGCGGATCATCGTTGTCTAAAAATGCCATGTGCACATACCCGTAAAGTTTAACTGCATTTCAGGTAGTAGTCTTACAGCAGCATGTCTCTGTCTGCTTTATCTTCTCCCTCAACCCTTCTCCATAGAATCTATGAGCACAAATATCATCTCATAGCTCAGTAATATGAAAATTTGTTTTAAAGAAGGCTCTCCCAATCATTATTTTATTATCTTATAATAATATTATGTGTAACTGTAGTGAAGTGTGTTAATATACTCACGATTGCCGGTTTCCAGTGTTTCTTTGGTCCTGTTCTCACTACCCTTGACCCCTATTTTGAATGCGGAATTTCACTGTGGTCTAGAAGTAATACAGAATTCACTTATTGCAATGTAAGTATATAGAGCCTCAATTGGAGGCTCCAGGGACTTACAGAGACAAGGCAAAAGGGTAACAATGTTGTGAACATTTTACTTTCAGACTCCATATCTCACCGTCCTCTTCTGCTTGGCTCGATCTCATACGTAAATTGACTTGCACATATTTCATATGATTGGTTATGCAGATTCTTGTCACGTCAATGCATTCGTTACCTGTTTTGCTCCTAATTTATTCTAAATTTTACCTGATTGTTATTGTTGTAGCTGTTTTCGTTTTGACCAAAGTCATATATGTCAGATCACAGTGAGGCCCAAATGAAGAGGTACGCCCCGGATACCGGAGCTCGGAGAAAAGCACGCACACAGGTGGTGCAGCATAATCACTCTTCTGGGTTATTGAAAGAACAAGAGTTTTTATACATTTACAGCTCCGATACTCAAGGTAAGCTCATGTCCCCACTTTACCAGGCGTCATTCATGCTTTATTTACCCATATATCTGAACACTTTGTTTGTTGCTGACTATTGAATACATTTCATTTTTAAGATAGAAAGTTTAAAATCCGTGAATAGGAGATTATATGGACTGTAATCATAAGAATAAATTCTAAAAATTTAGAATTGAAAGGCAATTAAAGGCAAAACTTAACCCTTTTACATTCATTTTCCCCCTTTTGTAATGGTTAACCTTTGCCACAGGGTCAGCTGATGGCACAAAGGTAGCTAATGTCGCATGGGTCTTCTAGTACCGATATCGGGGGCTTCCTGATGCTTCCCATTCCACCCATCGTGTGGACACTCACTTCCCTCGTGCTGCCAGTGGTTATCCGGGAGTCTATGATACACTATGAAGGTCAGCTTTAGATTGCTTTTCTTCACCCCATACACTAGTCAATAGCTTAGGTATTACACTATATCAGCACTTTTACGGCTACATAAAGCAATAAACCAATAACAAAAATTTGCTTGCTGTCTTGTATAATACCAGCAATACCATCTGCTAAGTCACTAATACCAATTGGCTGGATTAAAAAGGAGAATGCGTTACACCACCAGGAGTCTCTATTTGCACTGTGTTGCTTGAACACATTGGTCTCGAAGTTCAACCTATTTTCGTGCTTTACTGGCCCTGATCTGGAGATTACAGCGGGGTCAATATGATTGCAACAGGTGGGACAATGATTTGACACATTCTCCTTTGCTGTCCGGTAATCTTGTACTATAGGCGTATGTGCGTTAGTAACTTGGACTAATTGTCTCGGTATTGTTATAGTTTCATTAAGAAAACCTAAAGAACCTGGAAATTGGATCATCCACGTAGTCAGTAAGCCTCCCACTTACTTATCCACAATTGTGTTATGTAGGGGTATATTAGCATATACTGAATATTTTAATTTGTTATCCCCTTTTCTACGATATGTGGCCCACCATGTGGATGGGGTTTATTGTCTGAAGCCCCTTTTATACAAGGTTTGAATGGGACTGTTGCTATGAATTTTCTATGAGGAATTATGAAAGTGGCTGGTTGTTTGTTGGCGACAGTCAAACCCTCTTATGTCTGGGTCTACAACCTGTAGGATCGATGTACCACAACTTAAGAATACTCCTTCAGGGGGTACACATAATGTGACCTGGGGTCGGTTATTCATTGTGATAAATTCAAAAGTCCCCAACATACTCGTAGGTTTATTGGCGCTTCCAGTATTATTCATTTGTTTTTCCTTTATACCAAATGTGCATGTACCCCTTTCTTCCTTATTTTTTATCGACAGTTGCTTTACCGCCTTCAATTACCATCTTGGTACACCGTCTCGTTAACTGGTGTTTGATTCATGGGTGGATGTGATAACGGAAAGCAATCCCATCATGGGAATGGGGTCTGTAGGAGGGATCTCAGTCCTTCTTTGGTGATATATTCCAACAATCTGAGTATCCTCTCACCATCAACATTAGTACCTTAGGTCGCGTTATATTAAACTGGAACCAGTGATTAGCAGTCCATCTGATTATGGCAATGAGGAGATATGGTCAAGGGCACATCTTTTCCTACACTCATACACATGAGTCAAGCTACATGTATAATTTATAGCCACTGGCACATAACATGTACAGGTTTCTGATTTTACATTAGTCTCCCTTTATTATGTGATGTTGCCATCCCTATAATCCATTTCTTTCTCTTGTTATGCTACAGTACAGAGTACCGTCCCATACTTATTGGGATTATATAGAGCCCTGTTTTGTATTGTTAGTGTATAATGCTATGATGTGATTGAGCATGGGAAAGTTCTTTTTTGTGGAGGAGCTGGATGGATGGTAGTCTGGCTCACCGGCTTCTCCATCAGCAGTCATTTTATATCTGTATAAGAGAGAGGGACTATGTAATACGAGGGCAATGTTAATTAACGGACATTACAAGGGATAACTATGTAAGAGACAGCACTATACATAACAGCAGAGGAATCTCTATTATAAGGGACCGGCACCATATCTAACTAGAAGATTGGTACGTAATAAGGGACAGTGATTTTACTTAATAAAAGATTGAAACTATGTAATAAGGATGGTTCTTAGTATATAGTGTACTCACTAATTCTGTATAAGGGACTGTGTTAGACATAATAAAGTGAGTACACTATATACTGAGGGGACTGTGTTTGAGATAATAAGCGAATAATATGGCTTCCTCACTCCCCTGTTCAAGTCCATTATAAGTCCCCCTTCCTCCTATCCCAATCCCCACACCTCTCAGTGTCATCCTACCCACAACATCCCATTATTGTCCTCTCCCCACCCCATCCATTGCCCGCTTTAATCATCTCACTTCATTGCCTTCTCCCCCACCACTATCATTGCTTTCTCCATGCCACACCATCGTATTGCCCCTTTCCACCACCTCCAATCATTTCTCTCCCCCCCACACCCCATCATTTGTCTCTACCCCCCACCACTTCCCCCAGCCATTGCTCATTCCCACCCTCCATCACTGCATTTCTCCACACCACCTCCATCTCATTGCTTTTCCCCCACCAACCCCATCATGCAGTTTTGTGTTTTGTCTGTTTTATGTCTCACCCCCAATTTCATGATCCTCATTCCAGTTTTCGGTGTTATGAACTTGCAGTCTCTGGCGCCCCCCTACCCTCAGGTCGTCAGGGAACTGCTCCTTGGAAAGAGTGCCAGACGGACCGCTTGGATGTGTTAACTGGCTATTAGGCTCTCTGCAAGTGAGGGATAATTTATTCCCGTACAGGAGGGTTATACACTTATCCAAACCCCATCCGTCAGCTGGCTGAGTCTCCCAGATACCCCAGAACCACTTCGCCGCCACGCTCCTGGTTCTCTGAATATCGGGTCAGGAGCCAACCCCAATCAGTAGCTTGGCTTAATTTTAGCGTGCGAGGGGCGTGTTATACCGTTTATAGAGCAGGAGCAAACTAAGCTAGAAATTTTATATTTTTACTCCAAAAAGTAGGAGGTGTTTAAATAAGTATAAAGTATTTTAATTAAGTGAGACAATTTCATTATGTACATAAGCAATTACAAATTAAAATGGATCTTAAAGAGTGAAAAATTACAGATATTTCAGATCATGGTTGCCATGTGGTGTATGGGGGAGGGGTTCCCAAGGACTGAGATGCAGTCACAGCCAGGGATGTTTTATATGCTGTCCTCCTCATAGCTACTGAACACCCTGCAAAATGGCTGTCCTGTTTTATGTTGGGCCTAAATAAGGAACTCCCCCCCGGGTTGACCCCATGGGTGGTTGGGAACTCCCCTTTCTGAAAGTTAGGGAAATTCTATATTACCCTTATTTCTCTTAGGTGAACTCGTATGAAGAACTGTACAAAATTAGCTTTGCTCAGCATGACTTGGGGGTTCATTTAAGTTTAAGCTCGAAGTGGCTACATGACTGCTTCCGTGAAACTCCATTCCTAGTATTCTGCTGGTTCTGGATCCTAGGAGATTTAACTTGGGGTGTAGGTCTACTCGATGGGCATGCAAATTATGTAACTTTCATATCTTTATCATTAATTGGTGTCATTTATATTTGAATCTTAAAGGAACCCTGTACCAGGACAAAGAAAATCGATGGTGCTCATGTGCTTTCCAGTGCTGCCAACTGGTTTATTCAGCTGGTCATGAAGCTATTCCAGTGGGGGGAAGTGCTAAGGCAAATGTTATCACGTTACACAGAGTGTGTAGTGTGAAGGACTGGGAAGGGGGGGTCAAAAAGCCCCCACAGTGTGTAGTCTGCGGAGAGTGTCGGTGAAGCCATGGATTGTTCTTGAATTGTGTGATGATAAAGAAAAACAAACATCATATTTATATGATCTGATTTGGGCGGTGCAGAATACTTTTGGATTGTTACAATTACTATCACAGGTAAGTGTTAAATTATATGGAAAGGTGAAAGATGAAAAAAATTTTCGGCTCAGGGTGTTCCAAAAAAGTCGTATCGCTCGGAGACCAAAGTTAATCTAATGGGCATGACATGTCAGATTTGTTTCCCAGGACTGAGCCTGGTTCAAAGGAAAAATCTCTGCATGTTTCATCCGATCTTCCAGATCGCATCACCCCAGTACAATTCCATGAGTCAGTGGAAAACAATCTGAAGAATGGGTGTTGGTCTGCTGATCCACTGTAACAGAACACTATGAACCAAGTGCGTGGTAAGTTCGACGGGCAGATGGTACTAGGCGGGCATGGCAGGTACTCTTGGCAAACAGGCGGGCATGGTTGAGACCATGGGCCAGACAGGTCGGGGCACGGCTGAAGAGGACACTGGCAGGCAGTTGGGCACGGCTGAGGACACTGCAGGGCAGGCGGGCACGACGGAGACACTGGCCAGACAGGCAGGACAAGGCTTGGGACACTGGCAGACAGGACAGGTGTGAGACTGAAGAGGACAAGAAATGCCCCTTGGCAGGCCCCCCCGGAACATGGGAGGTATGAATGAACATGGGAATAGGTAGGGACCTGTTTTCAGACTGGAGAAGCTGGGGCTTGATTCCAGGAGGACGGAAAACACAGACTGAATAGAATAGGGGACTGTGGGGGTTTTCCCAGACGGGGACGGGAACTGCAGGAGGGAACTGGGGAAAAAACCACAAAGGCGGAGAAAGGGCAGAACCGAAAGGGTGGGGAGCAGTGCAACAAACTGCGGGATGCAGACAAAGTAAAAACCGCGGGAGTGAGGGCAAAGGCAAACCCGGAGTGGGGAGCAAAACAGAACCCGGGTGCGGAGAAAAAGGCAAACCGCAGGAGTGGGGACCAGGTCAAAACCGCAAGTGTGGAGCAAAAGGCGAATGCAGGAGCGGAGCAAGTCAAAACGCAAAGGGAGGGGGGCAGGAAAAAAACCGCAGAGTAAAAGCGGGACTGACCGCGGGGCAGAGCCCTTGGTGCGGGAACAGGGGCAGGACCCACAATGACACAAATACACCCAGCAGGGGGGAAAGGCTCCCAGTAAAGGTACAACGGACCCCAGAAATAGGACGAATACGGAAAAGGGTTTCATTCGGGAACAGTACAAAACAAGGCGAAGGCCTGGGTATTTGCCCTCGGGTGACGGACTAATGAAAAGAAACACTGGTAATAGCCCAAAGGGTATAAGCAAAAAAAGGTCGTTTTAACCCCAGAGAGGCAAAAAAGGACAGGACCGGGCAGCCAGCGAAAGCCCAATGAGATAGCGTTACACGGGAAATCTACTTGGGCGGGGACCCTTATGTCCCGGGGCCTCTTGGCAATTGGCTGGGGAAAACCAGGAAGATGCACACGACTCTATAAGAACAAAAAGTGTGGCGCCCCCCCACCTATGCACACAGCCAGGAAGCATGCACAGAGCAGGCGGGAGACATGAGGCATACGCAGGGAGCCGGCAGAAGACAGAAACCAACTGACCCCGGGAAAAGGGTAATTGGGTGTAAGGAGGGGGAGGGGAGCCATGCGTTTTCTGGAAGGTTTTTTAAAAAAGTTCGATAATGGGCCCTTTTTGCTTGTTTGACATAAGCCCCCTATTCCTTAAACTAGTTTTATCACATTCTAGTTCTCCATATAAAATTGCACCATAGCCCCCCATTGTACATACCTCCCTATAATCCTCTAAATCCTCCTATAGATCATGCACCCCCATTTTTAAAACCCCCCATACCCCTTAAATAATAAGCTTCCCCATAGTCCTCCAACAGTAAAAATGCATTACCACATCCCCCAAACAGTAAAATGCCCCCCCAAGTTCACCATACAGAAAATTGCCCCTATAGTATATATAATAATCACGCCTATGTTCCTATAGAGTAAAATGCAGCCCCCATATAGTACTTAAGAAAATGGGATCCCCCTATCCCTTGACAAGTACACTGTCCCAAAAATTTCAATGTGGCCCCACAGAGTACATAAGATAAAGCAGCCCCTAGGTGTACGCAGCCCTAGAACAATCAGCCTCATATATAAATAACCCCATAAGAAAAAGCGCCCATACAGTAAATGCAGACCTATAATTACAATGCCCCCCCATAAAGACAATGCACCCCCCCAAAGGGTTTAAATTTGCCCCAAAATAATGCAAACCCTATATCAATTCAGCCAATATATAAATCAGTTTCCCAAAATATAATGCACCAAAATTAGCACAATCCCCCAAAATAGTTTATAATGCACTCCTTTGAGTATAATGCGCCCCAACAGTTCAATGCAGCCTAACATAAAAAGCAGCACCCAAGATAAAATATAAGCAGCCCCATGGAATAAGCAGCCCAAAAATTTCAAGCAGCACCACGAGATTTTTAGACCTGTGAGTAAATTTTCCCCCCAAAAAGTAAATGCGCCTCTAAAGATAATGCCCGTTGAGTATAACACACCTTATAATATAATACAGCCCCAGGTATATGCAGTCCCATATAGTATAATGCAGTCCTTATGTACAGGGGCCCCAAAAAGAAAAAGCCCCAAATTTTTTAATCCCCCCCCCAAGGGGATAAATACCCCATTTTTAATGCAGCCCCTAGAGATAAGCTGTCCCATAGAGCAAATTCAGCCCCCCATAGATTCAATGCACCCCCTATGTCAATGTCCCCAAAAGACAGAAGGGCTGTAAACGTTCGGCCCAAAACTCCTTTCCGATGGTGGAATAGGCCACTTCCCTCGCAGAAGCTTCGGGGCCCTTAAACCGTCGGTTCCCAAAAACGACCTGGCTAAGCACAGCCCGGGTTAAATCCTGGCGCGGTCAGTACCGGAATGGCCAACTGCTGTCGACTGCTTTAAACAGGGGTTACAGGCTGTTTTTAACCCAGAAGGCCCTCACGCGCCTATTTACCCGCAGTCCCCCGGAAGGCACCCCTTTTTGCCCGGGGGGGGCCGGACACATCCTGTCCAAAATTTCCAAATCCAGGGCCCCCTTTCCTGGATGAATATTACCGCAGCTAATACCTTTCCTATAAAAAATGGGGGGGCCCCCTCTTTTTTGGGGGGGGGGTTCCCCCCATTTAAAAGCCAGTAAAAAAGCAGACAGCGGGGGGTATACTAGCCTGGGAACCCCTTAGTTTTTTCCCCTTCCCAGGCTACAATTTGGCCCCCCCCCCCTTGGCTTTTTCCCCCCCGGTGCAAAAATTTTTCAGGGGGCCCCCATTTTTTTTTTAAAAAAACACTTTTTTTTAGCCTGGAAGGGGGAATCCCCCGGGGCCCTTTTCCCCGGCTATGAATTCCCCCCAGCTGTCTGCAAAACCCCTTTCTGGTAAAAAAAAGGGGGGGGCCTAAAAAAAAATATGTGGGGTTCCCCTATATTATACAGAAAGGCACCAAAGCTGTGGGCTAAAATTCATAGTTAGAAGGGGCCGGGGATAGGCCCCCGGCCAATACCACCCAGCCCCCCCAGAAATGACGCATCTTTAACGTTTTACTTTGATTTTTTTTTGAAACTGTTAAACTAAAAAGCGCTGCGGAATATAGGCCAAAAAAAGAAAAATTTATTGTTATCTTAACCCTTTCAACATCAGTTTTTTCCGTCATCACAATCTTTTTTTTGGGGAATCCGATCATTTTTTATCCGTTTTTTCCGGTTTTCGACGGATCTTTTTTGAACGCGGAAATTCAGAGCGCGTACAAAAATCACACTGCAGTACATAATCCAAGAAAAAATATATTTTAAATATATATATATAAACAGGGGTTGGACAAAAAAGGGAAACCCAAAACATAAAAAAAAATTTTTTTTTTATATGGGTAGGCCCCCCTTTTGCGGGATTACACCTAAATTTCCCCCGAGGTAAAATTCAAAAAGGTGTAATTGTTTCCAAAGAATTTTAGCCCATTTTTTCAGTTAGAACACCCCCCATTCTTTGAGCGACGAGGCGGGGAAATGACATCAAACTTAATCTCTAAAAACGACCATAAATGCCAATAATGTAGGGGGATTGTGGGGCCAGATAGATGCTCACTTCATTATAATGCCCCCCTGCCTGCTTTAACGATTCTAGCTGTTGAATTGGTGCATTTCATCCTGAAAGATGGCTTCCCCCGGGAAAAAGTGGAACCTAAATGCATTTTCGCCCAAAATGCCTAAATAATCGGGCTGTTAATTTTTCATGAAAAGGGGTTCTTTGGCCCCGGGGATCCCCACGAAATAGCCCCCCAGGTCTCACTATGTTTACGATACAACCCCAAGTATGGGGGATCGCGTATTAGCTCAGGCCTTTGATACTTAGTTTTGATATTTTTTCCATTAAAACCGGAAACAAATTCCCATAATTCTTTGAGAGCAAGGTTTTTTGTCAGCCAAGAGAAACCCAAGAAGTGGGGACATCCTGTACTGCTGGGGTCAGTTAACAAGCAGGCTGTGATTGGATGCGAAATGATGTCAAGCACTATAAAAGGCGCCGCCGCTTTTTTGCGTCACTGTGCGGGAATTCAGAAGGGGGGCAGAAGCTGCGTCTTCTGAGGGACGTTAAGATTGCGATTTAGTGTACTGTGTTTGGGGAGCTAGCACCAAAACCCTGTGTAAAGCTTTCCCTTTTTCCTGCATTTTTTTAACGCTCGCAAGTTGTGTGATGAGGGGACCTGCGTTTTTCTGCATGCAAAACCCGTCTGTAGCATCTGCAGTTCATTCCGACTCTTTTTTTTTTTTTAGTGAATTCTGCAGCTCATGCAATTTTAAAAATTATGTGCGGCTTCCATCCTATCCAATACATTGGTCAAACCCAAAAATAGCAAGGTACCTTTTTTCCGATTGTGAACTTTGTGTTTCAGTGTTCACTTCATCTGTGTTTTTTTTTTTTGAGGCACAACCCTCCGTTACTTGTTCAACACTGTGCTTGTCTCTGCTGACGTGTCTCAGTCCCCCTCCTTTTTTTTTATCTCCAAAATTTGGTCGCTCCATTCCTTTAAAAATTAACTATTTTTGGGGCCGCTTCCTCCGTATCCAAACATTTTGGGTTCAAAATAAGAATAAAAAAAGGGTACCTTTACGATTGTAACTTGTGTTTCAGTTTTTCCTTTTTGTTTTTTTTTTTTGAGTGCACATCACGCTCCCTTTTTTTGTTAAGACTGCTTCTTGAAATGTGAGCTGTCCCCCGTGCCTCACCTTTTCATTTAACCCAATTGGTTTGCTTTTCCTTCCATTTAAATATTCTTTAGGGCCGCTTCCATCCTAACCAATACTTGGTTCAAACACTATGAATAACAAAGGGTAGCCTTTTACAGATTGTGAAAGTTGTGTTCATGTCCCTTGAGTCTGTGTTTTTTTTTTTGAGGACATCCCCTCCTTTTTTGTTCAAGCACTGTCTTGTACTTGCTGACGTGTCTCAGTGCTCATCCTTTTTTATTTTCCCCAAATTGGTTTTTGCCCCCTTTCCTTTTTAAAAAAAATTATTGGGTTACCGCTCCATCCGTATCCAAACAGGGGTTCAAAAAACATAAAATAACAAAAAGTAGCCTTTCCCCGTTGTGAACTTGTGTTCAGTTTCACTTCGTCTGGTTTTTTTTTTGAGTGCACATCACGCTCCATTACTTGTTCAAGCACTGCTTTTTTACTCTGCGAGCGGCCCAGTGCCTCATCCTTTTATTTATCTCCAATTGGTTCTGCTCCTTTCCCAAATTAAATATAATCTATTAGTGTGACCGCTTCCATCCGTATCCAAAATTGGTTGCAAAACACTATAGAAGTAGACAAAGAGTAGCCTTTCACAGATTGTGAAAGTTGTGTTTCAGTGTTCACTTCAGTCTCTGCGTAATAACCACACTTAGGCCTTATACTTTTCTGACTTTCTTTATCAATCTACCAAGATGAAGAAGTATGAGTAAGGCACGTGGTCGTGGCCGTGGAGTTTTCAGCAGGGAGAACGTGGGGATTCTTGTGGCTGCTGCCCCCTCAGTGACACGCATCCACCAGTTTTACCCATGAGCGTTCCTTTATGCGCACTTTGGTAGGAGCTCGGCGTGCCCCCCTGCTGCAGGAAGAACATTTGAAGCCGTTGTTGGTTGGTGGCAGCCAATGCATCGACTTCAATTCCTTCCACCTCCTCTCAGGAACACAACACTGTGAGCAAACCCTCTGTCTGTTCACCGCCTGTCAATTGACCAGGCAGTCAGAGAGTTCTGTACAGGAGCCAGCTGAGTCTCTGCTTCTGTTCTCAGAATCTGTTGGCTCGCAAACACGGGCACAGGAAGCAGCATTCTGCAATTTGAAGAAGAGGGAGTATGCAGTGATGCGCAACAGCTGTGTCTCTCTCAATTGAAGAGGCGGGTGAGCCAGTGCCGATGGACAGCACACCGCAGGAACGCATCTTATGATGATGATGAGACTCAGGTGCCAGGTTTTGTGGAGCATGGTGCTGCCCAGACCTCCAACAGCAGCAGGTGTTGGAAGAGGGTAGTGGAGATGATGAAGTCCGAGACCCAACATGGCGTGAGCAACAGAAGGTGGTGGGAGCAGCTCTGAGGAAGAGATTGTCCCAACGGTAACAAAGAGGGAGGAGAGGTAGGCTGCAGACTCGCTTGCCTGTAGCCTCTAGTTTGGCACCTGTTGGGAGCAGTTCTTTTTAGAAATGTCAAAATTGGCGCTCCCCATGACTTGCACTGCGTGGTCCTTTTTTGACAGACTTGTAGATGATATTTGCTATTTTCAATGCAAGCTGTGTAAGCAAAAAGTTAAAAGAGGTAAAAATATCAGTAACCTGAATACCACAAATATGTGGAAAAAATGTACGGACAAAGCACGTAGCTGAGTTACAAAGACACACTAGAGATGTAAGCCAACCTACAGCAGCACCTACATCTTCAGGTCGTGTTGAGCCTCTACCTCCAGCTCACACAACACCTGGTTCGGCTTCCTCACAGGATCTCCATGGAAGAACCTCGGTCACTGTTGTCCATAGACAAACTGTTATTCCACCCACAGCAGCAAGTTCACAGTTATCGTCACACTCCCAGAACAAAAAACAGCCATCGGTACCACAGGCATGGGATAAAAGACGGCCATACTCGGCAAAACCATCCACGAGCACAGGCTCTGAATGCTGGCATTGCAAAACTCCTGTCCCTTGAAATGCTGTCATTCAGGCTGGTGGAGACTGACAGTTTCAGGAACTTTATGGCATTGGCAGTCCCACAATATAATGTGCCAAGCCGATTTTATTTCAGCAGGCAAGCTGTCCCTGCTCTGCAAAAACATGTGAGGGAAACATTAAACATGCGCTACTAAACGCCGTCAGTAGCAGGGTCCACCTGACCACCGATGCGTGGACCAGTACCCATGGCCAGGGACGATACCTTTCTCCTCACTGCCCATTGGGTCAATGTTGTGGAGCCGGTACAGATCTTGCCAGTGGCGCTGTACGTGTTCTGCCAACTCCAAGGATTGCAGGAATCCGTCTGTACACATTGATTCCTCCTCCTACTCCAGTTCCTCAGAATCATCGCTGCACGAGCCGTCACGTTACCTCCACATGGACCCGTGAACGCTTACCTGTTCGACCGATATGAGCACAGCCGTGGCCAAACGTCAACAGGCCGTCCTGAAATTAATTTCCATGGGGAATCGAAGCCACACAGCGCAGGAGCTCTGGGATGCCATCAAGCAGGAGAGCGACGTGTGGTTTTTGTCAGCTAATCTCCAGCCAGGCTTGGTAGTGTGTGACAATGGCCGAAATCTGGGTGGCCAGCTCTGGGCCTTGGCAACCTCACTCACATACCATGTCTGGCACATGTGCTCAACTTGGTCGTGCAGAGTTTTTTGAGGGACTATCCGGATCTTGATGCACTGCTGCACAAGGTCCGCCTAGAGTGCGCTCACTTGCGACGTTCCAGCATGGCCAGATCGCGCATTGCAGCTCTGCAAGTCAGATTTCGCCTTCCTGAACATCGCATCAATGTGACGTACCCACCAGGTGGAATTCCACGTTACATATGTTGGAGCGGCTGTGTGAGCAGCAGCCACAGTAATGGAGTATCAGTGCAACAGGCGCAATCAACTCGCAATTTGCGCCGTTCACACTTCACCACTACTGAGTGGGCCTCTATGAAGGACATCTGCGACGTTTTGCGTGCGTTTGATGTCTCAACGCGGATGGCGAGTGCAGATGATGCACTAGTCAGCATGACTGTCCCCCTTATCTGCCTGCTTCAGAAATCACTGAAAGCACTAAAGGAAGAGGTTTTGGAAGAGGTGGAGGATGAGGAGTCACAAATTAAATTACCTTCAGGACAGTCAGCGCAACGTGGTTCCTCACAAAGGGCTGGGCAGGGCTCACTTTGTGAGGAGGATGAGGAGGAGGAGTCAATGGAGGAGGAAGAAAATCCCTACAGAGGGAGGTACACAACGCTCTATCAGTATGTAGAGCGAGGGTGGGGTGATGCAGAGGAGGCAGAGATGACGCCTCTTCCAGAGGACAGCCTTTGTTGGCCAGTTGGGAGTCTGCAGCACATGGTTGATTTCATGCTTCAGTGCCTGAGAAACGACCGCCGCATCGCCCACATTCTCACCACGTCAGATTATGGGTGTACACCCTCCTAGACCCTCGCTACCGGGACAACTTACAAACCCTCATCACACCGGTGAACCGGGACCGTAAAATGCAGGAGTACCAAGACACACTGGTGCAATCCATACTGTTGTACATTCCAGCCGAGAGAGCTGCTGCTGCTGCTACTGCTTTACAAAGCAGCTCTGTGCGTCGAGGCAGTGTAGACACCTCTACAACAAGGGGAGCAGAAGCAGCGCCTCTGCACAGGGCAAGAGCTGTATGTTACAAATGTGGCAAAGTTTTGTGACAGCGCCAGCAAGGTCTACACCATCCGAGACGGCTCCAGTCACCAGAAAGAAACGTTTCGTAAGATGGTGACAGACTACTTGGCTTTCCTCTAAGTGTACTCACAGATGCCTCTTCCCCTTTCAAATTTTGGGGTCTCTAAGTTGGATGCATGGCCAGAGCTTAGCCAGTATGCATTGGAGGTGCTGGCTTGCCCTGCTGCCAGTGTATTATCTGAGCGTGTCTTTAGTGCTGCAGGTGGTGTAGTAACAGACCGTCGCATGCGACTATCCTCAGAGAATGTAGACCGGCTTACTTTTTTGAAAATGAACAAGGCATGGATCTCACCTGAATTTGCCTGTCCGTTTTCAGATTAAATAACTGTTTGGCAACGTTTTCCATGTCTCCTGTTATGTTCATCTTTCTACCACCTGAACTCTACTCCCTGGGCTACAACACCGCCATTTGTTGCTCGTAAGTAATTGGCAGGGTACTGACTCCTGGCCAGCCTGGTTACAGCACGACAGCTGTTTCCTGGCAGTGTGAACGTCAATTATCCTCCAATAAGTTGTGCTGTCGTGTTGCATTCGGGTTAGCCGATTCTATGGTGCCTGCAGTTTAGGTGATTCCTATGTGTGCTGTGGGATATGTAAATAAAGGCGGTTTCCATTGTGACAATAGGACAAGCACCCACTGTAGGACTGTGTGATTCGGTAACTGCGGACGGCTTGCGTCCTGTCAACTTACATTTTCATGGGTGCGTTCTTCTACCCGTCCGGGGTCCAGTACCGTCAACTGGTTCTCCCCAGTGCCTTTGGCCTAGGTGCCTCCATCTCCGTATCCGAGTTCCACCAACGTCTGCTGGTCCTTGGTAGTGCTTTGGAGCACAGGTACCTTCTGCTTAGTAACCGTGTCACAGTAACGTCAGCTGGTATTCGGTTGTGACATTGCCTCTTTTCCTTCTGCTACCCGTCCGGGGTCCAGTACCGTCAACTGGTTCTCCCCAGTGCCTTTGGCCTAGGTGCCTCCATCTCCGTATCCGAGTTCCACCAACGTCTGCTGGTCCTTGGTAGTGCTTTGGAGCACAGGTACCTCCTGCTTAGTAACCGTGTCACAGTAACGTCAGCTGGTACTCGGTTGTGACATTGCCTCTTTTCCTTCTGCTACCCGTCCGGGGTCCAGTACCGTCAACTGGTTCTCCCCAGTGCCTTTGGCCTAGGTGCCTCCATCTCCGTATCCGAGTTCCACCAACGTCTGCTGGTCCTTGGTAGTGCTTTGGAGCACAGGTACCTCCTGCTTAGTAACCGTGTCACAGTAACGTCAGCTGGTACTCGGTTGTGACATTGCCTCTTTTCCTTCTGCTACCCGTCCGGGTCCAGTACCGTCAACTGGTTCTCCCCAGTGCCTTTGGCCTAGGTGCCTCCATCTCCGTATCCGAGTTCCACCAACGTCTGCTGGTCCTTGGTAGTGCTTTGGAGCACAGGTACCTCCTGCTTAGTAACCGTGTCACAGTAACGTCAGCTGGTACTCGGTTGTGACATTGCCTCTTTTCCTTCTGCTACCCGTCCGGGTTCCAGCACAGTCAGCTGGTCCTCGTTACTTCCATTGTCTCTTGCTCCATCTGATACCCGTCAGGGTTCCAGTAACGTCAGCTGTTTCTCGGAAATTAGACGACCTTAAAGACCACCCAGAAGAAGATGACGACAACAAGGACGACGAGCATGAAGCCAACCAGCCTGAACACCATCACAAAGAAAAAATAAAAGATTACCCAGAAGAAGATCACCAACAGGACAAAGAAGGTTAAGACAAACTACAAGATACAGAACAAGAGACAGAAGAACAATAAGCAGAAGATCAAAAAGCAGAAGAACATGAAGTATAAGACCAAAATGAAGAGCAAAATATATGCTCTAAATTCTAAGCAGAAGAAGACTAAGCAGTGTATGGGGGTGAGTCCGTTCCTCCTCGTGGTGCCCCTGGAAAATGCCTGCTGCTGCAGGCTAAACTGAACACGGACAAATACTGTTGTAATTTAAATCTTTTGTGACAGCAAGAACGGAAGGATGAACAATTCATACTTTTACAGATTACAAGTACAGGAATCTCTGTCACAAATAAGAATATGATGAAGAAGATGAAGAGGAAGAAGATGAAGAATTTGAATATGAAGAAGATTAATTAGTTTAATAATAACAATATGAGTAATGTAAAGAAAAACATGAATAGCAAGAAGTTTAAGAAGAAGATTAAGAAGGTGAAGATGAAGAATAATTTGATGAGAAAGATGATGCTGCTGAAGATTATGAAGGAGAAAGTGTGGCACTGGCAAAAGTTAAAAAGGTGAAGAGCATGGAAGCTGTGAAACATACATATTTGCCAAATAGAAAAAAGGTTAACAACATTGTCAATTTGTTAGTCAATCCAAACGTATTTCCAAAAAAAAATATATTAATGCTATTCCAATGCATTGGGTTAAACATGTATGCCTTTATTGTCTCCTCAACCTCCCCCAATACATTCTACATTAGTCTTTGTTGTTTTCCTTCATGTACAATTAACCAACAAGGCAAGAATGTTTTTTTTAATGTCGATATTTGGTTCCCATAGACTTACATTGGACTTCCGTTATCGGAATCGGATATCGACGATATTTAGTGATATCGGCGATACCATTCCGATCCGATATTTTTAGATATCGAGCAGTATTGCTCAACACTAGTCATCACAGAACCTCTGCCATGTTTTACGGTTGGGAGAAGGCAGTCTGGATGGAATGCTTCTTTCGGCTGTCTCCAAACGTACATGCGGCAGGAGGTCGGAAATAGGGTAAACGATGATTCTTCTGAGAATATCACATGTTTCCACTGCTCGAGGGACCAATTCTGGAGGTTTCTTCACCACTCTAAACGCTTGGAAACATTTTTTTATTGAGAGCAGCGGTTTTCGAATTGCAGCTCTTCCGTGGAATCCAGATTTGTTCAGCTCCCGACTAACAGTTTTCATGGAAACTGGGTTCTGTAGGTGTTCATTGAGCTCAGCAGTGATTTTTGGAGCTGTGGTCTTGCGATCCTCTCTCACAATTCGCTTTAGAGTCCGACGTCTCTCTCAGTCAACTTCGACTTTTGGCCGGACCTGTGCTTTGCTGCGGACGTTTTTCCTTCTCTTTCAAGCGCAGTCATTACTTTGGAGACAGTACCTCTTGACACGCCAAGCATTCGGGCACTTTCGGTTACACTAGTGCCTGCCATACAGCACCAACAATTTGGCCTCTTTGAAAATCCGAGAGGTCTGCTATTGGTATCAGGTTCTCATCAATGTTCTTACAATTATGCAAAACAAACAGTTAATTTACATACACATATCACATAACGCAAATAATCAACTACAAAACATTACCATATGTCACGGTTTGCATGTTTATAACATGTTCGAAGATTATGATGCCAAAACAGGTGTTTCCATTATTTTGTCCAACCCCTGTACATACGCAAACACATATACTGTATTTATATTTATTAAGAAACTTTCCCACGCTCCTGAGTTCATCTCCAGTCAGCCGGGGTTCCTGCACAGACATGAATTCACTCATTCTGCAGTGGTTTACAGCCGGGCCGGTAGCATTAGCACCGCTCCCTGCTGTAAACTAGTTAACCCCTTGTGAAGGATTGCAGCAGGGACCTGACTGAACGGTGGAGAGGTATGGATATTGTTGTTTTTTTATTTTATTACTTTTTACAGAAGGTGACATTAACCCCTTATTAACCCATGAGCCACCACTAAAGGCAATGGGAATAGAGACGCTAAGTGCCTGAAAACGTCTATCCATTACTATACTTACTTATGTCAATAAGACGCCTAACCATTACTAATCTTATATTAATAAAGGGTTAAAAAAAGACAGCCAGAAAAAAAGAATTTTAATTAAATAAAACACGACGCGGTTATCGCCGTCGGTGGAACCCCTGGAGAGAAGTTGCATCAGCTGATGTGGCAGTTCTCCATGAGAGATCGACGTGGGACCCTCGTTATTAATGGATTACGGCGGAAAGATGGGTACACGTTTGTGTTTATTATTTTAATATTTGCAGGAGATAAATGCTTCGGGAATTAGGTGTGTGCGGTGAGTATGTACTCTGTTATGTGTTGTATGTTATGTGTATGTCTGTATGTTATGTTGTAAGTGTTTTTGTTTTTTTTTACATTCACCACATTAGCTGGATGATGGGAATACTACATTCCCATCCCTAATGCTGTCACTGTAGCAGGCATAGCCGGATGGGACAAGTAGTCCTATCGGACGATGCCTGCAGAGCCTGGCATAGCCCTGGCAGAGTCTGGCACAGCCGCCGCACAGCCGGCAGAGCCTGGCACAGTACCGCACAGCCAGCAGAGCCGGCACAGGCCCCGCACAGCACTGGCAGAGCCTGGCACAGCCCTGCACAGAGCCTTGCACAGATATGTGAAAGGGGTCGCCGAGCAGGGCGGCGCCCGGTCTCTTATACCCCTGATGATGCTGTTCGACCAACCAATCACAACATAACCACAGCAAAGATGGCTCCGGCGTTTCATTGCCTGGCAGACAATCCCTGCAGCGTGATTGGGTCTCTAAAGTCCTTCAAAAATGCTGGGTGGAGATCCAAGTACCCGCTGAGTAAACCCGGCAATACTCGGTGCTCGCCGAGTACACCGATTACCGTGATACTCGGGCGAGTACCGAGTAGTGGCGAGCACCTTCGCTCATCACTACTGTCTATCCTTTTTGTAACTTTAAAAAAAGTGTGCAAAATTTTGATTTTATGAATAAACTTTTGATATCTCTTTATAATTATTGTAAAGCACTCTCCTTTTTCGGATGTATATGCTAGAGGAGTATACAAATCATTTGTTGCACAGCTTCTGAATCCAAACCTTTGCAGTAGAAAACTTCACAGAGCAGGCTTCATGGGATAACAAGCTTTTACTTCTTACAACATGAGGTAAAAGGAAAAAACACAGTCATTTCAGCATTGCATCAGGAAACCAGGAACAAAATGAAAGTGAAACTACAAGTGAGACTATTTCTTATACAATACATTAAACAGAAGGAAACATTACATAACATCGCCATCTATTGTCAGGTCAGCATAAAGTCCTCCTTTTACTTATAAAAAGTCCTAATCTGTTGCATATGCCAACACCCTTTCTCAACAATAAGGACTTATTCAATCAAACCCAACTTTTTTTATTAGTCTCTGATATATATCAGCATTAAACGCCTTTGTGAAAATGTCTGCTGTCATTTCTTCAGTAGGGCAATATTCCAACTTCAAGACTCCTTGGTCCTGATGATCTCTCAAGAAATGATATTTCACATCAATATGCTTGGTTCTTGGATTGACTCTTTCCATCTGAGCAAGAACAAGACATTCTTGATTGTCCTCTTTTAGTTTTGTTGGTTCCAACTGTGGTTGTCCTAATTCTGTCAACAATTGTCTTAACCACAGTATTTCTTGACTCACATGTGCTGCTGCAACATATTCTGCTTCTGTTGAAGATAGTGTCACAATTGACTGTTTCTTACTTGTCCAACTTATTGGTGCACCTGAGAGAAAAAAATATGTCCACTGGTAGATCTTCTGTCAGTTGGATCTCCAGCCCAATCTGCATCAACATATCCTGTTAAAATGCAATTATCACCTGTGGGTAATTTCAGCTTAACATTGCTAGTTCCTTTCAAATAACGTATTACTATCTTCACGGCATTCCAATCAGCTTTATTTGGTTTTGATACCTTTCTACTCAGGATTCCTACTGCTGCTGCGATGTCTGGCCTTGTAACGGTCGCTAGATATAGTAGTTTTCCTATTGCTGTTCTGTATTCTTCATTGTTTGGTAGCATATTTTTTTCACAGTTCATCTCTTTGAGATAATTAGTTTCCATTGGAGTCTTTACTGTTTTTGCATCCTTTGGTCCAAATTTTTATGTTATGTCTTGAATTATGTAATTTTGATTCAGTAGGAAACTTCCGTCTTCTTCTCTTTCTATCTGTATTCCTAGGTACTATTTTACATTTCCAAGTCTTTGATTTCAAAATGTTGTTTAGGTTTTTAGAATGTTTTCTTTATCCCTTTCTTGTTTAAAACAAATCAAAATTTCATCTACATATATGAGTACATAAATCCATCTATTACTCATCCTTTTTGTGTACAAGCATGGATCAGCTTTGCTTCTTTGAAATTTTTCATTTGCTAGTACTTCTGTGATTTTGTTATTCCACACTTTAGCTGCTTGCTTTAAACCATATATGCTTTTCTGTAGTTTACAAACTTTGTTTGGATTTCTTTCATCTTTGAATCCTGGAGGTTGTTCCATGTAAATGTCTTCTGTTAAATCTCCATTCAAAAAAGCTGTCTTTACATCCAGATGTCTTAGTTCCATCTGTTCCATTGCTGCAACTGTAAGTAAAGTTCTTATTGTAGTGTGTTTGACAGCTGGAGCAAATGTTTTAACATAGTCTTCTCCATATTTTTGAGAATATCCTTTAGCTACGAGTCTTGCTCGATATCTTTCAGGTGTGCCATCTGTTTGGTATTTTACTTTAAAAATCCATTTACATCCTATGGCTTTTCTTGCTTCTGGCAAATCTGTTAGTGTCCATGTATTTGAATCATACATGGATTTAATTTCTGTTTCTGTTGCTTCTATCCATTTATTAGCTTCTTCTTCAGTAAGTTTAGATATGTCTTCCCAAGAGGTAGGCTCATGGATTTTTCTTATACTTGTCTTGTATGAGAGACAGTTTGGTGGTTTTCCTTTGTGCTCTCTTATTGAACGTCTTGGTTCTGTGTCTGTTTGTAGTTGTGATTCTTCACTTTCAGTATTTTGTTCTTCATTAATTTCTACTTCTTTCTCATCAGATATTTCTTCAGTTATGTCACTATTGCTTTTTCATTTTTTTGTTTCAACTGAAATCATAATGTCTTCATTTAAATCTTCAATGAATGTCACACTGTTACTCACTGTAACTCTGTCTGTTTTGGGATCTAAGATTCTATATCCTTTGCAGTTTTCACTATATCCAACGAATATTCCTTCCATGGATCTGCTTTGAAGTTTGGAACGTTTTTCTGTTGGAATGAATATAAAAACTTTACATCCAAAACTTTTAAATGATTGACACTTGGTTTCATACCTTGCCACAGTTCATATGGAGTTTTGTTCAGTTTTCTGGAAAAAAGTCGGTTCTGTAGATATGTAGCTGTCTTTGCTGCCTCACCCCAATATTTTTCTGGTAGTTTAGAATCTGTCAGCATACATCTCATCATTTCTGTTAGAGTTCTGTTTTTCCTTTCTGCTACTCTATTTTGTTCAGGTGTGTATGGAACAGTTTTCTGATGTTCTATTCCATTTTGTCTTAAGTAGTCTTCTATTCTGTGACCTGTAAATTCACCTTCATTATCACTTCTGATGACAATTGGCTTCCTTTGAAATTTGTTACTTGATCTTGTTACATAGTCTACAAGTTTATCAAAAACTTCACTTTTGTTCTTAATTAAGTATGTGACTGTGTATCTTGAGTAGTCGTCTATAAAAGTCAACATGTATCTATTGCCTCCTGATGTAGTCACTTTCATGGGTCCACATACGTCAGTATGCACCAAATCAAGTGGTTTTTCGCTTGTGGCTTTGGATTTTATACAACATTCACATCTTATGGTAATTGAGCAATCTGATATCTTTAAATCTTTTGTCAATTCTTTTCTCTGTAGTTCCCTTATACTGTCCGGGTGTCTATGTCCTAGACGTCTATGCCACATGTGAATACAGTTTTTGTGATCATGTGTACATACCTTCATCTGTTCCTTTGGTTTGTCAAAAAGATATAATTGTTCATCTGCCTTGACTTTGGTTATCATCGTGTTTCCTACAATAATTGCACACTCATTGTCTTTGAATTTTACTGTAAGTCCTTTTGCTGTTAAACGTTTCACAGATAATAATCCGCCTTCCAATTTTGTAACATACAACACATCCTGTACAAGTATCTTTGAATCTTGTCTGAACTTGTTTGAACAATTTAGCATACCTTGACCGATACCTTCTGCGGTTATTTTGCTTCCATCTGCAAGATAAATGGCTTCTTTCTTATTTAAATCAAGATCAGTAAAGAAATTCTTGTCACTTGTCATATGACTCGTTGCTCCTGAATCAATAAACAAACCAAGTGATGATTTCTTGTCTGTTATTTTGAATGTGCCATCCCAATTATTCCCACACGAATGGGAAATTGTGTTTTTCACTTTCTGTGTATGCTTTTTATGTTGTAATTTTTGTTGTTCTGCTTTCCATATGGTACAGTCTTTCTTTAAATGACCTTTTTTCTTACATCTGAAGCATTGTCTTGTCTCTTTATTATAGGTTTTTTTAAAATTCTGTAGCTTTAAGAGCGTTTTCACTGTCCTTATCAGTAGAAGAATCATTGCTTTGTTCTTTTCTTCTCTGATATTCATCTATGAGTCTTGTTTTCACAAACTCTAATGTAATGTCAGTTTCTGGTCTCGTCTCAAGAGCATTTATCAAGGCTGTATACGAATCTGGTAAACTGCACAACAATATAGCTGCTATATGACTTTCTTTAATATCTTCACCAATAGATTTTAGCTGTGATATCACTTCCATCATTGAGAATATATGCTTCTGCATGTCACTGTCTGCACTTAGTCTCATATTGTAAAGCTTTCTTAATAAAAATAATTTGTGATTTAAGCTGGGTCTTTCATATACCTTTCTTAATGCTTCCCACATTCCTTTCGCTGTTTCTTCATTCTTTTTATGTATTAATTGAGCATCATCCACTAATAAGCTAATGGTGGCTCTCGCTTGTCTATTTTTCTTATCCCATGTCTGATTATCTTGATCAGATCTATCTGTAGTGATTACTTCCTATAAATCATCTTTAGACAATAACATCTCTACTTTGAACTTCCATAGCTGATAGTTCTCATCATTCAGTTTAGCTACTGTGAGTTTTAGCTCTGTGCTACTAGTCATTTTTAACTTATCTTACTTGTTTGGAGAGACTTGCACTGAAGAATTCTTTTGCATTCACCAGGGTCTTGCTGAGCGTTCCAGTGTCCTGGGTATCTGGTATTCTTGGTGCTTGGGATCTGTGGTGCCTGGATTCTCTGGGTATGCTGTATCTGGACACGCTGTATCTGGGGTGACTGGGTGTCTGGGCCCATAACCTGTTGCACAGCTTCTGAATCCACACCTTTGCAGTAGAAAACTTCACAGAGCAGGCTTCATGGGATAACAAGCTTTTACTTCTTACAACATGAGGTAAAAGGAAAAATGACAGTCATTTCAGCATTGCATCAGGAAACCAGGAACAAAATGAAAGTGAAACTACAAGTGAGACTATTTCTTATACAATACATTAAACAGAAGGAAACATTACACAACATCGCCATCTATTGTCAGGTCAGCATAAAGTCCTCCTTTTACTTATAATAAGTCCTAATCTGTTGCATATGCCAACATCATTATCCATCATTTACAAGACCATATGGGGTAACATTGATGTATTGTTCAAAAATATTCCCAACCTTTGTTGAAACTTTGCCACTCTCTCAGTATGCTTCTACTGATTATTGATTGTTTACCCCTCTCGACCCACGCTGCAAGGAGAACTTTCCATCTCTCCTTCCTACAGCGGAGAGGACTAGTAAATTGGTGCAATACCAGAAGGCCCTAGTCGAACAATTAGTACAAAAATTTGCATCTGACAACACTGGTGGCAGAGGTCATAGATAGAGACGAGCGAATATGATCGGAAAACGATCACCGAACATAAATTCGGCATGAATATGGTACATTCGGATTCATGATCGGTAACACAAGCATTTTTCTTAAAATCAGAATATTCGGTAACATTCGTAAAAGATAGACTTAAAGTCGACAATTCATGTGCTGCGTTTAGTAAAATCACAGAGTGACAGGTTACAATAGAATAGATAGAGATATACACATAGAATACATATATATGTAGCTGTCAGTAACACACACATATATATGAGATATGACATAGATAGATAGACAGATACATAGATAGATACATAGATAGATAGATACCGTATTTTTCGGACCATAAGACGCACTTTTTTCCCCAAAAAAATTTGGAGAAAAATGGGGGAGCGTTTTATGGTCGCAACATACTCACAAATCCGGTGGCGGCGGTCCCGTGGCGGCGGTCCCATGGCGGAGGTCCCGTGGCGGCGCTCCCGATGAGCCTCCCTGTGCTCGGTGGTGTCGGGGCTCTGTAGTGTTTCTGCAGCGGGGCTCTGTGCTGCATGGGGGGGCTCCGCCGGCATTTCGTTATAGCCAGAAATCCCCCAGCAGCTCCGTTGCACTTGCTGCAACGCAGTGGCCTCCAGAAAGATGACAGCGCATACTCAAATTCAAATCTCAGCAAACGAGATCTCGTCCCGAGATCTCGTCTCCCGAGATCTCGGACAAGATCTCGTTGCGGAGATCTGATGCTGAGCATGCGCGGGCATCTTTCCGGAGGCCCCAGGTGGCCATCTTTCCGGAGGCCTCCGCCTGCCAGCAAGTTCAACGGAGCTGTGGGGGGCTTTCTGGCTATGATGAAATGCCAGCGGAGCCCCCCACACAGCACAGAGCCCCGTTGCAGCCACACTACAGAGCACCGACACCACAGCACCACAGAGCACAGGGAGACTGCATTCAAACCACCGCCACGGGACTACCATCACGGGACTTGTTAGTATATTGCCACCCCACAGAGCACAGCCACCCACAGAGCACAGCCACTCCACAGAGCACAGACACCCCACAGAGCACAGACACCCACAGAGCACCCCTGAAACACAGAGCACCACCACCGCACAACAGCCTGGACCACCGAATGACCCCTGTGACCACTCCTCTACCTGTGCTGATCCCTTCGCTGGTAAGCTGAATTCGGACTGTAAGACGGACCTCCATTTGACACAATTTTTTTTTTTCCTATTTTCCTTCTGAAAATTTGGGGTGCGTCTTATGGTCCGGTGCGTCTTATAGTCCTAAAAATACGGTAGATGAAAAGCCGGAAATTCAGCAGCTGCATAGTGTAAAATCACGGCAGGAGCCGACAGGATAGAACAGATAGATTACATACAGTAAATACATATACAATACAGTAGAGAAAAAAGTATTTAGTAAGCCACCAATTGTGTAAGTTCTCCCACTTAAAAAGATGAGAGAGCCCTGTAATTGACATCATAGGTAGACCACAACTATGAAAGTAAAAATGAGAAAACAAATCCAGAAAATCACCTTGTCTGATTTGGCAAGATTTATTTTGCAAATTATGGTGTAAAATAAGTATTTGGTCATGAACTGTTTATTCAGGATTCTCTCCAAGTGTGTGACGACAGAGCCTCTTTATTCAGGAACAATATATGATAAGCTTAATTGATCAGGAATAAATCATTTGTGTGTCTCTATCTGTGCCGCGTCTACAGCAGACTGCTTCTCTCATACACAGACACAGGAAAATAGGAAATACAGTCACATGCTCTTCCTGTGTGAGCCTCTGGGAGTTTTTTTTTTACTTTATAAGCAGCATACAAATCTAGCAACTAAACACTCATAGACAGGAATGGAGTCGTTGCACCAAACATATTCCAACACCCCCTCTCAACAACTACTTATCCTGTTAGTCTCATTGCGGTTCTGAAGTCCGTAAACTTGACTCTTTATAATGGCTTTGTCATACCATCAGCTATCACCTTGTCAGACTCGCAAATAAACAATCTCGAGTACACCACGTTCCACTAAGTCACGTAAGTGGTGATGTTTTACATCAATGTGCTTAGTCCTTGCACTAATCTTCTCACTGCTGGCAAGTTTAATGCATCCTTGGTTGTCCTCATAGATAACTGTTGGTTGAGCTAATGGCTTGCCGAAACCTTCCAAAAGTTGTTTCAATCAAATTACTTCTTGACTTGCATAAGCAGCAGACATATATTTTGATTCTGTGGAAGATAATGCGACTAACACTTGTTTTGTGCTGGACCAAGAAATTTAATTTTCTCCTAACAACTTGTTGATTTCCAACCACTTTAATCTCCAGCCCAATCTGCATCCACATAACCTCTGAGAGTGAGATCTCCTGGTGCAGATATCTTAAGATTTAGCCTTTGAGTTTCTTTAAGATATTAAAGAATTCTCTTAATTTCATTTCAGTCTCTTTGGCGTGGCTTGCTTACACGTCGGCAGAGAATTCCAACTGTGGTTTGGATATCTGGACGAGTTGAGGTTGCTATGTAGTGTATGCTTGTCTGTAACTCTCATTGCTGGGTAGTAGATCTTCTTCTCCTTCCAATTTTAAGTAGGACAGGTCCATTGGTTTTGACGCACCTTTAGTATCTGACATTCCAAACTGATTTAGGATTGTGGAAATTTTAGAACTTTGATTGAGAAGAAAGCTCCCATCTTCCTCTCTCTGGATTTGGATTCCCAAATAACATGTCACATTTCCAATGTCTCAAAGTGCTGGTTGAGAATTTTACCTAGCTTTGCAATTTCCTTTTCATCTTGATGACACATGATTACATAGTCAACATATAGGAGAACATAAATCCACTCCTTCGCTATATTTTTCATATACAAACATGGATCAGCTTGAGCTCTT
>JARQOD010000003.1:236498536-236536353 GCA_033576555.1 Oophaga sylvatica
TTAAATCCTTCATCCATCAAAACTTTGTTCACTTTCGAGTTCCATGCTCTTGCCAACTGCTTAAGTCCATAGAAAGATATTTGCATTTTACAAACAAGGTGCTCTTCACCCTTTTTAATATATCCCTCGGGTTGGCTCATGTACAACTTTTCTTCAATGTCACCATGTAGGAAGGGTGTTTTGATGTCAAAATGTCTCACTGTCATCTGTTGAACTGCAGCTAATGACATTAAAGTTCTGAATGTGGTTTGCTTCACAACTGGAGAAAATGTAGCATCATAATCTTCACCATACATTGGTCACAAAAGGGCACTCGCAAATCTTGCCTTAAACCGGTGAACTTTACCTTCTGAGTCATATTTGTTTTTGAAGACCCACTTACATCCGATAGCTCTTTTTCGTTGTGGTAGCTCCCATGTCTGGAGTTGGTGAAGGGACTCCATCTCTTCATTAGCAGCATTTATCCACTTCTGTATCTCGTGGACAGGCAGTTTTTGCATCTCTTGCCATGACTGTGACTTTGATTCAGGAAGTGTTCTAACCATATAAGAAAGGCGTCTAACTGGGATACCTTTGTTTGGCATTTCTATTCTCCTGACTGGAGATTTACTTGGTTCTTCTGTGTCTTCCTTGGTTTCTTCAGAGCTTATCCACACTTCATTGTTTTCCTTTTTGGTGTCTGGGTTTGGTGATTGAGATTCTTGTTCTTGCTTCTTAGGTTGAATAACTGATGTAACTTCGTGGAATTTTCATCAATCACTACTAGAGTTGAGCGATACTTTCCGATATCCAAAAGTATCGGAATCGGAATGGTATCGCCGATACCCAAAAAATATCGGCGGCACCCGATACCGATACCGGAAATCCAATGTAAGTCTATGGGAACAAAATATCGGAATTAAAAAAAACCCATTCTTGCCTTGTTGGTTAATTGTACATGAAAGAAAACAACAAAGAGTAATGTAGAATGTATTGGGGAAGGTTGAGGAGACATTAAAGGCATAGATGTTTAACCCAATCAAATGGAATAGCATAAATATTTTTTTTTTTAAAGATGTTCGGATTGACGAAGAAATTGACAATGTTGTTAACGTTTTTTCTATTTTGGCAAATATGTATATTTCACAACTTCCATGCTCTTCACCTTTTTAACTTTTGACACACTTTCTCCTTCATAATCTTCAGCAGCATCATCTTTTTCATCAAATTATTCTTCATCTTCACCTTCTTTATCTTCTTCTTAAACTTCTTGCTATTCATCTTTTTGTTAACATTACTCATATTCTTCTTATGAAACTATTATTCTTCTTCATATTGTACTTCATCTTCTTCATCATATCTTATTTGTGACAGAGATTCCTGTACTTGTAATCTGTCAAAGTATGAATTTTTCATTCTTCCGTTCTTGCTGTCACAAAAGATTTAAATTACAACAGTATTTGTCCGTGTTCAGTTTAGCCTGCAGCAGCAGGCATTTTCCAGGGGCACCACGAGGAGGAACGGACTCACCCCCATACACTGCTTAGTCTTCTTCTGCTTATAATTTAGAGCATATATTTTGCTCTTCATTTTGGTCTTATACTTCATGTTCTTCTGCTTTTTGATCTTCTGCTTATTGTTCTTCAGTCTCTTGTTCTGTATCTTGTAGTTTGTCTTAATCTTCTTAGTCCTGTTGGGTAATCTTTTACTTCTTCTTTGTGATGGTGTTTAGGCTGGTTGGCTTGATGCGCGTCGTCCTTGTGGTCCTCATCTTCCTCGGGGTGGTCATCAGGGCCGTCGTCTTCATTGTTGGAGATCCAGAGTGATTACCCAAAAAAACATTTAAAAAATCTTAAATTTGTAAATGTAGCAGAAGGTACAAGAGCCAATGCAAGTAACGAGGACCAGCTGACTGTGCTGGAACCCGGAGGGGCAGCAGAAGGAAAAGGGCCAATGGCACAACCGAGGACCAGCTGACGTTACTGGGACACGGTTACTAAGCAGGAGGTACCTGTGCTCCAAAGCACTACCAAGGACCAGCAGACGTTGCTGGAACTCGGATACCGAGATGGAGGCACCTAGGCCAAAGGCACTGCGGAGAACCAGTTGACGGTACTGGAACCCGGACGGGTAGCAGAAGGTACAAGAGCCAATGCAAGTAACGAGGACCAGCTGACTGTGCTGGAACCCGGAGGGGCAGCAGAAGGAAAAGAGCCAATGGCACAACCGAGGACCAGCTGACGTTACTGGGACACGGTTACTAAGCAGGAGGTACCTGTGCTCCAAAGCACTACCAAGGACAAGCAGACGTTGCTGGAACTCGGATACTGAGATGGAGGCACCTAGGCCAAAGGCACTGCGGAGAACCAGCTGACGGTACTGGAACCCGGACGGGTAGCAGAAGGTACCCATGGAAATTTAAGTTGACAGGCCGCGAGCCGGCCGCAGTTACCGAATCCCACAGTACTACAGTGGGTGATTGTCCTATTGTCACAACGGAAACAGCCTTTATTTGCATATCCCGCAGCACACATAGGAAGCACCTAAACTCCAGGCACCATAGAGTCGGCTAACCCGACCGCAACACGACAGGACAACTTATTGGAGGATAAGTGACGTTTACACTGACAGGAAACAGATGGCGTGCTGTAACCAGTCTGGGCAGGAGTGAGTACCCGTGCCAATGACACTTCCGAGCAACAACTGTGGTGTTGGAGCCAACGGATGAGAAGAGAACCGGTTGGAGGCAGCAGGACTTTTTGCCGTTCACACAGCAGGGGAACAGCTGACATTACTGAACCCCAGTAACACAGGAGCAAGTGTTGACTGTGCTAACAGCACTTCCGAGCAACAACTGGCGGTGTTGAAGCCCAGGGATGAGAAGAGAACAGGGTGGAGGCAGCAGGACTTTTTGCCGTTCACACAGCAGGGGAACAGCTGACATTACTGAACCCCAGTAACACAGGAGCAAGTGTTGACTGTGCTAACAGCACTTACAGGCAACAACTGGCGGTGTTGGAGCCCAGGGTCAAGGAGGATGTTTAAATACTAGATCAAGTAATTTCCTTGTTACCTGTCAATTTTAAATGTCTATACTTCAAACAAGAGAAAGATAACCTTTACTACCATAAGATGATGATTTCATTTAAACTAATATCGAGATAAATAAAGAATTGACAAACATAAACACATACATTAACATGTTGAACAGCATTGCAAACCACAAAATAAATTAGTTAAGGAATCTGCTATACGGTTGTACATAAAAGCATACAAGTACATATCTGAATCCATTAATGATGGATAAGTAACAGTATGTACACCATTTTTATTGTATAGACAATGAATGTCTGACTTCAAAACATCATCAGCATTACAAGTTATCTGTGACATTACTAAAATGTTACATTTGCTGAATAATGTCACTAAACAGTTTATACAAAATTATACAATTTCCATCATGTAATACTCATAATATGTGGCAATAATCATTTTTATTAACAAACATAACCTTTAAAAAGTGCATAGTGCATAGTGAAAATTGCTATTTATGCCTGACTGTCGACTTGCAAGCATGACAACGGATAGATAAGGTATATATAGATGAGACTGCATAGCCACAGATGGTGAATGGCGATGTAATACTGTACCTCAATAAAGTGTGCGTCACTACTACATAATTTTTTTTATATAGCTTTATAAACAGGGTACGTGGATGTATGCTTGCGCCTTTGTTTTGACGCACAGACTGCCTTCCTGCTGAGACGCGTTGGTAGTGAACAGTTGTGTGCAGTGTTCACTGCAGTCTCTGCGGAATAACCACACTTAGGCCTTATAACTTTTCAGACTTTCTTTATCAATCTACCAAGATGAAGAAGGCAGGGAGTAAGGCACGTGGTCGTGGCCGTGGAGTTTCTTCAGGGAGAGGACGTGGGGATTCTGTGGCTGCTGCGGCCCCCAGTGACACAGCATCCACCAGTTTTCCCCGTGAGCGTTCCTTTATGCGCACTTTTGTAGGAGCTCGGACTACCCCACTGCTGCGGGAAGAACAAATTGAACGCATTGTTGGTTGGATGGCAGCCAATGCATCAACTTCAATTGCTTCCACCTCCTCTCAGGACCACAGCACTGTTGAGCAACCATCTGTCTCTTCACCGCCTGGCAAATTGCCCAGGCAGTCAGCGAGTTCTGTACAGGAGCCAGCTGAGTGTCTGCTTCTGTTCTCAGAATCTATTGGCTTGCAAACAGGGGCCCAGCCAAGCAGCATTCTGTAATGTGAAGAAGAGGAAGTATGCAGTGATGCGCAACAGCTGTGTCTCTCTGAATCTGAAGAGGCGGGTGAGACAGTGCCGATGGTCAGCACACCGCAGAACGCATCTGATGATGATGAGACTCAGGTGCCAGTTTCTGTTGAGCATGGTGCTGGCCAGACACACCAACAGCAGCAGGTGTTGAAAGAGGGTAGTGGAGATGATGAGGTCCAAGACCCAACATGGCGTGAGGAACAGGAAGGTGGTGGGAGCAGCTCAGAGGAATCCTAATAATAATAATATTAATTTATATAGCGCCATCATATTACGCATCGCTTTACAGTTTTGCAGTTTAAGAACACAAGTCATAAGTAACAACGTTAACAATACAATAATTTAAGCTAAATAAGTCGCCCCTGCTCGTGACAGCTTACAATGTACAATGAGGTGGGGGATATACAAAGTATAGGTGTTTATATACAATGGTGCATTTACAATGATGGTCCAGCCATCTTAAGGGAGTGAGGGATGGAGATAGTGAATGGGCTAGAGACACACACACACATACACACTTACACAGAATACATAGAATGACTTTGATTAGTGAATGTGATAGGCCGCTCTGAACAAATGTGTTTTGAGGGAGCGCCTGAAACCATGCAAATTGTGGATAGTCCTAATTTGTTGGGGTACAGCATTCCAGAGGATTGGCGTAGCGCGGGAGAAGTCTTGGAGTGGGGAGTGGGAGATACGTATTAGTGCAGAGGTTAGTCGAAAGTCGTTTGCAGAGCGCAGCAGTCGGTTAGGCCGATAGATAGAAATGAGGGAGGAGATGTAGGAGGGGTGCTGCACTGTGGATAGCTTTGTGGCTGAGAACCAGTACTTTGGTTGAAAGCTGGGAGAGGCCTAGAGAAGTGGTTAGTGATAGAAGGAAGATAGAGGAAGACATTGCCCCAACGGTACAAACAGGAGGGAGAGTTAGGCTGCAGACTCGGTTGCCTGTAGCCTCCAGTTTGTCACCTGTTCGGAGCAGTTGTCTTCCAAAAGTCAAAACGTGCGCTCCCAGGACTTGCACTGCGTGGTCCTTTTTTCACACACTTGCACATGATATTTGCTATGTCAAATGCAAGCTGTCTAATCAAAAATTAAAAATAGCTAAAAGTGTCAGTCACCTCAATACCACAAATATGTGGAAACATGTGCGGACAAAGCACGTAGTTGAGTTACAAAGACACACTGGAGATGTAGGCCAACCTACAGCAGCACCTACATCTTCAGGTTGTGTTGAAGCCTCTTCATCAAGCTCACACACAGCTGTTTCTGCTTACTCACAGGATCGCCATGGAAGAACCTCGGTCACTGTTGCCCAGAGACAAAGTGTTATTCCACACACAGCAGCAAGTTCCCTGTCATCCTCACACTCCCAGGCCACAAAACAGCCATCGGTAGCACAGGCATGGATAAAAGACGGCCATACTCCGCAAACCATGCACGAGCACAGGCTCTGAATGCTGGCATTGCAAAACTCCTGTCCCTTGAAATGCTGTCATTCAGGCTGGTGGAGACAGACAGTTTCTGTAACTGAATATCATTGTCAGTCCCACAATACAATGTGCCAAGCCAATTTCATTTCAGCAGGCAAGCCGTCCCTGGTCTGCAAAAGCATGTTGAGGGAAAAATTAAACATGCGCTACTAAACGCCCTCAGTAGCAAGGTCCACCTGACCACCGATGCGTGGACCTGTACCCATTGTTAGGATCTGCTACAACCAGTAAGGAAAGAAGGGAATTCTGTCCCTACAATACAACTAAGCTGAATCCCTACGATGTAACGGGGAACCTGATCCTGCGACCAGACCCGCTAAAGTCCTCATCTAGTGTGAACGAAGACCTATAGTTGCGAGGGAGGAATCCCTACAAGATCTAGGGACTGGGAGAAAAGGTGGACACCTCCTAACAAATTGTAGCATGGATAATTAAACAGAAAAAAAAATACTTTGCGATCCTAACATCAAGCAAAACTGACTGATTAAAGCACCTAAGCACCCGGCTAGCTTAACAGTAGATAATACAATGAAGTCAAGCAAAGCCAGAAGGGCGGAGCCAGACTAAATAGGGAAAAAAGGTCATGTGACCAGCAAACTGAAACAAAACCTAACAAGAGGGTTCTAACACCCATGGCCAGGGACAATACCTTTCCCTCACTGCCCATTGGGTCAATGTTGTGCAGCCGGGTACTGATCTTGCGAGTGGCGCTGTACGTGTTCTGCCAACTCCAAGGATTGCAGGAATCAAGTCTGTACACATTGACTCCTCCTCCTACTCCAGTTCCTCAGAATCATCGCTGCAGGAGCCTTCACGGTCTACCTCCACATGGACCCGTGAACGTTTACCTGTTGCGACCGATATGAGCACAGCCGTGTCCAAATGTCAACAGGCCGTCCTGAAATTAATTTCCATGGGGAATCTTAGCCACACAGCGCAGGAGCTCTGTAATGCCATAAAGCAGGAGAGCGACGTGTGGTTTTTGGAAGCGAATCTACAGGCAGGCTTGGTAGTGTGTGACAATGGCCGAAATCTGGTGGCAGCTCTGGGCCTTCGCAACCTCACTCACATACCATGTCTGTCATATGTGCTCAACTTGGTCGTGCAGAGTTTTTTGAGGGACTATCCGGATCTTGATGCACTGCTGCACAAGGTCCGCCTAGAGTGCGCTCACTTGCGACGTTCCAGCATGGCCAGATCGCTGATTGCAGCTCTGCAACGCAGATTTCACCTTCATGAACATCGCATCATATGTGACGTACCCACCAGGTGGAATTCCACGTTACATATTTTGGAGCGGTTGTGTGAGCAGCAGCCAGCAGTAATGGAGTATCAGCTGCATCAGGCGCAATCAACTCGCAATCTGCGCCGTTCACACTTCACCACTACTGAGTGGGCCTCTATAATAAGAATAATAATAATCTTTATTTATATAGCGCCATAATATTCCGCAGTGCTTTACATTTTAACAGTTTCAAAACACAAGTCATAAGTAACAACGTTAACAATACAATAATTAAAGCAAAATCAGCCGCCCCTGCTGGTGAAAGCTTACAATCTACAATGAGGTGGGGGAGATACAAAGTACAGGTGTTTATATACAATGGTGTTTTTACAATGATGGTCCAGCCATTTTAAGGGAGTGAGGGATGCATGGAGATAGTGAATGGGCTACACACACAGACTTACACATAGAATGACTTTGATTAGTGAATGTGATAGGCCACTGTGAACAAATGTGTTTTGAGGGAGCGCCTGAAACCATCCAAATTGCGGATTGTCCTAATTTCTTGGGGTAGAGCATTCCAGAGGATTGGCGCAGCGCGGGAGAAGTCTTGGAGTTGGGAGTGGGAGGTACGGATTAGTGCAGAGGTTAGTCGAAGGTCGTTTGCAGAGTGCAGCAGTCGGTTAGGCCGATAAATATAAATGAGGAGGAGATGTAGGGGGGTGCTGCACTGTGGAGAGCTTTGTTGGTGAGAACCAGTAATTAGAATTGGATCCTATAATGAATGGGCAGCCAGTGTAATGAGTGGCGAAGGACTCTATGAAGGACATCTGCCACGTTTTGCGTGCGTTTGATGAGTCAACGCGGATGGCGAGTGCAGATGATGCACTAGTCAGCCTGACTGTCCCCCTTATCTGCCTGCTTCAAAAAACACTGCAAGCACTAAGGCATGAGGTTTTGGAAGAGGTGGAGGATGAGGAGTCACAAATTCCATCACCTTCTGGACAGTCAGCGCAACGTGGTTCCTCACAAAGGGCTGGAGGACTTTCAAAGTACCATGCTGTATCAACAATTGAACCTCCAGAGTCGCTGTCTATATTTTCATAACCATTCCAAACTTTTAATGTATTTACAAAGCACATAATGTACAGTTTTTGTCTATCCTTTTGTAATGCTATTGTGTTTCCATAAAGTGATGTTACAGAATTATGATACAATGTTTTTAAATTTTATGAGTTTTAAATTTTGTAAATTTTTATGTATTTGAAGGACTTTGTGAGGAGGATGAGGAGGAGTCAATGGAGAAGGAAGACATCGCTCCAGAGGGAGGTACACAACGCTCTAGTCAGTATGTAGAGCGAGGGTGGGATGATGCAGAGCAGGCAGAGATGACGCCTCTTGCAGGGGACTGCGTTTCTTGGCCAGTTGGGAGTCTGCAGCACATGGTTGATTTCATGCTGCAGTGCCTGAGAAACGACCGCCGCATCGAACACATTCACACCACGTCTGATTATTGGGTGTACACCCTCCTAGACCCTCGCTACCGGGACAACTTTCAAAGCCTCATCAGACCGTTGAACCGGGAGCGTAAAATGCGGGAGTAACAAGACACACTGCTGCAAGTATTATTATTATTATACATTTATATAGCGCCATTTATTCCATGGCGCTTTACATATGACAAGGGAAAAATATAGACAGGTACAATAAAGATGTGCTGGACAAGGGACACACAAGTACAGAAGGAGAGAGGACCCTGCCCGCGAGGGCTCACAGTCTGCAGGGATGGGTGAGAATGCAATAGGAAAGGGTAGAGCTGGTCGTACGATGGTTGAGTACACTGAGGATCATTGCAGGTTGTAAGCTTGTCGGAATCCATAATGTACTCCATTCCAGCCGAGAGCACTGCTGCTGCTACTGCTTTACAAAGCAGCTCTGTGCGTCGAGGCAGTGGAGACAGCTCTGCAACAAGAGGGAGCACAAGCAGCGCCTCTGCACAGGGCAAGACCAGTATGTTCCAAATGTGGTGAAGTTTTGTCTCAGCGCCACCAATGTCTACACCATCCGAGACGGCTCCAGTCAGCAGGAGGCAACGTTTCCGTAAGATGGTGACAGACGACATGTCTTGCCCACTCAGTGTACTCCCAGATGGCTCTTCCCCATTCAAGTTTTGAGTCTCTAAGCTGGATACATGGCCAGAGCTTAGCCAGTATGCATTGGAGGTGCTGGCTTGCCCTGCTGGCAGTGTATTATCGGAGCGCGTCTTTTGTGCTTCAGGTGGTGTACTAACAGACCGTCGCATGCCACTATCCTCCGATAATGTAGACCGGCTTACATTGCTGAAAATGAACAAGGCATGGATCACGCATGAATTTGCCTGTCCTGTTTCCGATTAAATAACTGGTTGGCAACGTTATACATGTATCCTGTTATGTTCATCTTTCTACAACCTGAACTGTACAGTCATGGCCAAAAGTTTTGATAATGACACAAATATGATATTTTCACATGATCTGCTGCCCTCTGGTTTTTATGTGTGTTTGACAGATAGTTTTATCACAGACAGAAATATAATTGCAAACATATGAGTAACAAAAGCTTATATTGACAGTTAGAATGAGTTAATGCAGCAAGTCTAATTTTGCAGTGTTGACCCCTCTTCTTCAGTACCTCTGCAATTCTCCCTGGCATGCTGTCAATCAACCTCTGGACCAAATCCTGGCTGATAGCAGTCCATTCTTGCACAATCAATGCTTTCATTTTGTCAGAATTTTTAAGTTTTTGTTTGTCCACCCGTCTCTTGATGATTGACCACAAGTTCTCAATGGGATTAAGATCTGGGGAGTTTCCAGCCCATGGACCCAAAATCTCTATGTTTTGTTCCCTGAGCCATTTTGTCACTCCATAACTTAGGCAAATCAAACTCACATCATGCCTCAAAAGCTGCAATGTCGGAAGTGCATAATGTGGGTTGAACTTTGACAACAGCTGCAGTGCGAATGTTTGCCTTCATTGTTCTTGGCTTTTAAATAAAAGCATACAAGTAAATATAATAATACCTGAAAACCTCAGACTACAGTGAACACTTCACGCAACTGTTCAATAGTTGTGAAAGCCCTCTTTGTGTAATTCTATATTCTTTGCAACCAATGTATTGGATACGGATGGAAGCATGTCACACTAATAGATTTTAGTAAATTGAAAATAGAATAAAGCAGCACCAATTTTAGAAAAATGACAAGGATGAGCCAGTGACAGACACTCAGCAGAGTACACGCAGCGGTGGTTGAAGGAAGTGGAGCGGATCTACACTCCTACCAAAAATTTAAACCTCAGACTAGAGTGAACACTGAACACAACTGTTCACTTGCTGTGAAAGACCTTTTTGTGGACTTCTATTATGTTTGCAAGCAATGTATTGTATTTTAATGGAAGAGCGTCACACTAATAGATTTTAGTAAATTGAAAATAGAATAAAGCAGCACCAATTTTAGAAAAATGACAAGGATGAGCCAGTGACAGACACTCAGCAGAGTACACGCAGCGGTGGTTGAAGTAAGTGGAGCGGGATCTACACTCCTACCAAAAATTTAAACCTCAGACTAGAGTGAACACTGAATACAACTGTTCACTTGCTGTGAAAGGCCTTTTTGTGGACTTCTATTATGTTTGCAAGCAATGTATTGTATTTTGATGGAAGAGCGTCACACTAATAGATTTTAGTAAATTGAAAATAGAATAAAGCAGCAAAAATTTTAGAAAAATGACAAGGATGAGCCAGTGACAGACACTCAGCAGAGTACACGCAGCGGTGGTTGAAGTAAGTGGAGCGGGATCTACACTCCTACCAAAAATTTAAACCTCAGAATAGAGTGAACACTGAACACAACTGTTCACTTGCTGTGAAAGGCCTTTTTGTGGACTTCTATTATGTTTGCAAGCAATGTATTGTATTTTGATGGAAGAGCGTCACACTAATAGATTTTAGCAAATTGAAAATAGAATAAAGCAGCACCAATTTTAGAAAAATGACAAGGATGAGCCAGTGACAGACACTCAGCAGAGTACACGCAGCGGTGGTTGAAGTAAGTGGAGCGGGATCTACACTCCTACCAAAAATTTAAACCTCAGACTAGAGTGAACACTGAATACAACTGTTCACTTGCTGTGAAAGGCCTTTTTGTGGACTTCTATTATGTTTGCAAGCAATGTATTGTATTTTGATGGAAGAGCGTCACACTAATAGATTTTAGTAAATTGAAAATAGAATAAAGCAGCACCAATTTTAGAAAAATGACAAGGATGAGCCAGTGAGAGACACTCAGCAGAGTACACGCAGCGGTGGTTGAAGTAAGTGGAGCGGGATCTACACTCCTACCAAAAATTTAAACCTCAGATAGAGTGAACACTGAACACAACTGTTCACTTGCTGTGAAAGGCCTTTTTGTGGACTTCTATTATGTTTGCAAGCAATGTATTGTATTTTGATGGAAGAGCGTCACACTAATAGATTTTAGCAAATTGAAAATAGAATAAAGCAGCACCAATTTTAGAAAAATGACAAGGATGAGCCAGTGACAGACACTCAGCAGAGTACACGCAGCGGTGGTTGAAGTAAGTGGAGCGGGATCTACACTCCTACCAAAAATTTAAACCTCAGACTAGAGTGAACACTGAACACAACTGTTCACTTGCTGTTAAAGGCCTTTTTGTGGACTTGTATTATGTTTGCAAGCAATGTATTGTATTTTGATGGAAGAGCGTCACACTAATAGATTTTAGTAAATTGAAAATAGAATAAAGCAGCACCAATTTTAGAAAAATGACAAGGATGAGCCAGTGACAGACACTCAGCAGAGTACACGCAGCGGTGGTTGAAGTAAGTGGAGCGGGATCTACACTCCTACCAAAAATTTAAACCTCAGACTAGAGTGAACACTGAACACAACTGTTCACTTGCTGTGAAAGGCCTTTTTGTGGACTTCTATTATGTTTGCAAGCAATGTATTGTATTTTGATGGAAGAGCGTCACACTAATAGATTTTAGTAAATTGAAAATAGAATAAAGCAGCACCAATTTTAGAAAAATGACAAGGATGAGCCAGTGACAGACACTCAGCAGAGTACACGCAGCTGTGGTTGAAGTAAGTGGAGCGGGATCTACACTCCTACCAAAAATTTAAACCTCAGACTAGAGTGAACACTGAACACAACTGTTCACTTGCTGTGAAAGGCCGTTTTGTGGACTTCTATTATGTTTGCAAGCAATGTATTGTATTTTGATGGAAGAGCGTCACACTAATAGATTTTAGTAAATTGAAAATAGAATAAAGCAGCACCAATTTTAGAAAAATGACAAGGATGAGCCAGTGACAGACACTCAGCAGAGTACACGCAGCGGTGGTTGAAGAAGTGGAGGGGATCTACACTCCTACCAAAAATTTAAACCTCAGACTAGAGTGAACACTGACACAACTGTTCACTTGCTGTGAAAGGCCTTTTTGTGGACTTCTATTATGTTTGCAAGCAATGTATTGTATTTGATGGAAGAGCATCACACTAATAGATTTTAGTAAATTGAAAATAGAATAAAGCAGCACCAATTTTAGAAAAATGACAAGGATGAGCCAGTGACAGACACTCAGCAGAGTACACGCAGCGGTGGTTGAAGTAAGTGGAGCGGATCTACACTCCTACCAAAAATTTAAACCTCAGACTAGAGTGAACACTGAACACAACTGTTCACTTGCTGTGAAAGGCCTTTTTGTGGACTTCTATTATGTTTGCAAGCAATGTATTGTATTTTGATGGAAGAGCGTCACACTAATAGATTTTAGTAAATTGAAAATAGAATAAAGCAGCACCAATTTTAGAAAAATGACAAGGATGAGCCAGTGACAGACACTCAGCAGATACACGCAGCGGTGGTAGAAGTAAGTGGAGCGGGATCTACACTCCTACCAAAAATTTAACCTCAGACTAGAGTGAACACTGAACACAACTGTTCACTTGCTGTGAAAGGCCTTTTTGTGGACTTCTATTATGTTTGCAAGCAATGTATTGTATTTTGATGGAAGAGCGTCACTGTAAGGTTCTTTGTCTCTGTTGACATGTTCCTTGAAACTCAGTTTTCCGTCGGCCATTTTGCTTTCTGTCTTTCTGCAGCTCTTGCCCTCAGTTAATATGGAGTTTCCAGTTTTCATGTTCCCGCCCTGATTCTTCCCTCTTGCTTCTTAAGCAGCCTCAGCTGAACAATCAGTGCTCCTGAATCAAGCCTCAGTCAGTCTGTGACCTGACTCCTGGAAGCCTTGGACTTGTACTCAAGCTATTCCCTACTGAGGAACCTTGGAACACTTTTGGACTCTGGAAACCTGCTGTTTGGTGAATCCATGTTTGCAGAGGAATTACGGTACAGAGAAGAGATCCTGAACCTGCTTTGGAGATTTATTGTAGTGCTTGAAGTTACTCTGGCCTGCTGTGTCTCCTGTCGCTGTTCCTGCAAACTGTGTGAACTTTTCAGCATGCTTGTATGAAGTAATACAAGTCATTTCATTTCAACCTATGTCTCCTGTGTTTCCTCGCACCCAAGCACAAGACGCTATAGGAACTGTACACTATACATGACAAGATTCAGGAGCCAATGTTTAGTGTCTGCTGGGTCTGGGAAAGCCGTGTCTGCTGTGACTGTGGATATCAGATGTCCGTTTAATACCTTATGTGATGACAGTGGTTGTGACCTCTCACAACCATTCCAGGTGAGCGCATTCCCTTAAAATTTTACTCTGGAGTGTTACCACAGGTAAACACTACTGTTTTTTTTTTTTTTTTCCTTTCCTCTTCCAGCACTTCTGCCTTAAAAGATCTGGAAGATGGAGGCCCGCATAAAGGAACTTTGCGGAGTGACTGATACAATCCTTTCAGATGTACAGACTTTAAAAACCCGTTTTGCAAGCCTACAGGACCTCACTAATCATAATTTGCAAGTGTTTGGACAGACTACCCAGGAATTGCAAGCCAGGATTGAGGCTCTAGAGGAACGAGCCCAGGCTCCTGCCATATCCCCGAGTTCTGGGATCCCCAAATTACCTCCTTTTCGTTTTGGCGGTGAACGTGAGAAATTCAGGGGATTTATTAATCAATGCAATTTATTTTTCTCTGCACATGCTTCACAATTTCCCACTGAACGATCCAAAGTGCTTACTATAATCATGTTGCTTACCAATAAGGCTTTGATGTGGGCAAACCCTCTGATTGAGACTGAGGATGATTGTTTGAATCACCTTAATGCTTTTATTCAGCCATGGGGCAGGTGTTTGATGACCCCAATCGAGGTGCAACAGCTGAAGCAGCCATGTTAACTTTGCGCCAAGGTAAGCGTTCAGTAGCCGAATATGCCCTGGATTTCAGGAGATGGGCTCTTGATACCACTTGGGACACTTCCGCTAAAAAATCTATTTTTCGGAAAGTGTTGTCTCCACTGATTAAGGATGAACTTGCTCGTGCCGACCCTCCCACTGCGTTAGGTGACTTTATTAACTATTGTATCCGTATTGATGCTCGTTTGACTGAACGCAGACAAGAGAGATGGTTCGAAAATAATCGCACTAACCTTTTACTACCTCCCTCCTCAGCTAAGGAACCTTTGAGTAGGATCACAAGGGAACCAGAACCTGAACCCATGCAGGTGGACTCTTTACAAAGACGGGTTAGTGATGCACGCAAAGAACATCGTATAAAGGAAAATCTATGTTTCTACTGTGGTAAGTCAGGGCACTTCATTATAAACTGCCCCAGCCGTTCTCGTAAGACTACTGCAGCAGTCATTCACTGTGAGTGTTGCGAGAGGAGCTCTGTCATGTCCGAGCCTCAGACTCCAGAGAGATCTGCTGCAAGAGATCTTGATTTCTCAGACTTAAACTCTGTTAGTTCTGGGGACGATGACGGTATAAACGCTGCAATTTTTCAAGTTTCCTCAGCGGTGTCCCAGCTGAGTTGTAAAAGAAACAATTCTCATTGCTTCCTTTCCATCAAACTCTGGGTTGACTCAGTCTGGGTGTCTAGCTCTGCTATGATCGACTCAGGAGCAAGTGGAAATTTTATGGATATCTCCTTTGCTCTGAAACAGGGGATACGTTCAGTGAAGAAGGCTACTCCAGTACAGATGGAGACTGTGGATGGCTCTCTACTGACTTCTGGACCAGTGGATCAAGAAACAGAGCCTTTGAGGGTCCTTATGGGTAAAGATCATCAGGAGAAAATGTCTTTTTTGCTTATCTCTTCTCCCCACTTTCCCATTATTCTAGGGCTACCATGGCTGCAGGCGCAGAATCCTACGATTAACTGGGAGACCAAGGAATTACACTTTCCGGAGAAACAGATGAGTCAAGGAGTTTCAGCTTGCTCTGTTCCTAAAGGAACCATGTCAGTCCCTGAACTAGCAGCTGTATACCAGGACTATGTGGATTTATGTGACAAGAAGAACGCTGATCAGCTTCCTCCTCACCGTCCATATGATTGTCCAATTGAATTATTGCCTGGAGCCGAGATACCTTTTGGTAAGATCTACCCCCTATCGGGGCCCGAGCTAAAAGCTTTGAAGGATTATATAGACGAAAATTTAGCCAAGGGCTTCATACGCCCCTCTTCATCTCCCGCAGGTGCACCCATCTTCTTTGTGAAGAAGAAAGATGGATCTCTGAGACCCTGCATAGACTATAGGGAACTCAATAAGGTTACTATTAGAAACCGTTATCCATTGCCTTTAATCCCTGAGTTGTTGGAGAGAGTGCGGCATGCCAAAATTTTCTCTAAACTGGATCTCCGTGGGGCCTATAACTTGGTCCGTATTAGACCTGGGGATGAATGGAAGACTGCTTTCAGGTCACGCTATGGACACTTTGAATATCTAGTTATGCCTTTTGGTCTGAGTACCGCCCCAGCCACTTTCCAACACTTCGTGAATGATATCTTCAGGGATCTCCTAGATACATTTGTGGTGATTTATCTGGATAATATTCTAATTTTTTCTAACTCCACAGAGGAACATCATGGACATGTGAGAATGGTCTTAGAACGCCTAAGACAAAACCATCTCTACATCAAACTTGAAAAATGTGAATTCCATAGGACCGAAATTCAATTTCTGGGGTATGTACTATCTACGCAAGGGATTAGTATGGATGGAAGCAAGACCCAAGCCATCAAGGATTGGCCAATTCCTAGAAATGTGAAGGAGGTGCAGCATTTCATCGGGTTTGCCAACTTCTATAGACGTTTCATTAAGAATTTTTCTGAGGTAGTGTCACCTATCACCCAACTTACCTGGAAACAGTCTAGGTTCTCCTGGACCCTGCAAGCTCAGGAAGCATTTTCCTGTTTAAAGGATAAATTTACCACCGCACCTATCTTAGTACATCCCAACCCCAGCTTGCCTTCATAATAGAGGTGGATGCTTCAGACTGTGCCGTTGGAGCTATACTCTCTCAGAGAACAGGTGAGAAGAATGTCTTGCATCCCTGTGCCTTCTTTTCCCAGCAGTTGTCTTCGGCTGAGAGGAACTACGATGTGGGCAATAGAGAATTGTTGGCCATTATTGCCACCTTCAAGGAATGGAGACACCTTCTTCAGGGAGCTGCACAGCAAATAGTCGTCCTGACAGACCATCGTAACCTTGAATTTATCAGGTCGACTAAGTGCCTGACTCCTCGCCAGGCTCGCTGGAATCTTTTCCTAAACCAATTTAATTTTGTCATTTCTTATAGACCAGGATCGCGCAATGGAAAGGCTGATGCACTCTCTAGGATTCATTCAGCAGAGACACGTCCACTTACTCCTCCTAAGACTATTCTTCCTGACTCTAGATTCCTGGGAGTGATTCATAATCAAGACCTACTTAAGGACATCAAGGAAGCATACCATGCGGATTCTTTGTTGGCTCAACCCCCAAGGGACGTAAGTCTTGTCTTTAAGAATGGTGTGTGGATTCAGGGACAACGTCTGTATGTACCTGAAACAGTCAGATTGAGAGTATTGCAACTCATCCACGATTCCAAGATAGCCGGGCATAGGGGAATTCTAAAGACACAAGAATTTCTTTCTCGTTTCTTTTGGTGGCCCACTTACAGGAAAGATGTTTTAAACTATGTCACTTCATGTGAAGTCTGTGCAAGATGCAAAACACCTCGCTCCTCACCAACTGGTCTGTTGCAACCCCTTCCCACCCCGTCCCGCCCGTGGGGATCCATTTCTATAGGGCTTCATTGTGGAGTTACCAACCTCTCAAGGGAAGAACACCATTCTAGTGGTGGTTGACCGTCTAACAAAGGCAGCTCATTTTATCCCTTGTGTCGGCTTACCCACTGCAAAACAGACATCAGACTTGATAATTAAGAATGTGTTTCGCTTACATGGAGTACCGGATGAGGTCATTTCGGATCGAGGGGTGCAATTCACTTCAAGGTTTTGGCAAAATTTCTGCGCAGCATTGGACATTAAAGTAAACCTTTCTTTTGCTTTTCATCCCCAGACTAATGGACAGACAGAACGAACCAATCAGACCCTGGAGCAGTATCTCCGCTGTTTTATCTGCCACCTACAGGATGATTGGGTGGATCTACTTCCACTGGCTGAGTTCTCTTATAACAACTCTCAGAGCGCCTCCACTAAGCAGTCTCCTTTTTACTCCAATCTAGGTTATCATCCTAACATTCTTCCTCGATTTCCCATAGATACGCCCTTGCCGGCAGTGGCTGAAAGAATCACTTCTTTACAAAAGAATATGGATCTTCTAAAGGAAAATCTAGAATTGGCTCAGGAAAGGTACAAGAAAGCAGCAGATAAATTTCGTAAACCTGCACCAGCTTTCAAGGTAGGAGATTTGGTCTGGCTGTCAACCAGAAATCTTAAATTAAAGATTCCATCGTCTAAATTGGGACATAAGTACATTGGACCTTATAAGATCAATAAGATTATAAGTGCTGTTGCTTGTCGTCTTCAACTGCCCAGAACTATGAGAATCCACCCTGTCTTTCATGTATCCCTACTAAAGGCTGCAACACCCAATACGTTTCCTGGACGTTCTTCTCCTTGCCCTGACCCAGTGCTGGTCGATGGTCAGGAAGAATTTATGGTGGAAAGGATTCTAGATTCCAGGTTGTACAGAAATCAGTTGCAATATTTGATTAAATGGCAGGGCTACCCAGTGGAGGACAACTCATGGGAACCAGTCAATAATGTAAATGCTCCTCGCCTGCTCCGCCAGTTTCATCAGAGGTACCCTGACAAGCCTGGTCTGAGGTCATCCGGAGGTTGTCCCTAAGGGGGGAGTAATGTAAGGTTCTTTGTCTCTGTTGACATGTTCCTTGAAACTCAGTTTTCCGTCGGCCATTTTGCTTTCTGTCTTTCTGCAGCTCTTGCCCTCAGTTAATATGGAGTTTCCAGTTTTCATGTTCCCGCCCTGATTCTTCCCTCTTGCTTCTTAAGCAGCCTCAGCTGAACAATCAGTGCTCCTGAATCAAGCCTCAGTCAGTCTGTGACCTGACTCCTGGAAGCCTTGGACTTGTACTCCAGCTATTCCCTACTGAGGAACCTTGGAACACTTTTGGACTCTGGAAACCTGCTGTTTGGTGAATCCATGTTTGCAGAGGAATTACGGTACAGAGAAGAGATCCTGAACCTGCTTTGGAGATTTATTGTAGTGCTTGAAGTTACTCTGGCCTGCTGTGTCTCCTGTCGCTGTTCCTGCAAACTGTGTGAACTTTTCAGCATGCTTGTATGAAGTAATACAAGTCATTTCATTTCAACCTATGTCTCCTGTGTTTCCTCGCACCCAAGCACAAGACGCTATAGGAACTGTACACTATACATGACAGTCACACTAATAGATTTTAGTAAATTGAAAATAGAATAAAGCAGGACCAATTTTAGAAAAATGACAAGGATGAGCCAGTGACAGACACTCAGCAGAGTACACGCAGCGGTGGTTGAAGTAAGTGGAGCGGGATCTACACTCCTACCAAAAATTTAAACCTCAGACTAGAGTGAACACTGAACACAACTGTTCACTTGCTGTGAATGGCCTTTTTGTGGACTTCTATTATGTTTGCAAGCAATGTATTGTATTTTGATGGAAGAGCGTCACACTAATAGATTTTAGTAAATTGAAAATAGAATAAAGCAGCACCAATTTTAGAAAAATGACAAGGATGAGCCAGTGACAGACACTCAGCAGAGTACACGCAGCGGTGGTTGAAGGAAGTGGAGCGGGATCTACACTCCTACCAAAAATTTAAACCTCAGACTAGAGTGAACACTGAACACAACTGTTCACTTGCTGTGAAAGGCCTTTTTGTGGACTTCTATTATGTTTGCAAGCAATGTATTGTATTTTGATGGAAGTGCGTCACACTAATAGATTTTAGTAAATTGAAAATAGAATAAAGCAGCACCAATTTAAGAAAAATGACAAGAATGAGCCAGTGACAGACACTCAGCAGAGTACACGCAGCGGTGGTTGAAGTAAGTGGAGCGGGATCTACACTCCTACCAAAAATTTAAACCTCAGACTAGAGTGAACACTGAACACAACTGTTCACTTGCTGTGAAAGGCCTTTTTGTGGACTTCTATTATGTTTGCAAGCAATGTATTGTATTTTGATGGAAGAGCGTCACACTAATAGATTTTAGTAAATTGAAAATAGAATAAAGCAGCACCAATTTTAGAAAAATGACAAGGATGAGCCAGTGACAGACACTCAGCAGAGTACACGCAGCGGTGGTTGAAGTAAGTGGAGCGGGATCTACACTCCTAACAAAAATTTAAACCTCAGACTAGAGTGAACACTGAACACAACTGTTCACTTGCTGTGAAAGGCCTTTTTGTGGACTTCTATTATGTTTGCAAGCAATGTATTGTATTTTGATGGAAGAGCGTCACACTAATAGATTTTAGTAAATTGAAAATAGAATAAAGCAGCACCAATTTTAGAAAAATGACAAGGATGAGCCAGTGACAGACACTCAGCAGAGTACACGCAGCGGTGGTTGAAGTAAGTGGAGCGGGATCTACACTCCTACCAAAAATTTAAACCTCAGACTAGAGTGAACACTGAACACAACTGTTCACTTGCTGTGAAAGGCCTTTTTGTGGACTTCTATTATGTTTGCAAGCAATGTATTGTATTTTGATGGAAGAGCGTCACACTAATAGATTTTAGTAAATTGAAAATAGAATAAAGCAGCACCAATTTTAGAAAAATGACAAGGATGAGCCAGTGACAGACACTCAGCAGAGTACACGCAGCATTAGTTGAAGAAGTAACTGGAGCGTGATCTGCATTTAAAAAAAAAAAAAAAAAAAATACCTCACAGACTGCAGTGAACACTGAAACACAACTGTTCACTATCTGTGAAAGGCTCCTTTCTGTACTTCTGTAGTGTTTGCAACCAATGTATTGTTTACGGATGGAAGCGCATCACACTATAATTTCTATTGAATGGAGCAGCTAGAATTACACTAAAGAAAAAAAAAAGAGTCTGTGAGTGACACGTGCAGATGCCTACAGACAGCGTTGGATGCAGAGCAAACTGCAGCGTCACCTGCACTCTCACACACACACCTTGCACAGAGCTGTTAAAACAACACTGCAAGGCAAAAGGAAGCTTTACACAGCGGTTGGTAAACTAGCCTGCCTAAAGCAAAGTACACAAAATCGCAATCTCTAACTGTCCCTCAGAGTCAGCAGAGCAGCGTTCTGTCCCTAACTGAGTTCACAGCACAGTGACGCTAAAATGGCGGCGGCGCCTTTTATAGTGCATTCTGACATCATTTCAGCAGCCAATCACAGCCATGCCATTAGTTAAGATGACCGCAGCAGTACAGGATGTGCCCACACTTCGTAGGATTCCTCATTGGCTGACTAAAATCACAGTGCCTCTCAAAGAATTATGGGAACTTCCGATTCCGGTATACGATATAGGAAAAATATCGGAACTAAGTATCGGAATTCCGATACAGCGAATATCGGCCGATACCCGATACTTGCGGTATCGGAATGCTCAACACTAATCACTACATCTTTGCTGATTGTTACTGTGTTGGTCTCTGGGTGCAGTATTCAGTATCCCTTTTGATTTTCGCTATAGCCCACAAGGACTCCTTGCTTTCTGTGTGATTGCCACTTGGAATGTTTTTCTTTGGGAACATACACAAACGTTTTGCTTCCAAATATCCTGAGGTGCTTCAGGTTAGGCTTCTTGTAGTTTCATAGCTCACATGGAGTTTTATTTGTGGCTTTACCTGGCAGTCTGTTTTGAAGATAACAAGCTGTCATGATGGCTTCTCCCCAATACGTTGCAGGTAGATTCGCATCAAACAACATACTTCTTCCACTTTTACAGAGAGTAAGTTTCTTTGTCTCTGCAATGCCATTTTGGTCTGGGTTGTATGGAATGGTAGTCTGGAACACAATTCCATTCTTTTTCAAACTGATTTGCACCTTACCACTTGTATATTGGGTCCCATTATCTGCACGAAGGGCTTTTGGCATTCTTCCAAATTTGTTAAACACTACAGCAAGATATTCTTCAAGTTTCTGTGGAACTTCATCCTTACTATGAAGCAGGTAGGTGACTGTATATCTGGAGTAGTCATCAATAAATGTGAGAAAATATCTCTTCTTGCTAGGAGTTTGAACACTCATTGGACCTCACACATCTGTATGTATCAGATCCAGAGGCTGTGCAGATCTAGTGGTGCTTATTTTAGGAAAGGATTTTCTGGACATTTTCACTTTAAGACAGCTACTGCACTTCATCATTTGACTACACTGGTTGATTTCAATACCATTTGCAAGTTGAGCTAGCTTTCTTACTGCTTTTGGGTCTCTGTGCCCAAGATGTCTGTGCCATACATGAATACAGTTCTTATGCAGATCTTGTCTAGCACTGTACACTTTTTTTTGCATTTTAGCTGATAAAGTTCATCTTGGATTTTTCCTTCTGCAAGAGTGTGACCCTTCTTTGAGATGATGCAGCTGTTATCTTTAAAAATAACTACATTCCCCGTTTGTGTAAGATACAGAGAGAAAATTGCTTTCACGGCTGAGAACATACAGTCATGGCCAAAAGTTTTGAGAATGACACAAATATTAATTTTTACAAAGTCTACTGCTCCACTTTTTCTAATGGCAATTTGCATATACTCCAGAATGTTATAAAACAGTGATCAGCTTAACAGCAATTACTTGCAAAGTCAATATTTGGCTGGAAAATGAACTTTATCCCCAAAACACATTTCAACATCATTGCAGCCTGCCTTAAAAGGACCAGCTAACCTCTTTTCAGTGATTGCTCCATTAACACAGGTGTGGGTGTTGATGAGGACATGGCTGGAGATCAATCTGTCATGATTAAGTAAGAATGACACCACTGGACACTTTAAAAGGAGGCTGGTGCTTGGCATCATTGTTTCTCTTCTGTTAACCATGGTTATCTCTAAAGAAACACATGCAGTCATCATTGCAATGCACAAAAATGGCCTAACAAGGAAGAGTATCGCAGCTAGAAAGATTGCACCTCAGTCAACAATCTATCGCATCAAGAACTTCAAGGAGAGAGGTTCCATTGTTGCCAAAAAGGCTCCAGGGCGCCCAAGAAAGACCAGCAAGCGCCAGGACCGTCTCTTAAAAGTGTTTCAGCTGCGGGATCGGGCTACCAGCAGTGCAGAGCTTGCTCAGGAATGGCAGCAGGCAGGTGTGAGTGCATCTGCACGCACTGTGAGGCGGAGACTCTTGGAGCAAGGCTGGTCTCAAGGAGGGCAGCAAAGAAGCCACTTCTCTCCAGAAAAAACATCATGGACAGACTGATATTCTGCAAAAGGTACAGGCAGTGGACTGCTGAGGACTGGGGTAAAGTTATTTTCTCTGATGAATCCCCTTTTCGATTGTTTGGGACATCAGGAAATGCCTCATTCGGAGAAGACAAGGTGAGCGCTACCACCAGTCTTGTCTCATGCCAACTGTTAAGCATCCTGAAACCATTCATGTGTGGGGTTGCTTCTCAGCCAAGGGAATCGGCTCTCTCACAGTCTTGCCTAAAAACACAGCCATGACTAAAGAATGGTACCAGAATGTCCTCCAAGAGCAACTTCTCCCAACCCTCCAAGAGCAGTTTGGCGATCAACAATGCCTTTTCCAGCATGATGGAGCACCTTGCCATAAAGCAAAGGTGATAACTAAATGGTTCAGGGAACAAAACATAGAGATTTTGGGTCCATGGCCTGGAAACTCCCCAGACCTTAATCCCATTGAGAACTTGTGGTCAATCATCAAGAGACGGGTGGACAAACAAAAACCTAAAAATTCTGACAAAATGAAAGCATTGATTGTGCAAGAATGGACTGCTATAAGTCAGGATTTGGTCCAGAAGTTGATTGAGAGCATGCCAGGGAGAATTGCAGAGGTCCTGAAGAAGAAGGGTCAACACTGCAAATATTGACTTGCTGCATTAACTCATTCTAACTGTCAATATAAGCTTTTGTTACTCATATGTTTGCAATTATTATATTTCTGTCTGTGATAAAAACATCTGTCAAACACACATAAAAACCAGAGGGCAGCAGATCATGTGAAAATATAATATTTGTGTCATTCTCAAAACTTTTGGCCATGACTGTAGAGAACATCCTTTACTGGGATCTTTCTGCTTTGTGCTGAGGAAACTGGACAGTGGAGGTAGCTTCTCCTACTCCTTCTGAAGTCATATAGTGACCATTAGCTAAGATGACCTTTTCTGACTTGCTTTCATTAACCCCTTACTGCCATCGGACGTACTATCCCGTCCATGGTACCTGGGCCCGTATGACCGGGGACGGGATAGTACGTCCAGCCCTTTAATGCGACATTGCGACTTAAGTCGCAATGATCGCATTAAAATTCCGACGCCATCTTACCTCAGGAGAGATGGCGCCGGCATCCCGGGGTCTGTCACCGCCCACCCTCACTCCCAATCGCTGTGATTGGCTGTTCAATTCTGAACAGCCAATCGCAGCCTTTCTCACTGTTTCAGCCAATCCGATGGGCTGAAACAGTGAGATCCCAGGCTAGAATCGAGTACCGATGTACTCGATCCTAGGCCTGGGCATAGAAAGGAGCAGACCCCCCCTGGATTGGCGCGATCGCCGATCACATCGATCGCGCCAATCGCAGGGCACAGCCGCGGTGTATCCGCGCTGTGCCCTGCCTGTACCTGCCTGGATCGGTGCAGTAATAGCACCGATCCTAGGCCGGAGCCTAGGACAGGCCCAGTAGGGCCTGCAGCTGCTGATTGGCGCGATCGATGTCATTGACGATCGCGCCAATCACAGGGCACAGCAGCGGTGTGACCGCTCTGTGCCCTGCTTCCTGACCTGCCAGTGACCTGCCTAGGAATCGGAGCAGTGAGCTCCGATTACTAGGCCGGTGCCTAGCAACCGGCAAAAACAAGGGTCTCCTCTGATTGGTGGGATCGATGTGATCATCGATCCCACCAATGACAGATCACAGCAGCGATGTGACCGCTCTGTGACCTGTCTGCAAACTGTCTGTGATCTGTGTGACCGCACTGCAGGGGTCCTCACACTTGCTGAGGATTCCTGCAGTGCGGTCACACGCCAGATCTCCTCCTGTGCTGGGCCTTGTGGTGCCACAGTAGCCTGTGACACCACAACTCCTGCTGAAGAAAGAAGAGAGAAGAAAGAAGAGAGAATGAAAGAAGAGAGAAGAAAGAAGAGAGACTACAAACGTGAGTTTTTGAGCCCCGATCCCTGCCCGATCCACCCCAATCCCCCATTCCCCCCTCCCCTTCCTTTCCCCCTCTTTTTACCCCCCCATTGCGCACATTTAGCAGCCGCCGAGCGTTGATTGTGACGCAGTTCACCGATCAACACTCGTGTTCGTTTTTCTTTTGCACCCCCTCCGTGCGCACTTCCAGCAGCCGCGGAACTTTGATAAGTGACACCAGTCACTTATCAGAGCTCGTTCCTGCAGTTTTTTTTTTTTTTTTCACTCCCCTTTCCGCCACTCCTGTGCGCACTTCCAGCAGCCGCGGAACTTTGATAAGTGACACCAGTCACTTATCAGAGCTCGTTCCTGCAGTTTTTTTTTTTTTTTCACTCCCCTTTCCGCCACTCCTGTGCGCACATCCAGCAGCCGCGGAACTTTGGTAAGTGACACCAGTCACTTATCAGAGCTCGTTCCTGCAGTTTTTTTTTTTTTTCACCCCACTTTCCGCCACTCCCGTGCGCACATCTAGCAGCCGCGGAACTTTGATAAGTGACACCGGTCACTTATCAGAGCTCGTTCCTGCGGTTTTTTTTTTTCACTCCCCTTTCCGCCACTCCTGTGCGCACATCTAGCAGCCGCGGAACTTTGATAAGTGACACCGGTCACTTATCAGAGCTCGCTCCTGCCGTCTTTTTTTTTTTTTCTCCACTTTCCCTTCCGCACACCTGTGCGCACATCCCCAGCAGCCGCGGAACTTTGATAAGTGACACCAGTCACTTATCAGAGCTCGTTCTTGCATTTTTTTTTTCACTCCCCTTTCCGCCACTCCTGTGCGCACATCCAGCAGCCGCGGAACTTTGATAAGTGACACCGGTCACTTATCAGAGCTCGTTCCTGACGTTTTTTTTTTTTTCACTTCCTTTCCGCCACTCCTGTGCGCACATCCGGCAGCCGCGGAACTTTGATAAGTGACACCGGTCACTTATCAGAGCTCGTTCCTGCCGTTTTTTTTTTTTTTTTCACTTCCCTTTCCGCCACTCCTGTGCGCACATCCGGCAGCCGCGGAACTTTGATAAGTGACATCGGTCACTTATCAGAGCTCGTTCCTGCAGTCTTTTTTTTTTTTTCACTTCCCTTTCCGCCACTCCTGTGCGCACATCCGGCAGCCGAGGAACTTTGATAAGTGACACCGGTCACTTATCAGAGCTCGTTCCTGCCGTTTTTTTTTTCACTCCCTTTTCCGCCACTCCTGTGCGCACATCTAGCAGCCGCGGAACTTTGATAAGTGACACCGGTCACTTATCAGAGCTCGCTCCTGCCGTCTTTTTTTTTTCACTCCCCTTTCCGCCACTCCTGTGCGCACATCCAGCAGCCGCGGAACTTTGATAAGTGACACCAGTCACTTATCAGAGCTCGTTCTTGCATTTTTTTTTTTTCACTCCCCTTTCCGCCACTCCTGTGCGCACATCCAGCAGCCGCGGAACTTTGATAAGTGACACCGGTCACTTATCAGAGCTCGTTCCTGCCGTTTTTTTTTTTTTTTCACTTCCCTTTCCGCCACTCCTGTGCGCACATCCGGCAGCCGCGGAACTTTGATAAGTGACACCGGTCACTTATCAGAGCTCGTTCCTGCTGGTTTAGACTTTTTTTCACAGGCATTTTTTTCCCTATTCTCTTTCTTTTCTTTTAGCTTTTTCCTTTCAGCATAGTTTGCACCAACCACTATCCCCCCCCCACACACACACAGTTATAAATAAAGTTCACACAAAGCACCACATTCACAAAAAAAATGTCCCGCTCGTCACGTTCTTCCCAACAGCGCTATTCAGTGGAGGAGGCATACGCTTTCCTTGCCTCCGACACTGATAGCGAGGGAGAGGATCCCACATTTCTTTACTTTTCAGATTCTTCATCCTCTTCTTCTTCTTCCTCCTCTTCCTCATCTTCCTCCTCGGGTCCTGCGGAACCGCCACGCAGACGCCCCAGGACAGAAGATGAGGCAGCGCCCACCCCTGAAAATGAACCAGCGCACCCTCTTCGGACCCATATGGACCCCGCCCCCCGAAAATTACGAGCCACTGATTCCTGATTTTGTGGCAGAATCAGGAATCAAGTTTGACACCACGGGCCTCAGAGAAATAGACTTTTTCAAAGTCTTTTTCTCTGAGGATTTTATTAACCTCGTGGTGGAGCAAACTAATTTGTACGCTCGGCAATTTTTGGCGCAAAACCCTGTGTCATCATTTTCCAACTGGTCTCCTGTAGACGCAGGTGAAATGATGCAGTTTTGGGGCCTGGTCCTCCATATGGGGATCCTGAAGAAGCCAGAACTTCGGCAATATTGGAGTGTTGATATTTTATACAACACTCCACTGTTCCAAATGGTCATGGCCCGGACGCGTTTTGAGGCCATCCACAAATTCCTGCATTATAATGATAATGCACAGTGTCCCCCACAAAATGACCCCAACTTTGACCGTCTGTTCAAAGTTCGGCCGGTCATCGAACACTTCAGCAAAAAGTTTGCTGAAGTGTACGTGCCCCAAAGGGACATCTGCGTGGATGAGTCCTTGGTTCATTTTAAGGGACAGCTCAGATTCCGCCAGTACCTGCCCAGCAAGAGGGCAAGGTACGGAATTAAACTCTACAAGCTGTGTGAGAGTACCTCAGGGTACACGCACAGCTTTAGAGTTTACGAAGGAAAGGACACCAGGATTGAACCCCCTGAGTGTCCCCCGTCCTGGGAGTGAGTGGGAAAATTGTGTGGGATTTGGTGCACCCACTGCTGGATAAAGGTTATCACCTTTACACCGATAACTTTTATTCCAGCGTCCCACTCTACAAATCCCTCTCTGCGCGAGGTACCGCAGCTTGCGGTAACGTCCGCAAAAATCAGAGAGGCCTCCCGAAGACGCTACTTGGGCAGATGCTCAGAAAGGGTGAGAGCAGAGCCCAATGTAGTGACCACCTGTTGGTGGTCAAGTACAAGGACAAGAGGGATGTCCTTCTCTTGACCACCATACATGGTGATGGCAGCGCCCTCAGCACTGTACGGGGTACCTCTACACAGGTCCGCAAACCGGACTGTGTACTGGGGTACAATAAATACATGGGGGGTGTTGATCTCTCTGATCAACTCCTCCAACCGTACAGTGCTTTGAGAAAGGCCAAGGTGTGGTACAAAAGCTGTCCGTGCACATCGTCCAAATGGCAATGCTCAACGCTTTCCTGCTGTCACGATGTGCACGCAACAGCGATACGACGTACCTTCAGTTTCAGGAGGTAGGGTTAAGGCCCTGATGTTTGGCGATCAGGAAAGAGCGGGCCCCAGTACTTCTGGAACTGAAGGTGCTCGTATCATACCAGGTCAGCATTTCCCGGGGGTGGTCCCGCCAACTGGAAGCAAAGGTAAGCCGCAAAAAAGGTGCCGAGTGTGTTACAAAAGGGGAATACGCAAGGACACCACTTACCAATGCGACACCTGCCCCGAAAAACCTGGCCTGTGTATGAAGGATTGTTTCAAATTGTACCACACCTCAATGCACTACTAATTTACTTTACAGGAAAGATTAGTTCCAGAAGGGGGGCACATTTAGAAAAGTTCCTTGGGAGTCTACTTTCCAAAATTATGTCACTTGTGGTTTTTTTTTACTGTTTAGGCACATCAGGAGCTCTGCAAACGGAACATGACGCCCGCAGACCATTCCATCAGTCTGCATTCCAAAACGTCACGACTTCCCTTCTGAGCCCCGACTTGTGCCCAAACAGTTTTTTCCCACATATGGGGCACCAGTGTACTCAGGAAAATTGGAAAACAATTTTTGGTGTCCAATTTCTCCTCTTACCCTTGGGAAAATAAAAAATTGGGGACTAAAACATCTTTTTTGTGAGGATAAAAGTAGGATTTTTTATTTTTACACCTGGGCATTATAAACTTTAGTGAAACACTTGGGGGTTCAAAATGCTCACCACACACCTAGGTAAGTTCCTTAGGGGGTCTAGTTTCCAAAATGGGGTCACTTGTGGGGGTTTCCACTGTTTAGGCACATGAGGGGCTCTGCTAACGGAACATGACGCCTGCAGACCATTCCATCAAAGTCTGCATTCCAAAACGTCACTGCTTCCCTTCTGCGCCCTGCCATGCGCCCAAACAGTGGTTCCCCCCAACATATGGGGTATCAGCGTACTCAGGACAAATTGGACAACAACTTTTGTGGTCCAATTTCTCCTGTTACCCTTGGGAAAATAAAAAATTGGGGACTAAAACATCATATTTGTGGAAATTTTTTTTTTTTATTCACGCCAGGGCATTATAAACTTTAGTGAAACACTTGGGGGTTCAAAATGCTCACCACACACCTAGATAAGTTCATTAGGGGGTCTAGTTTCCAAAATGGGGTCACTTGTGGGGGTTTCCACTGTTTAGGCACATGAGGGGCTCTGCTAACGGAACATGACGCCCGCAGACCATTCCATCAAAGTCTGCATTCCAAAACGTCACTGCTTCCCTTCTGCGCCCTGCCATGCGCCCAAACAGTGGTTCCCCCAACATATAGGGTATCAGCGTACTCAGGACAAATTGGACAACAACTTTTGTGGTCCAAGTTCTCCTGTTACCCTTGGGAAAATAAAAAATTGGGGACTAAAACATCATATTTGTGGAAATTTTTTATTTTTTTTTATTCACGCCAGGGCATTATAAACTTTAGTGAAACACTTGGGGGTTCAAAATGCTCACCACACACCTAGATAAGTTCCTTAGGGGGTCTAGTTTCCAAAATGGGGTCACTTGTGGGGGTTTCCACTGTTTAGGCACATGAGGGGCTCTGCTAACGGAACATGACGCCCGCAGACCATTCCATCAAAGTCTGCATTCCAAAACGTCACTACTTCCCTTCTGCGCCCTGCCATGCGCCCAAACAGTGGTTCCCCCCAACATATGGGGTATCAGCGTACTCAGGACAAATTGGACAACAACTTTTGTGGTCCAATTTCTCCTGTTACCCTTGGGAAAATAAAAAATTGGGGACTAAAACATCATATTTGTGGAAATTTTTTTTTTTTTTTTTTTTTTATTCACGCCAGGGCATTATAAACTTTAGTGAAACACTTGGGGGTTCAAAATGCTCACCACACACCTAGATAAGTTCCTTAGGGGGTCTAGTTTCCAAAATGGGGTCACTTGTGGGGGTTTCCACTGTTTAGGCACATCAGGGGCTCCACAAACGCGACATGGCGTCCGTTCTCAATTCCAGCCAATTTTGGTTTGGAATAGTCAAACAGCACTCCTTCCCTGTTGAGCCCTGCCGTGCGCCCAAACAATGGTTCCCCCCCACATATGGGGTATCAGTGTACTCAGGACAAGTTGGACAACAACTTTTGTGGTCCAATTTCTCCTCTTACCCTTGGGAAAATAACAAATTGGGGACTAAAACATCATGGTTGTGGAAAAAATATGTTTTTTTTTCTTCACGGCTCTACATTATAAACTTGCGTGAAGCATTTGGGGGTTCAAAGTGCTCACCACACATCTAGATAAGTTCCTTAGGGGGTCTAGTTTCCAAAATGGGGTCACATGTGGGGGGTTTCCACTGTTTAGGCACATCAGTGGCTCTCCAAACGCAACATGGCGTCCTTTCTCAATTCCAGCCAATTTTGGTTTGGAAAAGTCAAATGGCGCTCCTTCCATTTCGAGCCCTGCCGTGCGCCCAAACAGTGGTTTCCCCCCACATATGGGGTATCGGATACTCAGGACAAGTTGGACAAAAACTTTTGTGGTCCAATTTCTCCTCTTACTCTTGGGAAAATAACAAATTGGGGACTAAAACATCATGGCTTGTGGAAAAAATATGATTTTTTTTCTTCACGGCTCTACATTATAAACTTGGTGAAGCATTGGGGCTTCAAAGTGCTCATCACACATCTAGATAAGTTCCTTAGGGGGTCTAGTTTCCAAAATGGGGTCACATGTGGGGGGTTTCCATGTTTAGGCACATCAGTGGCTCTCCAAACGCAACATGGCGTCCTTTCTCAATTCCAGCCAATTTTGGTTTGGAAAAGTCAAATGGCGCTCCTTCCATTTCGAGCCCTGCCGTGCGCCCAAACAGTGGTTCCCCCCCACATATGGGGTATCAGCGTACTCAGGACAAGTTGGGCAACAATTTTTGTGGTCCAATTTCTCCTCTTACCCTTGGGAAAATAACAAATTGGGGACTAAAACATCATGGTTGTGGAAAAAATATGATTTTTTTTCTTCACGGCTCTACATTATAAACTTGCGTGAAGCACTTGGGGGTTCAAAGTGCTCACCACACATCTAGATAAGTTCCTTAGGGGGTCTAGTTTCCAAAATGGGGTCACATGTGGGGGGTTTCCACTGTTTAGGCACATCAGGGAATCTCCAAACGCGACATGGCGTCCAATCTCAATTCCCACCAATTTTAGTTTGGGAAAGTCAACGGCGCTCCTTCCATTCTAAGCCCTTCCGTGCACCCAAACAGTGGTTTTCCCCCACATATAGGGTATTGGCGTACTCAGGAGAAATGGCACAACAACTTTATCAGTCCATTTTCTCCTTTTTCCCTTGTGAAAATAAAAAAAATGTTTGTAATAGATCATTTTTGTGACTAAAAAGTAAAATGTTCATTTTTTCCTTTCACATTGCTTCAGCTCCTGTGAAGCACCTGAAGGGTTAATAATCTTCTTGATTGTGGTTTTGAGTACCTTGAGGGGTGCAGTTTTAGAATGGTGTCACTTTTGGGCATTTTCTACCATATAGATCCCTCAAAGTGACTTCAAATGTGAGGTGGTCCCTAAAAAAAATGGCTTTGTAAATTTTGTTGTAAAAATGAGAAATCGCTGGTCAACTTTTAACCCTTATAACGTCCTAACAAATAAAAAATTTTGTTTCCAAAATTGTGCTGATGTAAAGCAGAGATGTTAGAAATGTTATTTCTTAACTATTTTGTGTGACATATTTCTCTGTTTTAAGGGAATAAAAATTCAAAGTTTGAAAATTGCAAAATTTTCAAAATTTTCGCCATATTTGCGTTTTTTTCAAAAATAAACGCAAGGTATATGGAAGAAATTTTACCACTAACGTGAAGTACAATATGTCACGAGAAAACAATCTCAGAATCGCGAATATCCGTTGAAGCGTTCCAGAGTTATAACCTCATAAAGAGACAGTGGTCAGAATTGTAAAAATTGGCCCGGTCATTAACGTGCAAACCACCCTTGGGGGTGAAGGGGTTAAGGTCAGTGAAAAAACCTTGTTATTTGTCATATGACTGCTTGCACCAGAATCTATACACCATATATGCTTTGCAGATAAGCCTGTACTGGCATTAAATTCAGCTTCAACACATGCAGAATCTTCCTCTACAAGAATCTTCCTTTTCGAGCTGACTCATTCTTGCTTTCCAAATTCTGCAGTCTGCTTTAAGGTGGCCGGGCTTTTTACAGACAAAACATTCATGAGTTTCTCTTAGATTGCTCTAATATTTAGTGAAATCCTGTGTCTTTAATGCTGTTTCTGCTCTGAATCCACTACTACTGCTTACATGCTGCGTTTTTCTCTTGAATTCATCCACAAGTTTGCCTTTAACATACTCTAGTGTCAGCTCATCATCTGGCCATGCATCTAGTGCAGTCACGAGTGTGTCATAACTCCTGGAAGACCACTTAATAGAAGTGCAGCAACATGAAAATCTTTAATTTCTTTTCCAATACTCCTGAGACGCTCCACAATCTCTAGGGTGTTTCTTATATAGTCCTGCATATTCTGTCCATCACTTAGCTTAGACTGATACATCTTTCCCATGAGATAAAGCTTATTGCTGAGATTTGATCTTTCATGCAATTTCTGTAACTCATCCCACATCTCCTTTGCAGTTGCACACTTGCATATATGCAAAATCTGATTATCATCTGCTCTGAGGGAGATCCTGCTTTGTGTTTTCTGATTCTACTCTGGCCAATCATCTGGTAATGGATGAGGCACTTGTTTCTGAGTATATTTCCACGTGCCTTCTCTAAGTTATGAGCAGCATCTTCACCTTGAATTTCCAGGACTGGTAGTTCTGGTTAGTGAGGCTTGGCACTGAGAACTTGACAGGATTGCTGCTAGTGGACATCTCTGTTGCTCTGTGCTGCTTTTGCTTTGGGCTTCTGTTGAGGTGTTACTCTGATGTTCTGTGTCACTCTGGGCACATAACCTGTTGGCAGCTGATTATTCAGGATACTCTCCAAACGTGTGACAACAGAGCTTCTTTATTAAGGAACAAACAGGAACAATATATGATAAGCTTAATAGATCAGAAATAAATCATTTATGGGTAGCACGGTGGCTTAGTGGATAGCACTACAGCCTTGCAGCGCTGGGTTTAAATCCCACCTAGGACAACATCTACAAGGAGTTTGTATGTTCTCCCCGTGTTTGCATGGGTTTCCTCCAGGTACTCCAGTTTCCTCTCACTCTCCAAAAACATACTGATAGGGAATCTAGATTGTGGGCCCCATCAGGGACAGCGACAATAATGTGTGCAAACTGTAAAGTGCTGCAGAATATGTTAGCGCTATATAAAAATAAGATTATTATTATTATTTGTGTGCCTCTGTCTGTGCAGCATCTACAGCAGGCTACTTCTCTCATACACAGAAGCAGGAAAAACAGGAAATACAGTCACATCCTCTTCCTGTGTGAGCCTCTGGGAGTTTTTTTTAACTTTATAAACAGCATACAAATCTATCAACTAAACACTCATAGACAGGATAGGAGTTGTTGCACCAAACATATTCCAACATTAGCAACAGTTCATCTCAATATTTTTGTTATATATCCTTTGTTGGCAATGACAGAGGTCAAACGTTTTCTGTAAGTCTACACAAGGTTGGCACACACTGTTGGTGGTATGTTGGCCATTCCTCCATGCAGATCTCCTCTAGAGCAGTGATGTTTTAGGCCTGTCGCTGGGCAACACAGACTTTCAAATCCCTCCAAAGGTTTTCCATGGGGTTGAGTTCTGGAGACTGGCTAGGCCACTCCAGGACCTTCATATGCTTCTTATGAAGCCACTCCTTCATTGCCCTGGTTGTGTGCTTGGGATCATTATCATGCTGAAAGACCCATCCATGTTTCATTTTTAATGTCCTTGCTGATGGAAGGAGGTTTGCACTCAGAATCTCATGATACATGGCACTATTCATTCTTTCATGTACACTGATCAGTGGTCCTGGTCCCTTTGCAGAGAATCAGCCCCAAAGCATGATGTTGCCACCCCCATCCTTCACAGTAGGTATGGTGTTCTTTGGATGCCACTCAGCATTCTGTCTCCTCCAAACACAAAGAGTTTTGTTTCTACTAAACAGTTCTACTTTGGTTTCATCAGACCATATGACATTCTCCCAATACTCTTCTGGATAATCCAAATGCTCTCTAGTAAACTTCAGATGAGCCCAGACATGTACTGGCTTAAGCAGGGGGACATGACTGGCATTGCAGGATCTGAGTCCCTGGCGGCGTAGTGTGTTACTGGTGGTAGCTTTTGTTACGGTGGTCCCAGCTCTATGCAGGTCATTCATTAGGTCCCCCCATGTGGTTCTGAAATTTTTGCTCACCGTTCTTGTGATCATTTTGACCCCACGGGGTGAGATCTTACGTGGAGCCCCAGATCAAGGGAGATTATCAGTGGTCTTGTATGTCTTCCATTTTCTTATTATTGCTCCCACAGTTGATTTCATCATACCAAGCTGCTTGCCTATTGCAGATTCTGTCTTCCCAGCCTGGTGCAGGGCTAAAATTTTGTTTCTGGTGTCCTTCGACAGCTCTTTGGTCTTCACCATAGTGGAGTTTGGAGTGTGACTGTTTGAGGTTGTGGACAGGTGTCTTTTATACTGATAACAAATTAAAACAGGTGCCATTACTACATGTAAAGAGTGGAGGACAGAGGAGCCTTTTAAAGAAGAAGTTACAGGTCTGTGAGAGACAGAAATCTTGCATGTTTTTAGGTGACCAAATACTTATTTTCCAGCATAATTTGCAAAATAAATCTTGCCAAATCAGACAAGGTGATTTTCTGGATTTGTTTTCTCTTTTTGATTCTCATAGTCGTGGTCTACCTATGATGTCAATTACAGGCCTCTCATCTTTTTAAGTGGGATAACTTGCACAATTGGTGGCTGAATAAATACTTTTTTCACCACTGTAGGTATATAGATGTCTATGACATATACAATTAGTACAGTGTGTGTGCAGCTTACTGTACATGTATTTAATTAATAAAATATTTTTTTCTGAAACAAATGGCGTGGGCTCCAATGTTATTTTCGTAACTAGCAGAGGGAAATCTGATGGCTGGGGGCCGATGTTTATAGTCTGGGAAGTGGTTAATACCCATGGAGCTTCCCAGGCTATTAATATCAGCTCACAGCTGTATACTTAGCCTTTACAGGCTATTAAAATGGGGTCCCTAAAAGAAATGACGTAGGGTCCCTCTATGATAACCAGTAAAGGCTATGCAGACAGCTGCGGGCTGATATTAATAACCTAGGAAGGGGCCATGGAAACTGCCCCCAGGCTAAAAACATCAGCTCTCAGCCACCCCAGAAAAGGCGCATCTCTTAAATGAATCTGTGTCTTTCTTTCAATTAAGACTTTTTTCTGTGTGTCTGTTTTTTCATATACCGTATATACTCATGTATAAGCCGACCCGTGTATAAGCCGACCCCCTAATTTTGCCACAAAAAACTGGGAAAACTTATTGACTCGCGTATAAGCCTAGGGTGAAAAATGATTATGCCCCCATATGATGCTCCACAGATTATGCCCCCATATGCTGCACAGATTATGCCCAATATGCTTCAGAGATTATGCCCCCATATGCTCCAGATTATGCCCCATATATTCCACAGATTATGCCTCCGTATGATCCACAGATTATGCCCCCATATGCTCCATATTTTGCCCCCATATGCTCCAGATTATGCCCATATATGTTCCACAGCTTATGCCCCCATATTATGCCCCCATATGCTCCATATTTTGCCCCATATGCTCCATATTATGCCCCCATATGTTCCACAGCTTATGCCCCCATATTATGCCCCCATATGCTCCATATTATGCCCCCATATGTTCCACAGCTTATGCCCCCATATTATGCCCCCATATGCTCCATATTATGCCCCCATATGCTCCATATTATGCCCCATATGTTCCACAGCTTATGCCCCCATATTATGCCCCCATATGCTCCATATTATGCCCCCTTATGCTCCATATTATGCCCCATATGTTCCACAGCTTATGCCCCCATATGCTCCATATTATGCCCCTTTATGCTCCATATTATGCCCCCATATGTTCCACAGCTCATGCCCCATATGCTCCATATTATGCCCCCATATGTTCCAGATTATGCCCCATGTGCTGCTGCAAAAAAAATAAAAAAAATGACATACTCACCTCTCGTCGCTGGGGGCCAGGTGCCGGGGTCACCGCTCACTCAGAACCCCGGCACCTGTGATATTTACCTGCTGTCCTCTCTGCACCGCAGCGCTGCGTCCTCTTCCTGCTCCTCGGCAGTGAATGATCTGGCAGGGGGCGCGGTGCTCACTAATGACATCATCACGCCCTCTGCTGATCATTCACCGCCAGAGAAGTCAGACGAGGACGCAGCACAGCGGTGGAGAGAAGACAGGTAAATATCGCTGTACTCACCTCTCCGCCGCGCGTCCCTGCAGCTTCTCCCGGCGATCTCTGCAGCGCTTCCTTCCTACAGCGGTCACATGGTACAGCTCATTAAAGTCATGAATATGTGCATATTCATGACTTTAATGAGCGGTGCCATGTGACTGCTGCAGGAAGGAGCCGGAGATCGTGGGAGAAGCAGGGGGGCTGCAGAGACCGCGGCGGCGGAGAGGTGAGTATAATCCGACACCCCCGCTCCCCCTCCCCCGCCGACCCCCGTATATGACCCGCGTATAAGCCGAGAGGGGGACTTTCAGCCCTAAAAAATGGGCTGAAAATCTCGGCTTATACATGGGTATATACGGTAATGTGATTATGGGGTTAGTAATGGGGGCATCTTATTGACACCTCTCCAATACTTACCTCGGGGCTTGATTTCACCTGACAATACAAAGGTGATATCAACTCCCCCAACTGTCACCCCACTTGCCACTGCTACAGGGCAAATGGGAAGAGCTAGTTTAAGTGCCAGAATTGACATATCTTAGAGATACACCTTTTCTGGGGTGGCTGAGAGCTGATGTTTTTAGCCTGGGGGCAGTATCCATGGCACCTTCCTAGGCTATTAATATCATCCCACTGCTGTCTGCATAGCCTTTGCTGATTATTAATTATAGGGGGACCCTACACCATTTTTTTAACGGTCCTCCATTTTAATAGCCAGTAAAGGCTAAGTATACAGTTGTGAGCTGATATTAATAGCCTGGGAAGCTCCATGCACATTACCCCCTTCCCAGGCGATAAACATCGGCGCCCAGAGGTCAGCTTTCCTCTGCTGGTTACTAAAATTGCGTGGGAGCCATGCCATTTTTTTTCCAAAAAATAATCTTTTATTAATTAAATACATGTACAGTAAGTTGCACACATACTGTACTAATTGCATTTGTCACAGACATCTGTATATCTACCTATTATATTTGTATTTACTGTATGTAATCCATCTCTGCTACCCAGTTGGCTCCTGCAGTGATTTAACAATGCACGGCAAATGAATTGCCAGCTTTTCTTCTCTGTCTGTCTATCTTTGTAAGATATATACATATATATATATATGTGTCACTAACATCTATATATCTATTCTATTCTAACCTGTCAGTGTGATTTTACTGTACGCGGCACATGAATTGCAGTCTTTTCAAAGGACATTGGTGCGTAAAAATCAGACAGCACCTGCATAGTCTGAGTGCTGTGCGATTTTTTTACATTTTTTTTCACCCATAGGCTTGCATTGGCGAGTCTTGGGCAAATCTCAGTAACAATCGCAGCATGCTACGATTTAACATGCACGCCAAATATGGCTGAGAAAATAAA
>JARQOD010000003.1:236536453-236669257 GCA_033576555.1 Oophaga sylvatica
CAGGCCTTAGCGTCTCTATTCCCATTGCCTTTAGTGGTGGCTCATGGGTTAATAAGGGGTTAATGTCACCTTCTGTAAAAAGTAATAAAATAAAAAAACAACAATATCCATACCTCTCCACCGTTCAGTCAGGTCCCTGCTGCAATCCTTCACAAGGGGTTAACTAGTTTACAGCAGGGAGCGGTGCTAATGCTACCGGCCCGGCTGTAAACCACTGCAGAATGAGTGAATTCATGTCTGTGCAGGAACCCCGGCTGACTGGAGATGAACTCAGGAGCGTGGGAAAGTTTCTTAATAAATATAAATACAGTATATGTGTTTGCGTATGTACAGGGGTTGGACAAAATAATGGAAACACCTGTTTTGGCATCATAATCTTCGAACATGTTATAAACATGCAAACCGTGACATATGGTAATGTTTTGTAGTTGATTATTTGCGTTATGTGATATGTGTATGTAAATTAACTGTTTGTTTTGCATAATTGTAAGAACATTGATGAGAACCTGATACCAATAGCAGACCTCTCGGATTTTCAAAGAGGCCAAATTGTTGGTGCTAGTATGGCAGGCACTAGTGTAACCGAAAGTGCCCGAATGCTTGGCGTGTCAAGAGGTACTGTCTCCAAAGTAATGACTGCGCTTGAAAGAGAAGGAAAAACGTCCGCAGCAAAGCACAGGTCCGGCCAAAAGTCGAAGTTGACTGAGAGAGACCGTCGGACTCTAAAGCGAATTGTGAGAGAGGATCGCAAGACCACAGCTCCAAAAATCACTGCTGAGCTCAATGAACACCTACAGAACCCAGTTTCCATGAAAACTGTTAGTCGGGAGCTGAACAAATCTGGATTCCACGGAAGAGCTGCAATTCGAAAACCGCTGCTCTCAATAAAAAAATGTTTCCAAGCGTTTAGAGTGGTGAAGAAACCTCCAGAATTGGTCCCTCGAGCAGTGGAAACATGTGATATTCTCAGAAGAATCATCGTTTACCCTATTTCCGACCTCCTGCCGCATGTACGTTTGGAGACAGCCGAAAGAAGCATTCCATCCAGACTGCCTTCTCCCAACCGTAAAACATGGCAGAGGTTCTGTGATGACTAGTGTTGAGCAATACTGCTCGATATCTAAAAATATCGGATCGGAATGGTATCGCCGATATCACTAAATATCGTCGATATCCGATTCCGATAACGGAAGTCCAATGTAAGTCTATGGGAACCAAATATCGACATTAAAAAAAAACATTCTTGCCTTGTTGGTTAATTGTACATGAAGGAAAACAACAAAGACTAATGTAGAATGTATTGGGGGAGGTTGAGGAGACAATAAAGGCATACATGTTTAACCCAATGCATTGGAATAGCATTAATATATTTTTTTTTGGAAATACGTTTGGATTGACTAACAAATTGACAATGTTGTTAACCTTTTTTCTATTTTGGCAAATATGTATGTTTCACAGCTTCCATGCTCTTCACCTTTTTAACTTTTGCCAGTGCCACACTTTCTCCTTCATAATCTTCAGCAGCATCATCTTTCTCATCAAATTATTCTTCATCTTCACCTTCTTAATCTTCTTCTTAAACTTCTTGCTATTCATGTTTTTCTTTACATTACTCATATTGTTATTATTAAACTAATTAATCTTCTTCATATTCAAATTCTTCATCTTCTTCCTCTTCATCTTCTTCATCATATTCTTATTTGTGACAGAGATTCCTGTACTTGTAATCTGTAAAAGTATGAATTGTTCATCCTTCCGTTCTTGCTGTCACAAAAGATTTAAATTACAACAGTATTTGTCCGTGTTCAGTTTAGCCTGCAGCAGCAGGCATTTTCCAGGGGCACCACGAGGAGGAACGGACTCACCCCCATACACTGCTTAGTCTTCTTCTGCTTAGAATTTAGAGCATATATTTTGCTCTTCATTTTGGTCTTATACTTCATGTTCTTCTGCTTTTTGATCTTCTGCTTATTGTTCTTCTGTCTCTTGTTCTGTATCTTGTAGTTTGTCTTAACCTTCTTTGTCCTGTTGGTGATCTTCTTCTGGGTAATCTTTTATTTTTTCTTTGTGATGGTGTTCAGGCTGGTTGGCTTCATGCTCGTCGTCCTTGTTGTCGTCATCTTCTTCTGGGTGGTCTTTAAGGTCGTCTAATTTCCGAGAAACAGCTGACGTTACTGGAACCCTGACGGGTATCAGATGGAGCAAGAGACAATGGAAGTAACGAGGACCAGCTGACTGTGCTGGAACCCGGACGGGTAGCAGAAGGAAAAGAGGCAATGTCACAACCGAGTACCAGCTGACGTTACTGTGACACGGTTACTAAGCAGGAGGTACCTGTGCTCCAAAGCACTACCAAGGACCAGCAGACGTTGGTGGAACTCGGATACGGAGATGGAGGCACCTAGGCCAAAGGCACTGGGGAGAACCAGTTGACGGTACTGGACCCCGGACGGGTAGCAGAAGGAAAAGAGGCAATGTCACAACCGAGTACCAGCTGACGTTACTGTGACACGGTTACTAAGCAGGAGGTACCTGTGCTCCAAAGCACTACCAAGGACCAGCAGACGTTGGTGGAACTCGGATACGGAGATGGAGGCACCTAGGCCAAAGGCACTGGGGAGAACCAGTTGACGGTACTGGACCCCGGACGGGTAGCAGAAGGAAAAGAGGCAATGTCACAACCGAGTACCAGCTGACGTTACTGTGACACGGTTACTAAGCAGGAGGTACCTGTGCTCCAAAGCACTACCAAGGACCAGCAGACGTTGGTGGAACTCGGATACGGAGATGGAGGCACCTAGGCCAAAGGCACTGGGGAGAACCAGTTGACGGTACTGGACCCCGGACGGGTAGCAGAAGGAAAAGAGGCAATGTCACAACCGAATACCAGCTGACGTTACTGTGACACGGTTACTAAGCAGAAGGTACCTGTGCTCCAAAGCACTACCAAGGACCAGCAGACGTTGGTGGAACTCGGATACGGAGATGGAGGCACCTAGGCCAAAGGCACTGGGGAGAACCAGTTGACGGTACTGGACCCCGGACGGGTAGAAGAACGCACCCATGAAAATGTAAGTTGACAGGACGCAAGCCGTCCGCAGTTACCGAATCACACAGTCCTACAGTGGGTGCTTGTCCTATTGTCACAATGGAAACCGCCTTTATTTACATATCCCACAGCACACATAGGAATCACCTAAACTGCAGGCACCATAGAATCGGCTAACCCGAATGCAACACGACAGCACAACTTATTGGAGGATAATTGACGTTCACACTGCCAGGAAACAGCTGTCGTGCTGTAACCAGGCTGGCCAGGAGTCAGTACCCTGCCAATTACTTACGAGCAACAAATGGCGGTGTTGTAGCCCAGGGAGTAGAGTTCAGGTGGTAGAAAGATGAACATAACAGGAGACATGGAAAACGTTGCCAAACAGTTATTTAATCTGAAAACGGACAGGCAAATTCAGGTGAGATCCATGCCTTGTTCATTTTCAAAAAAGTAAGCCGGTCTACATTCTCTGAGGATAGTCGCATGCGACGGTCTGTTACTACACCACCTGCAGCACTAAAGACACGCTCAGATAATACACTGGCAGCAGGGCAAGCCAGCACCTCCAATGCATACTGGCTAAGCTCTGGCCATGCATCCAACTTAGAGACCCAAAATTTGAAAGGGGAAGAGGCATCTGTGAGTACACTTAGAGGGAAAGCCAAGTAGTCTGTCACCATCTTACAGAAACGTTTCTTCATGGTGACTGGAGCCGTCTCGGATGGTGTAGACCTTGCTGGCGCTGTCACAAAACTTTGCCACATTTGTAACATACAGCTCTTGCCCTGTGCAGAGGCGCTGCTTCTGCTCCCTCTTGTTGTAGAGGTGTCTACACTGCCTCGACGCACAGAGCTGCTTTGTAAAGCAGTAGCAGCAGCAGCAGCTCTCTCGGCTGGAATGTACAACAGTATGGATTGCACCAGTGTGTCTTGGTACTCCTGCATTTTACGGTCCCGGTTCACCGGTGTGATGAGGGTTTGTAAGTTGTCCCGGTAGCGAGGGTCTAGGAGGGTGTACACCCAATAATCTGACGTGGTGAGAATGTGGGCGATGCGGCGGTCGTTTCTCAGGCACTGAAGCATGAAATCAACCATGTGCTGCAGACTCCCAACTGGCCAACAAAGGCTGTCCTCTGGAAGAGGCGTCATCTCTGCCTCCTCTGCATCACCCCACCCTCGCTCTACATACTGACTAGAGCGTTGTGTACCTCCCTCTGTAGGGATTTCTTCCTCCTCCATTGACCTCCTCCTCTCATCCTCCTCACAAAGTGAGCCCTGCCCAGCCCTTTGTGAGGAACCACGTTGCGCTGACTGTCCTGAAGGTAATTTAATTTGTGACTCCTCATCCTCCACCTCTTCCAAAACCTCTTCCTTTAGTGCTTTCAGTGATTTCTGAAGCAGGCAGATAAGGGGGACAGTCATGCTGACTAGTGCATCATCTGCACTCGCCATCCGCGTTGAGACATCAAACGCACGCAAAACGTCGCAGATGTCCTTCATAGAGGCCCACTCAGTAGTGGTGAAGTGTGAACGGCGCAAATTGCGAGTTGATTGCGCCTGTTGCAGCTGATACTCCATTACTGCTGGCTGCTGCTCACACAGCCGCTCCAACATATGTAACGTGGAATTCCACCTGGTGGGTACGTCACATATGATGCGATGTTCAGGAAGGCGAAATCTGACTTGCAGAGCTGCAATGCGCGATCTGGCCATGCTGGAACGTCGCAAGTGAGCGCACTCTAGGCGGACCTTGTGCAGCAGTGCATCAAGATCCGGATAGTCCCTCAAAAAACTCTGCACGACCAAGTTGAGCACATGTGCCAGACATGGTATGTGAGTGAGGTTGCCAAGGCCCAGAGCTGCCACCAGATTTCGGCCATTGTCACACACTACCAAGCCTGGCTGGAGATTAGCTGACAAAAACCACACGTCGCTCTCCTGCTTGATGGCATCCCAGAGCTCCTGCGCTGTGTGGCTTCGATTCCCCATGGAAATTAATTTCAGGACGGCCTGTTGACGTTTGGCCACGGCTGTGCTCATATCGGTCGCAACAGGTAAGCGTTCACGGGTCCATGTGGAGGTATACCGTGACGGCTCGTGCAGCGATGATTCTGAGGAACTGGAGTAGGAGGAGGAATCAATGTGTACAGACTGGATTCCTGCAATCCTTGGAGTTGGCAGAACACGTACAGCGCCACTGGCAAGATCTGTACCCGGCTCCACAACATTGACCCAATGGGCAGTGAGGGAAAGGTATCGTCCCTGGCCATGGGTACTGGTCCACGCATCGGTGGTCAGGTGGACCCTGCTACTGACGGCGTTTAGTAGCGCATGTTTAATGTTTCCCTCGACATGTTTTTGCAGAGCAGGGACAGCTTGCCTGCTGAAATAAAATCGGCTTGGCACATTATATTGTGGGACTGCCAATGCCATAAAGTTCCTGAAACTGTCAGTCTCCACCAGCCTGAATGACAGCATTTCAAGGGACAGGAGTTTTGCAATGCCAGCATTCAGAGCCTGTGCTCGTGGATGGTTTGCCGAGTATGGCCGTCTTTTATCCCATGCCTGTGGTACCGATGGCTGTTTTTTGTTCTGGGAGTGTGACGATAACTGTGAACTTGCTGCTGTGGGTGGAATAACAGTTTGTCTATGGACAACAGTGACCGAGGTTCTTCCATGGAGATCCTGTGAGGAAGCCGAACCAGGTGTGTGTGAGCTGGAGGTAGAGGCTCAACACGACCTGAAGATGTAGGTGCTGCTGTAGGTTGGCTTACATCTCTAGTGTGTCTTTGTAACTCAGCTACGTGCTTTGTCCGTACATGTTTCCACATATTTGTGGTATTCAGGTTACTGATATTTTTACCTCTTTTAACTTTTTGCTTACACAGCTTGCATTGAACATAGCAAATATCATCTACAAGTCTGTCAAAAAAGGACCACGCAGTGCAAGTCATGGGAGCGCCAATTTTGACATTTCTAAGAGAACTGCTCCCAACAGGTGCCAAACTAGAGGCTACAGGCAAGCGAGTCTGCAGCCTACCTCTCCCTCCTCTTTGTACCGTTGGGACAATCTCTTCCTCAGAGCTGCTCCCACCACCTTCCTGTTGCTCACGCCATGTTGGGTCTCGGACTTCATCATCTCCACTACCCTCTTCCAACACCTGCTGCTGTTGGATGGTCTGGGCAGCACCATGCTCCACAAAACCTGGCACCTGAGTCTCATCATCATCATAAGATGCGTTCTGCGGTGTGCTGTCCATCGGCACTGGCTCACCCGCCTCTTCAGATTGAGAGAGACACAGCTGTTGCGCATCACTGCATACTCCCTCTTCTTCAAATTGCAGAATGCTGCTTGCCTGTGCCCGTGTTTGCGAGCCAACAGATTCTGAGAACAGAAGCAGAGACTCAGCTGGCTCCTGTACAGAACTCTCTGACTGCCTGGTCAATTTGACAGGCGGTGAACAGACAGATGGTTGCTCAACAGTGTTGTGTTCCTGAGAGGAGGTGGAAGGAATTGAAGTCGATGCATTGGCTGCCATCCAACCAACAACGGCTTCAAATTGTTCTTCCTGCAGCAGGGGGGCACGCCGAGCTCCTACCAAAGTGCGCATAAAGGAACGCTCATGGGTAAAACTGGTGGATGCTGTGTCACTGAGGGCGGCAGCAGCCACAGAATCCCCACGTCCTCTCCCTGCTGAAACTCCACGGCCACGACCACGTGCCTTACTCACTGACTTCTTCATCTTGGTAGATTGATAAAGAAAGTCAGAAAAGTTATAAGGCCTAAGTGTGGTTATTACGCAGAGACTGAAGTGAACACTGAAACACAACTGTTCACAATCTGTGAAAGGCTACTCCTTTGTCTACTTCTATAGTGTTTGCAACCAATGTATTGGATACGGATGGAAGCGCGTCACACTAATAGATTATATTTTAAATGGAATGGAGCAGAACCAATTGGAGATAAATGAAAAGGATGAGGCACTGAGACACGCTCAGCAGAGTACAAGCAGCAGTGCTTGAACAAGTAACTGGAGCGTGATGTGCACTCAAAAAATAAAAAACACAGACTGAAGTGAACACTGAAACACAACTGTTCACAATCTGTGAAAGGCTACTCCTTTGTCTACTTCTATAGTGTTTGCAACCAATGTATTGGATACGGATGGAAGCGCGTCACACTAATAGATTATATTTTAAATGGAATGGAGCAGAACCAATTGGAGATAAATGAAAAGGATGAGGCACTGAGACACGCTCAGCAGAGTACAAGCAGCAGTGCTTGAACAAGTAACTGGAGCGTGATGTGCACTCAAAAAATAAAAAACACAGACTCAAGTGGACACTGAAACACAACTGTTCACAATCTGTGAAAGGCTACTCCTTTGTCTACTTCTATAGTGTTTGCAACCAATGTATTGGATACGGATGGAAGCGCGTCACACTAATAGATTATATTTGAAATGGAATGGAGCAGAACCAATTGGAGATAAATGAAAAGGATGAGGCACTGAGACACGCTCAGCAGAGTACAAGAAGCAGTGCTTGAACAAGTAACTGGAGCGTGATGTGCACTCAAAAAATAAAAAACACAGACTGAAGTGAACACTGAAACACAACTGTTCACAATCTGTGAAAGGCTACTCCTTTGTCTACTTCTATAGTGTTTGCAACCAATGTATTGGATACGGATGGAAGCGCGTCACACTAATAGATTATATTTTAAATGGAATGGAGCAGAACCAATTGGAGATAAATGAAAAGGATGAGGCACTGAGACACGCTCAGCAGAGTACAAGCAGCAGTGCTTGAACAAGTAACTGGAGCGTGATGTGCACTCAAAAAATAAAAAACACAGACTGAAGTGAACACTGAAACACAACTGTTCACAATCTGTGAAAGGCTACTCCTTTGTCTACTTCTGTAGTGTTTGCAACCAATGTATTGGATACGGATGGAAGCGCGTCACACTAATAGTTAAATTGCATGGAGCTGCAAGAATTACACTGAAGAAAAAAAAAGAGTCTGTGAATGACACGTGCAGATGCCTACAGACAGCGTTGCATGCAGAGCAAACTGCAGCGTCACCTGCACTCACACACACCTTGCAGAGCTGTTAAAACAACACTGCAGGCAAAAGGAAGCTTTACACAGCGGTTGGTGCTAGCCTGCCTACAGCACAGTACACTAAATCGCAATCTCTAACTGTCCCTCAGAGTCAGCACAGCAGCGTTCTGTCCCTTACTGAATTCACAGCACAGTGACGCTAAAATGGCGGCGGCGCCTTTTATAGTGCATTCTGACATCATTTCAGCATCCAATCACAGCCATGCCATTAGTTAACATGACCGCAGCAGTACAGGATGTGCCCACACTTCTTAGGATTCCTCATTGGCTGACTAAAATCACATTGCCTCTCAAAGAATTATGGGAACTTCCGATTCCGGTATACGATATATGGAAAATATCGAAACTAAGTATCGAAAGGCCGATAGAGCTAATATCGGCCGATACCCGATACTTGCGGTATCGTATCGCTCAACACTAGTGATGACCTGGGGTGCTATTTCGTGGAGATCCGCGGGGCCAAAGATATCCCTTCATGGAAGAATTAACAGCCACGATTATTTAGGCATTTTGGGCGACCAAGTGCATCCTATGGTTCAAGCACTGTTCCCAGAGGGGAACGCCATCTTTCAGGATGATAATGCACCAATTCATACAGCTAGAATCGTTAAAGCATGGCACGGGGAACATTATAATGAAGATGAGCATCTCATCTGGCCCCCACAATCCCCAGACCTCAACATTATTGAGCATTTATGGTCGTTTTTAGAGATTCAAGTTAGATGTCGATTTCCGCCGCCATCGTCGCTCAAAGAACTGGAGGGTGTTCTAACTGAAGAATGGGCTAAAATTCCTTTGGAAACAATTCACACCTTGTATGAATTTATACCTCGGAGAATTGAGGCTGTAATCGCCGCAAGAGGTGGACCTACTCCATATTAAACTAACTTTTGTTGATGTTTCCAGGTGTTTCCATTATTTTGTCCAACCCCTGTATATATATATATATATATATATATATATATATTCTATGTGTATATATGTACATGTCAGTGTGATTTTACTGTACAGCGCTCTGAATTGCCAGCTGTTCAACAACAGATCCGTCGAAAACCGGAAGAAACGGATAAAAGAACTGATGCGACTGATCCGTCAAAACAACAGATTGTGACTGACGGCAAAAAACTGATGTGTGAAAGAGGCCTTATAGATAACAATAATAATAATCTTTTTATATAGCGCCATCATATTCCGCAGCGCTTTACAGTTTAACAGTTTCAAAACACAAGTCATAAGTAACAACGTTAACAGATGCGTCATTTCTGGGGTGGCTACGGGCTGGTATTTGTAGCCAGGGGAGCCAATATCCATGGCCCCTTCCTAGACTATGAATATTAGCCCACAGCAGTCTGCGTAGCCTTTCTGGCTATAAAATATAGGGGAACCCCACATCATTTTTTTTTAGGTCCCCCTATTTTAGTAGCCAGTAAAGGTTATGCAGACAGCTGCGGGCTGATATTCATAGCCTGGAAAGGATCCATGGGTATTTCCCCCTTCCCAGGCTACAAAAAAGTGTTGTTTAAAAAAAAAATGGCGTGGGCTCCAGTGCAATTTTCTGCACCAGAGGGGGAAAGCCAACGGCAGGGGGCCAATATTTGTAGCCTGGGAAGGGGGAAATACTCAAGGCTCCTTCCCAGGCTATGAATATCAGCCCGCAGCTGTCTGCATATCCTTTACTGGCTATTAAAATAGGGGAACCCCCCCAAAAAATGACGTGGGGCCCGCCTATATTTTATAGCTAGAAAGGCTATTAGCTGCGGGCTAATATTCATAGCCTAGGAAGGGGCCATGGATATTGGGAAATTGGACAGGATCGTGTCCTGGTCCCCCCCAGGACCAAGAAACAGGTGATGTCCTTCCTGGGCACTGCAGGGTACAATAGGCGCTGTGAGTTGGCCTTCTGGGCTTTGAAAACAGCCCTGTGCAACTCTCCTGTGTTAAAAGCAGTCGACAGCAGTTGGCCATTCCTGGTACTGACCGACGCCAGCGAGTTTAGCCTCGGTGCTGTGCTTAGCCAGGTCGACTTGGGGAACCCGACGTGTTGTACATGAGCCAGAAGCTTCTGCCGAGGGAAGTGGCCTATTCCACCATCGAGAAGGAGTGTCTGGGCACTGCAACGTTTACAGCCCTTCCTGTGCTATATGGGGCTACATTGTACTATATGGGGATGCATTGTAATCTATAGGGGCTGAATTATGCTCTATTGGGACAGCATTATACTCTATGGGGCTGCATTATACACTATGGGGTATATTATACACTATGGGGCGGTATTATACTATATTGGGCTGCATTATACTTTATGGGGCTGCACTGTACTATAAGGGACTGCATTATACTATATGGGACTGCATTATACTCTGTGGGGCTGTATTATACTCTATAAGGCTGTGTTATACTCTAACAGGATGCATTATACTTTATGAGGCTGCATTGTACTATTTGGGGCTACATTATACTCTACAGGTCTAAATTATGCTCTGTGGTGCTGCATTGTAATCTATAGGGCTGCATTATTCTCTATGGGGCTGCATTATACTTTTACTCTATGGGTGCTGCATTATGCTATGTTAGGCTGCATTGAACTGTATGGGGCTGCATTATACTCTATGGGAGCTGCATTATAATCTATGTTGGCTGCATTGTGCTATATGTTGGCTGCATTATACTCTATGGAACTGCATTGTACTATATTGGCTGAATTGAACTATATGTGGTTGCATTATTCTCTGTGGGGCTACATTATACACTATGGGGGCTGCATTGTACTTTATGGGGCGGCATTGTAATGTATAGGTCTGCATTATACTGTATGAGGCTGCATTGTACTCTATGGGGCTATATTATACTATATGAGGCTGCATTGTACTCTATGGGGCTGCGTTACACTCTATGGGACTGCATTATACTATATGAGTACTCTGTGGGGCCACATTGTACATTTTGGGGCCACAGTGTACTCTGTCAAGGACTATGGGGAGTGCATTATTCTATAAGTACTATATGGGGGCTGCATTATACTCTATCAAGGAACATAGGCTGTGTATTATACTATATATACTATATGGGAGCAGCATTATTCTGTATGGTGAACTATGGGGGTGCATTATACTGTATGGAGGACTGTGTGTAATGCATTATACTGTATGGAGGACTATGGGGAATGCATTATAGTATATGAAGGACTATGGGGTGCATTATACTATGGGGAGTGCATGATACTATATGGAGGATTATAGAGGATTATAGGGAGTGTATGATACTATATGGAGGACTATGGTGCACATTATACTATATGGAGAACTATGAGATGTGCATAATACTAGATTAAGGAATATGGGGTGCATTATGTCAAACAAGCAAAATGCTGCCTATTCATCGAATCATTGGTGTAACAACCTTGCCAGAATCACAGCATGGCCTCCCATCCCCCACCTACCTTACACACCAACTTACTCACTATTCCGGGTCATGCTATGAGTTCTGTCTTCTGCCGGCTCCATGCTGTATGCCTCATGTCTCCTGCCTGCTCTGTGCATGCTTCCTGGCTGTGTGCATAGGGTGGCGGCGCCAGCACTTATTGGTTCTTATAGAGTCAGTGTGCATCTTCCTATGGTCTCCCCAGCCAATTGCCAAGAGGCCTCTGGTACATAAGGCATCCCCGCCCACAGTAGGATGCCTGTGTAACGCTTTATCTCAGTGTCTTGCTGCTGAGCTGCCAGGTCCTGTCCTGTTTTTTGCCTTCTCTGGGGGTTAATACCCAGACCTGTTTATTGTGCTTTCATACCTTGGTCTATACCAGTGTTTCTTCATTAGTCCGTCACCCTGAGGGGCAGAATACCCAGGCCTTCGTCCTTAGTTCTTGTACCTGTTCCTGTACCTGACCTTGTCTGTATTCAGTCCTATTTCTGTGTCCGTTGTATCCTTGACTGTAGCCTTTCCCACCTGCTGTGTGTATCCTTGTGTCTATTGTGGCTCTGCTCTGTTCACCGCACCTAGTGGCTCTGCCGCGCGGTTCAGTCCTGCTTTCACTCTGCGGTTTCGTCCTGCCCTTGCTCCGCTCCTTGCGGTTCTGACTTGCTCCGCTCCTGCGATTCTGCCTTTTGCTCCACACTCCTGCGGTTCTGCCCTTGGCTCCGCACTCCTGCGGTTCTGCCTTTTGCTCCGCACTCCTGCGGTTCTGCCTTTTGCTCCGCACTCCTGCGGTTCTGCCTTTTGCTCCTCACTCCTGCGGTTCTACCTTTTGCTCTGCACTCCTGCAGTTCTGCTCTGCACTTGCTCCGCACCTTGCGGTTCTGCCTTGCTCCGCTCTTTGTGGTTCTACTCCCGTTCCTCTCCCTGCAGTTCCAGCTCCACCAGTCTGAACAGGTCCCTACCTGTTCCCATATATCTCTCATTCCAGTCTGTGTTTCCGTCCTTCCTGAATCAGCCCCAGCTTCTCCAGTCTGAACAGGTCCCTACCTATTCCCTTGTTCTATTCATACCTGCCCATGTTCCTGTGCCTTCCAAGTCAGTTCCTGTCCCTTCTGTCTCAGCCGTGTCCTGTCTGCCAGTGTCCCAGCCTTGTCTGCCTGTCTGCCAGTGTCTCAGTCGTGCCCGCCTGCCTGCGAGTGTCTCAGCCGTGCCCATCTGCCTGCCAGTGTCTCAGCCGTGCCCGCCTGTCTGCCAGTGTCTCAACCATGCCCGCCTGTTTGCCAAGAGTACCTGCCATGCCCGCCATAGTACCATTCGTGCCCGTCGACTCTTGCACGCACTTGTCATAGTGTTCTGGTTACAGTGGGATCAGCAGCCACACCCATTCTTTCAGATTGTTTCCACTGACTCATTGAATTGTACTGTGGAGTGCGATCTGAATATCGGATGAAACATGCAGAGAATTTTTCCTTTGACAGGCTCAGTCCCTGGAAAAAATCTGACATGTGCATGGCCCATTAGATTAACTTTGGTCCCGGAGCGATCCGACGTTTTGTTGGAACACACTGAGACCGAAAATATTTTCATCTTCACCTTCCATAGAATTAACACTTACCTGTGATAGTAATTGTACAATGCCAAAGTATTCTGCACCTCCAAATCTGATCATATAAATATGATGTATTTTTTTCTTTATCATCACACAATTCTAGAACAATCCATGGCTTCACCGACACTCTCCGCAGACACACACTGTGGGCTTTTTGACCCCCCCTTCCAGGTCCTTCTCACTACACACTCTGTGTAACGTGATACAAGTTTGCTAGCAGCTTCCCCCCCACTGAATAGCTTCATGACCAGCTGAAAAACCAGTTTGGCAGCTCTGAAAGCACATGGCAAGCCATCGATTTCTTTGTCCTGGTACAGTGTTCCTTTAAGATCAAATATAATGACTCCAATTAATGATAAAGATATGAAAGTTACATATTTGCATGCCCATCGGTAGACCTACACCCCAGTTAAATCTCTAGGATCCAGAACCAGCAGAATACGAGGAATGGATTTCTCCGTAAGCAGGTCATGTAGCCACTTCGTGCTTATACTTAAATGAACCCCCATGTCATGCTGAGCATAATGATAATTTTGTCGTTCTTCTACGAGGTTCACCCTAAGAGATATGGGTAATAGAGTATTTCCTAACTGTTCAGAAAGGGGAGTTCCCAACCACCCAGTGGGGTCAACCCGGGGGGAGTTCCTTAGTTTAGGGACCAACTATAAAACAGGGACAGCCATTTTGCAGGGTGTTCAGTGCTTGGAGGAGGACAGCATATAACATCCCTGCTGTGGACTGAATCCTGGTCCTTGGGAACCCCTCCCCCCATACACCACATGGCAACCATGATATGAAATAACTAAGTTTTTCACCTTTAATCCATTTTATTTTGTAATTGCTCTGTACATATTGTAATTGTCTCTCTTTTTAATATCTTGTATACTTTTTTAAACACCTCCTACTTTTTGGAGTAAAATATAAAATTTCTAGCTTAGTTTCTCCTGGCTCTATAAACGTATATTCACGACCTCCACGCTAAATTAAGCCAAAGCTACTGATTGGGGTTGGCTCCTGACCCGATATTAATAGAACCAGGAGCTGGTGGCAGCGAAGTGTGTTCTGGGGTATCTGGGAGACTCTAGCAGTGACGGATGGGGTTTGATAAGTGTATATCCCTCCTGGGACGGGAATAAATTATAGCCCTCACTGCAGAGTGCCTAATAGCCAGTACACATCCAGGCGGTCCGTCTGGCGACTACTTATCCTAGGTGCAGTTCCCTGACTGACCTGAGGGTAAGGGGGGCGCCAGAGAGCTGCAAGTTCAAAAACCGGAACTGGAATGTGGGATCATAAATTGGGGGTGGACATAAAACAGACAAAACACAAAACTTGCATGATGGGGTGGTGGGGGAAAAAGCAATGATGATGGAGGTGGTGGGGAGAATGCAGTGATGGAGGTGGTGGAATGAGCAATGATGGGAGTGGTGGGGGAGAGAGACAATGATGGGTGGTGGGGAGGAGGAAATGATGGAGGTGGTGGAATGGGCAATGATGGTGTGGCAGGGGAGAAAGCAATGATAGTGGTGGGGGAGAAGGCAATGATGGAGATGATTAAGAGGGCAATGATGGGGTGGGGAGAGGACAATAATGGGATGTTGGGGTAGGATGACAATGAGAGGTGTGGGGGATTGGGATAGGAGGAAGGGGGACTTATAATGGACTTGGGAACAGGGGGAGGTGGAGGAAGACATTATTATCGCTTATTATGTCTAACACAGTCCCTCAGTATATAGTGTACTCACTTATTATGTCTAACACAGTCCCTTATACAGAATTAGTGAGTACACTATATACTAAGACCATCCTTAGTTACATAGTTTCATCTTTTATTATGTATAACACTGTCCCTTATTACGTACCATCTTCTAGTTATATATGGTGCCGTCCCTTATTATATAGATTCCTCTGCTGTTATGTATAGTGCTGTCTCTTACATAGTGTATTCTTGTTAATTGTGTTATTAACAGTGCCCTCTTATTACATAGTCCCCTCTCTTTTTAGATATAAAATGACTGCTGATGGAGAAGCCGGTGACCAGACTACCAGTCCATCAGCTCCTCCACAAGAAAAGAAGCTTTCCCATGCTCAATCAGCCATCATTGCATTATACAGCTAACAATAAAAAACAGGGCTCTATATAATCCAATATGTATGGGACGGTACTGTACTGTACATAACAAGAGAAAGCACTTTATAATAGGGGATGGCAACATACATAATAAAGGAGACTATGTAATATATATACTGTACATGTATGTGCCTGTGGCTATATATATATATACATGTAGCTTCACTCATTGTGTATGAGTTTTAGGGAAAAGATGTGCCCTGTGACATATCTGCCTCATTGCCCATAATCAGATGGACTGCTAATCTCTGGTTCCAGTTTAATATAACGCGACCTAAGGTACAAATGTGATGGTGAGAGTATGACTCAGATGTTGGAAATATAGTCACCAAGAGAAGGACTGAGATCCCTCATTCAGACCCCATTCCCAATGATGGATTGCTTCCGTATACACACCCATGATCAAACACAGGTTAACGAGACGGTGTACCAAGATGGTATTGAAGGCTGTAAAGCATCTGTCGATAAAATAGTAAGGAAAGAAAGGGGTAAATGTACATTTGGTATAAATGGAAAACAAATGAATAATACTGGTGCGCCAATAAACCTACAGTATGTTGGGACTTTTGAATTTATAACAATGTATACAGACCCCTGGTCACATTTGTGTTCCCCCTGAAGGAGTATTCTTAGTTTGTGGACATCGTTCCTACAGGTGTGTGAGCCCAGACATAAGAGGGGTTTGCACTGTCGCCAAACTAACACCAGCCACTTTCATAATTCCTCATAGTAAAATACATAGCAACAGTCCCAATTCAAACCTTGTATAAAAGGGCTTCAGACAATAAACCCCATCCAAATGGTGGGCCACATTTAGTAGAAAAGGGGATAACAAATAAAATATTCAGTAGTATGCTAATATACCCCTTCATAACACAAATGTGGGATAAGTTAGTGGAGGCTACTGACTACGTGGATGATCAGATTTTCCAGGTTCTTTAGGTTCTTAATGAAACTAATACAATACAGAGACAATTAGTCATAGTTACTAACCAACATACTATAGTACTAGATTACCTGACAGCAAAAGGAGGAATGTGTCAAATAATTGGTCCCACCTGTTGCAATCATATTGACCCCGCTGGTAATCTCCAGATCAGGGCCAGTATGCACGAAATAGGTGACCTTAGAGACCAATGGTTAAAGCAACACAGTGCAAATAGAGACTCCTGGTGGGGTAACGCATTCTCCTTTTTAAATCCAGCCAATTGGTTTAGTGACTTAGCAGGATGGATTGCTGGTATTATACAGACATGCATGCAAATTTTATTGTTTTGTTTATTGCTTTATGTAGCCGTAAAAGTGCTGATATATGTAATACCTAAGCTATTGACTAGTGTATGGGTAAGAAAAGAATCTAAAGCTGAACCTTCCATAGTGTATCATAGACCCCGGATAACCACTGCTGACGAGGGAAGTGAGTGTCCACACTGAGGGTGGATGGGGGAAGCAGCTAGGAAGCCCCCTTATCGGTACTAGACCCATGAGACAGTAGCTCCTTTGTGGACATCAGCTGACCCTGTGGCAAAGGTTTTACCATTTACAAAAGGGGGAAATTGATGTAGAAGGGTTAATGTTTTGCCTTTAATTGCCTTCAATTCCTAGAATTTGTTAGAATTTATTCTTATGATGTAGCAGTCTTATAATCTCCTATTCAAGGATTTTTATACTTCTTATCTTATATGAAATGTTTTCAATAGTCAGCAACAACATGTTCTAGATATATGGTAAATAAAGCATGACCCTGGGTAATGGGGGGGTCATGAGCTACATTGAGTTACGTTGCTGTAAATGGTATAAAAACTGTCTTTTTCTTTTCAATAAACCAGAAGAGTGATTTGCTCACAACCTGTGTGCGTGCTTTTCTCCGAGCTCGTTATCCGGGGCGTAACCTCTTAATTTGGCCTCACTGGTGATCTGACATATCTGACTTTGGGTCAAAACGAAAACAGCTACAACAATAACAACAGTTAAAATTTAGATTATTTTAGGAGCAAAACAGTAACAATGCATTGACGTGACAAGAATCTGCATAACTAATCATATGGAAAATAGTTGCAAGTCAAATTTAAGTATGAGATAGCCAAGCAGTAGAGGACGGTGAGATATGGAGTCTGAAAGTAAAATGTTCAAAACATTGTTACCCTTTTGCTTGTCTCTGTAAGTCCATGGAGCATCAAATTGAGGCTCTATAGACTTACATTGCAAAAGTGAATTCTGTCTTACTTATAGACCTCAGTGTATTCCGACAATTCAAAATAGGGGTCACGTGAGTGAGAACAGGACCAAAGAAACACTGGAAACCGGCAATCGGTGAGTATATTAACACACTTCACTACAGTACACATATATTATTTAGATAATAAAATAATGATTGGGAGAGCTTCTTTAAAACAAATTTTCATATTACTGAGCTATGAGATGATATTTGTTGCTCATAGGATTCTATGGAGAAGGGTTTGAGGGAGAAGATAAAGGCAGACAGAGACATGCTGCTGTAAGTCTACTACCTGAAATGGCAGTTATACTTTACGGGTATGTGCACATGGCATCTTTTAGACAACGATGATCCCGCATCATTTTTGATAAAGGAAGGTGCTTCAGGAACATGTCAACAGTATTGTTCCAGAAGCATCTTTTCAGATGTCTTATTGGATGCCTCTTGTGGCGGCTTTGCTGCCAGCATCTTCATTTTACATTCTGTATATAAAACAGTGGCGGCTTCCAAGCAGAAGCCACGTGAAGAATACTCAAGTTGCGACTTTCGAAGCCTGAAGTGATTAAAAGTAGCTATAAAAGACGGAACATAGCCACACCAAGTCGTTTTGACACTGCTGTGATATATTCATTCATTTTTATATATTTTTAGCACTTTTTCAGGTGGATTCCAGGCAGAATCTGTCTGAGAAAGACATCATGTGCACATTCCTGAACAGTCAATCTTGATTTCCAGTTTTACCCAGCTTTTTATTCCCCTATACTCTGGGGATGCATGATGGGCAGCTAGAGCCAGTACCCTTCTCTATCAGCATGACAGTGTGATTTTCCTTTTCTCTATATAATCCCAAATAAGATAATAGATTTATAAGTATGCAAGGGAGGCAGAACTGTCATCTTCTATATTATGGCCCCAGTTTATCAATTGCATTTTTAAGTGACCTTTCTTTTTTTTCTTGTGGTTTTCGCTGCTGTTTATTGCATCAAAGTCTTTAAAATGGCCTATTTTTTAGTCTTTTTACAGCAAAAAGTCATATAATCCTTTAAAATGTCGCATGTTAATCTTCAACTGTTCAAAAATAAAATTTGATAGATTTTGTATTTTATTAGGGTACAACTGGGTAAAAAAAATGTTTACAATTTGAAAAGTTGCAAATGTTGAATTAGGCTACAATATCTGGAGAAGAAACACATCCATTTTGTTGGGGGAAAAAGAAGAGATGAAACTAAGTAAAGATAACCTAAAAAAAAAGAAAGAAGAAATTAAAACATGAACAAGTCAACAAACACAAATGTCAATATTAAAATAATTTTTACTCCAGAAAAAAAGCACAAAAGCTATAATGGATTAGGAATTGTTTAATCATCATCAGCAACAGTAATAGGGGTTTCTGTTTATGCGTGGAGAACTTGTGTTTTACAGTCCATGCACTTTCATCATGCTGCAACTTCTGTTGACCCCCTTGAGAGAACAAAAACCAATGTATTCCCAGTGAGTCACTATGAATTCATACCATGACCCAACTGAGAAAATAAAATCCATGTATTTTCAGATTCAAACGAACAACTAAATAAGGTAATAATAGCTAAGCTCTATATATTGGGGGACTAGGTAAAAGATGAATATAGAAAAAAAAGCTCTACTTGCAGTACTGTGATCATTTCTTTGAAGGGTTTGTCACATAATCATTAATGGGTAAATTTGAGAAGTGCTTGTAAAAACAAGCTACTTTGCTATTTACCTTTTATTAAAGCACCTCTGCGTTCCTCAGTCATCTTGGCAAGGAGCACATACCAATTGCTGGCTCTATGATTTAGAGCTTGTTAGCACCAATCTGAAGCTGACCAGATCACTGGGAAAGCACAACATAGAAGAAAGCTCAGTTCTGACCAGCAGTACAGCCAAGCAACTGGTCTAAAATGTCAATCTCCAGGAGTGCGCTGTCCCCTGCAAACGGGTGGGGACGCAGATACAGTAAAGAGGCAGGAAGTAGTGCAATCCTCAAATAAAATGAGACAAACCTTTTCATTGAAACTCACATCCTTGACCATCATCTTGCACACATCCATACCAATAATTGTGACTATGCAAAACCGACAATCACCTGTTCTTCCCGAACCTGGGAACCCTGTGTGAGTAGATGACACCTTTCTTAAAGAGCCATAAGGTTCTTTAAACAGCATTTTGTAATGGTTGATTCACTACAAAAATTCAAGAAGGGTCTGGATGCCTTTTATGATAAATATAATATTACTTGTTATTGCCACTAAATTATGTGATGGGACATTGATCCAGGGAACAAGTCTGATAGCTGTAGGGATTCAGGAAGGAATTTTTCCCCTAATATGGATCTATTAATGTCTGCCCAATGGAGTTTTAATTTCCTCTGGATCAACATGTTAGGCTACAGGTTGAACTCGATGGACTTACGTCTACCTTCAACCATAAAACCAGGGGTGGAATATAGCCGGTTCTCCCCGGTTCGATGGAACCGCTTGTTCAAAAAGCAGCCGGTTCCCCGAACCGGGGAGAATCAGAGCGGTGATCTGATACTACTTTGCTGCAGCGCCGGTGCGCCGCAACACCGCCAGGCCCCGGTCCCCACGCACTGATCTCTGTGCGGCGATTGGGTAGCGGCGTGGCCGCTGCCATCTTCTTTTAGTCATGAGGCGGAGCCGGAGTGTGAAGTGAGTACTGTGTGAGCTTCTGCGGCGCGTAGGCAGCACTGCCTGGAGTGGAGCTGGAGGAGTGAGTGTGTGGACTGAGGTGGTCTGACCGGCGTCTATCTATGATAGATAGATGCCGGTCAGACCACCTCAGTCCACACCACCACACACTCCACTCCAGAAATGTGTGACACTGGTTGTCTGAGCGCCATATTAGTTGTGGGCCTTGTGGCAATTTCTCTCTTTCGATAATGAGCCGGGCCCCCTTTACTTGCTGTGAAGTTGTTATCTAATGGCTGTGTTTCCGGCCACGTTATCATTTGGTGGCAGCACTGGCAGGTTCGGAGCAGTCACCCCGTGAAGCATTCGTGTCTGGGCTACCTATTTTGGTGGGTTTTTGTGAGAGGCGGAGTAGGGAGGGACTGGGGCATGTTCGCCAGCGGGTCCTGTAATTGTGTGTGCAGTAGGTGTTGTATAACGCGGTGACATCTGGAGCATAACTGTGACTGCTGCGTTTAACCCTTGCCAAGCCGGCCCCAGTATAACACCTGGTTTGGTCGTGGAGGTCCCCCCCATGACCAGCGCAGGGACCCCCCTTTCCCCAATGGCGCACACTGAAGGCAGCATACAGCCCCTAGTACTGTCCAACGTCATGATAGCACCACTAATAACCGGACAATGTGAGGGCTGAGCCCTGCTGTGACCACGACAGTCTTGGTGCTGTGTGAACTACACGTGCACTCGCTGTATCTGGAGGTTCCTGATGCTTGTGCACTGTTCTGATCTCATTCCAATTTATCTTTATTCAACTGACTGCGCCCCTACTTGTATATGTTTGAGGAAAAAAAGGTGTGTGTAAATGGGTGTATGGGTGTGGCTTTAAAAATGGGTGTGGTTTTCCGACTCACAAACACAAAACCTGTTGCTAAAAATTTGAATCCAACCCTGCGTAAAACTATGAAACTATGAAACTTTAACTGTCCTGAAGAACTGAGTGGGTCTTCCTATCTTCTCTCCATTCGAGCAACCAAACTTTTTTCCAGTTGTTTTTTTGTTTTTTTTTGACAAACCAAAGGAAGAGAAGGTTACATACATCCAGGTTGCCTGTCATACATTTCATGCTCTCCACTCACTGTACAGCTACAGGTGCTTAATGTTTTTTCTCATTACTGTTCATGCTATAATTATATTTTAGTAGAAAGATATTGATGTCATGTAGTGTCAGCGTAATCCGCAACATTGGGAACGCCGTCATACTACATGAAGCTTGAATCTAGGTTAGTGCCGTGTATGCAGCGGCAGACTATAGTTCATCTTGATAACCTATGGTTATGTCACTCTCCAGCATTACATTGACCTGATTAAGCTAGCACAAATGTGAGCTTGTTAACACGACTTCAAGCTGTGAAAATGTGAAATGACACCTATGTAAATATATATCTGAAAACTTCTGCATGAATTGAACCTGTAAACATATTATAAAGAAAATAGTTTAGAGACGACTTTACAATCAAATGATAGCAGCTTGATGATGTCTCCTTACAGGATAACACTGTCAATCACATAACTAGAAGAATGACAGAGGATAGATGGGTTGCAACAGCTCCTAGCTCATAATAGCTGTGTGGCATATTTACCAATAGTCACAATTTTTCCAGGAGAATCCTGGAAACTGCACATCAAAAGGGTGCATTGCACAAACAAAATTGGGCATTTAAATGCCCTGAATTTGGCTTTCTAAATTTTGGCAACTATACTGTTGGCCATTGGCATCAATGTGTCCAATTGCAACATCTGCATGAAGTTTTTGTGAGGTTGGTCCATCTGGATAAATCTTATGATAAAGCTACTTACACATTGTTAGGGTCTGCAGAACACACCAAATATATGAGGTAGAGAGGTGCGTTCGCAGCCCGGGGTCCACCGTGCAGGCGAAACCTGCTGCTAGTAAAATGGCGAAAGTAGCGAACTCTGTTATCCCGCAGAGTCGCTAAAATAAACGCCGTAGTGCGTTGTGGCAGTAAGTGCGAACTCTGTTAATACCCAGAGCCGCTAACGGAAATGCCACAGCGCTATATGGCGATAGGTGCGAACTCACTTAGCTTCAGTGAGCCGCAAAGTAAAACGCTAGGGCGCTGTATAGCGTCGAAAGCAAACCCTGTTACGTCACAGGGCCGCTGAGGAAAAGTGCTGTGTCCTGTCAGGCTCTCAGGTGCACAGTTAAGTGCTAAGCGTACATAACGCGTGATCATGTGCTAATGTCCTCGCGGGAGTCACCCGCAATCTATGGCGTCTGGACGCCAGACCCTGAATACGGCAATCAAAACTCCTCACCGGTTACGCCGGTAATCTAGGGCATCTAGGACACCGACCCTGGCCAGCTACCATACCAAACTCCTCACCGATTAAGTCGGTATTCTAGTGGCTTATTTCAGCCGGGTCCCTAACCACACATACGCATGATCACACTGGCGCATAGCATACAATGGTTGATATTAGCGCATGGCGGCCCAGCCATGCTACCCTTTTATAGCAACAGCTACAGGACCTTCCAGGAACAAGGACCAATGAGAAGCTGTTACAAACACACGTAGCTACATGACCTTCCTGGCGGACCAATAGGAGCCGCTGCAGCACCTGAACTCGAAACCCTAACTTTAGCCCCCCCTCCTAGGGCCCCCCTTCTCTGGGCCTCGCTGCGTTCAAAGGCAGCGATGAGCTGCGGAGCGTGAACATGCTTGGCAGGCTCCCAGGACCTATCCTCAGGCCCATAACCCCTCCAATCCACCAAATAAAACTTTTTGCCTCGTACCACCTTGCACCCAACAATGGCATTCACCTCGTAGTCGTCCGAAGACGAACCCGACGTCCCGGCAGATGACTCAGGCAACCGGGAGATGACCACGGGTTTAGGAGGGATACATGGAAGGTGTCGGAGATACCAAGGCGAGGCGGAAGGGCCAAACGGTAAACCACAGGGTTCACCTGCTCGAGAACCTTGAAGGGACCCAAATAGCGGGGTGCCAATTTAGTGGATTCCACCCGTAGCCTGATGTTTCGGGCGGAGAGCCACACTAGGTCGCCAGGAGAAAATGTCGGAGCGGGACGCCGATGAGCATCGGCAGAAGACCTCATCCTTTCCTTGGAAGCCTGAATGCAGTGGCGTAGCAACTGTTTGTGGCGCCCGGGGCGGCAAATTTTAGGCCACACCCCTAGCCACACCCATTTCACTGGTCACACCCATATCCACGCACTGACCACACCCACTTAGCACTGCTGATCACACTGTTTCATAAACAATAATTATAAACACATACCTCTCAACCGTCCCGGTTTCAGCGGGACAGTCCCGATTTCGGGACCCTGTCCGCTGTCCCGGCCAGGCGGTTTACTTTCCGCATTAGAATCATACATACGGAAACCCGGGGACCTCCCACACATTCTGGCAGCCACAAGTCACGTTCCATCGCTGACCTCATTTCCACTCAGTTACGCAGAGGTACTGTACCGTTGGGAGTCTTCACGCGACGCATGAGCGTGATTGTGGAGGGCGGATTGACGACGCCCATTCAATACCCGGCTCTCACTGAGCGAGACAGGCAGGATCTGGGGATCTCTTCATCTGTTGAACAGATCCCATGTTGAGATCCCCACATCCTGCTTGTCTCGCTTAGTGAGAGTCGGGTATTGTATGCAGCGGTCCGTACAATACCCGGCTCTCACTCCAACAGATCCAGCGGCTCGATGCGTCGCCGTTCTGAAGACTCTCCCGAGAACGAGTTACAGTACCTGCTGCTGTAAGCTGACCGTCGGAAATGAGGTCAGCGGTCATTTCCAGCGTTCAGCTGACTTACAGCACGTCACCTCCGGACGGTGGAACGTGACATGTGGCTGCCAGAACGTGTGGGAGGTCCCCGGGTTTCCGCATGTACGATTCTAATGCGGGAAAGTAAACCTCCCGGCCAGGACAGCGGGACAGGGACCCAGCCCTACACAGATAACAGCATTCGCTCCGTCCCCACGCAGACCCATGCACATAATGGCACCCCTCCTTCCCCCCTGCAGCCCCCAAGCACACAGATCCGCAAGTAACAGGACCCTTGTACATGCGCGCTTCGCTCTTTGTGGTCCTGTACACACACGGCTCCACTCCACACACCTCACACGCACAAGGCTCCGCTCCGTACACCTCTACACACACGGCTTCGCTCCGTACACCTCGTACACACGGCTCCGCTCCGTACACCTCGTACACACACGGCTCCGCTCCGTACACCTCGTACACACACGGCTCCGCTCCGTACACCTCGTACACACACGGCTCCGCTCCGTACACCTCGTACACACACGGCTCCGCTCCGTACACCTCGTACACACACGGCTCCGCTCCGTAACCTCGTACACACACGGCTCCGCTCCGTACACCTCGTACACACACGGCTTCGCTCCGTACACCTCGTACACACACGGCTTTGCTCCGTACACCTCGTACACACACGGCTCCGCTCCGTACACCTCGTACACACGTCGCTCCGTACTCTACACCGGTCCTCCTCACCTCGTACACACACGGCTTCGCTCCGTACACCTCGTACACACATGGCTTTGCTCCGTACACCTCGTACACACACGGCTCCGCTCCGTACACCTCCGCTCCGTACACCTTGTACACATACGGCTTTGCTTCGTACACCTCGTACACACACGGCTTTGCTCCGTACACCTCGTACACACACGGCTCCGCTCCGTACACCTCGTACACACACGGCTTCGCTCCGTACACCTCGTACACACACGGCTTTGCTCCGTACACCTCGTACACACACGGCTCCGCTCCGTACACCTCGTACACACACGGCTCCGCTCCGTACACCTCGTACACACACGGCTTCGCTCCGTACACCTCGTACACACACGGCTTCGCTCCGTACACCTCGTACACACGGCTCCGCTTCGTACATACGGCTCCGCTCCGTACACCTCATGCACACACAGTTCAGCTACATCCACACTGTAAACCCCTTATGATCCCACATATAAACTTACCATCATCCAGCACCATGACGATGATGACGACCAGTACAGCAGCAGCTTCCTGCACACAGGGGCCTGATCATGTGACACCTAACTCCTCCCCTCCTGTGACCTCATCATAGGTCCTGCTAGCATCTTTACAAAGCACAGCACAGCAATGGTAAATGCTGGCTGTGCGAAGTTGGGAGGCCAAGGAAGGGTGCGCCGCCCCCACACACAGGTGCCGCCCCCACACACAGGTGCCGCCTGGGGCGGACCGCCCTCCCCCGCCCCCCCCCACGCTACGCCACTGCCTGAATGGCATCCTGGGTGCGGTCCCATGTGTCCCGTGCTTCCACAGCCCAGTCTGCCACCCTGGAGTCAGCGGAAGCAACGGGCATGGGCACCGGTACCCGCGGATGCTGGCCGTAATTTAAGAGGAATGGGGTCTGTCCGGTGGAGTCAGCCACAGCATTGTTTAGCGCAAACTCCGCCCACGGAAGCAGAGATGCCCAGTCATCCTGCCTGGCAGAGACAAAATGTCGCAAGTAGGTGACCAAGGTCTGGTTGGCCCTCTCTACCAACCCATTCGTCTCGGGATGATATGAAGAGGAGAGGTTCAATTCAATGCAGAGTAGATGACACAACTCTCTCCAGAACCGAGACGCAAATTGGGGACCTCGATCGCTGACAATCTTGTCTGGCATACCGTGTAGACGGAAGATGTGTCTAATAAATAATGCTGCCAAGGCCCGTGCGGAAGGTAACCGTGGTAGCGGCACTAAGTGCACCATTTTGGAGAAGTGGTCGGTGATCACCCAAATGATAGTGCAACCCCGAGACTTGGGTAAGCCCACCACAAAGTCCATCCCAACCATCTCCCAGGGCCTGTCTGCCACCGGCAAAGGAAAAAGTAACCCAGCTGGCCGTTGTCGAGGGGACTTGTTCCTGGTGCAGGAAACACATGCCTGAACATACTCCTGACATCACGGACGATATGTGTCCACCAGTATGTCCTCGCCAATAGCTCAGTTGTCCTCTTTGCCCCAAAGTGTCCACCCACCCTGGACGAGTGTGCCCAAGAGAGTACCTCTGGTCGCAAATTAGTGGGCACAAAAGTCTTGCCCGGAGGCACAGACTCTAGCGAAACCGGGGCTACAGTTCTCAGGCTTTCTTCAGGGACAATAAGCCGAGGCTCCTCATCCTCCTCCTCTGATGACACTAAGGAGCGAGAGAGAGCGTCGGCCCGAACATTCTTCTCACCGGAGAGAAAATGGAGGGTGAAATGGAACCGAGAGAAGAATAGGGACCATCTGGCCTGGCGAGAATTTAGCCGCTGAGCCGTTTGCAAATATACCAAGTTCTTGTGGTCGGTGAAGACTTGGAAGGGAAAAACGAGCTCCCTCCAGAAGATGTCTCCACTCTGAGAAGGCCAATTTCATAGCCAGCAACTCCCTGTCCCCGATGGAATAATTCCTCTCTGCTGGTGTAAAGGTCTTAGAAAAGAAGAAGCAGGGATGCTTCCGACCTTGAGCATCCTTGTGATATAGGACTGCTCCAGCACCAACAGAAGAGGCGTCCACCTCTAAAACAAACGGTTTATCAACATCAGGGCGATGTAATATGGGAGCACTGGCAAAATGCGACTTGATGGAAGAGAAGCCTTGGAGACCTCCTCAGACCACAACTTGGGATTTGCTACCTTCTTGGTGAGGGCTACCAAGGGAGCTACCAAAGTCGAGAAATGGGGAATGAACTGGCGATAATAATTAATGAACCCCATAAAGCGCTGCACCGCTTTAAGAGAATGGGGTTCTTGCCAGTCCATTACAGCCTGTAGTTTGGCAGGATCCATAGCCAATCCCTGGGCAGAGATGATATAGCCCAGAAAAGGTAAGGACTCCTGCTCAAACTTTGTTGACATCCCTCCGGTGAGAGTCTATATCTGGTGAAAAGATGAGAATATCATCCAGATAGACTACCACAGAGGTGGAGAGCATATCCCGGAAGATATCATTGACAAAGTCTTGGAAAACAGCGGGAGTATTACAGAGCCCGAAGGGCATCACCAGGTATTCGTAATGTCCATCCCTGGTATTAAAAGCTGTCTTCCACTCGTCCCCCTCACGGATGCGAATTAGGTTATAGGCACCACGTAGATCAAGCTTGGTAAATACTCTTGCTCCTCGGAGCCTATCAAAGAGCTCAGAGATTAGGGGCAACGGGTACTTATTCTTGACGGTGATGGCGTTAAGACCCCTGTAGTCAATGCATGGACGTAATTTCCGTTCTTCTTTTGCACAAAGAAGAACCCTGCCCCTGCTGGTGACACTGACTTCCTAATGAACCCTCTTGCCAGATTGTCCTGAATGTACTGGGACATGGCCTCCGTCTCAGGGAGCGAGAGGGGGTATACTCTCCCCGAGGAGGTTCTGCTCCAGGCAAGAGATCAATAGGACAGTCGTAGGGGCGATGAAGTGGAAGAGTCTCCGCCGCCTTCTTGGAGAAAACGTCTGCATATGCCCAATAACACTGAGGAAGAGAAGTGAGATCTACGGGTATCTCTGTGGTGGTGACCCGAACGCACTCCCTGATACACCTGCCTCTACATGAATCACCCCAACCCAGTATCCTCCCAGAGGACCACTCAATATGGGGAGAGTGGTAACGGAGCCAAGGTACTCCCAGCAACACCTCGTCTATTCCCTCGGGCAGGACAAGAAAAGAAATACTCTCCTGATGGGACGGGGACATAGATAAAGTGAGAGGGATTGTCTGGTGGGTGATTTGGGAGGGCAGAGTTGATCCATTCACTACTCGCACAGTCACCGGTTGGGCGAGCATCACCAGAGGTATAGTGTGGCGGAGAGCAAATGCAGAGGACATGAAATTCCCCTCGGCTCCGGAATCCACACAGAGCTCAGCGGAGAACGTGGATGGACCTACTGTAATTGTCCCTTTAAAGGACAACTTGGTGGAAAATGCCGCAGTGTCTAGTGAACCTCCTCCCAAGGTCACTAGACGCGACCGTTTTCCCGACCGCTGTGGACATTTGTTGGCATAGTGCCCTAATTGCTGGCAGATGTTACAGACCACGGGTACTCGAGCGGCCCGGGACTTAGGTCCCGCTGGAGAAACCTCCATGGCCTCATGGGAGTCGGGCGCCTGGCTGGAAGATTCCAGAGGTCTGGCGAAGGTGGGAGCCAGCCGGAACCTCTGCCTACACTGGGACCGCTCCAACCTCCGCTCGTGAAAACGGAGGTCGATGCGGGTAGATATGGCGATAAGCTTCTCCAGTGTGGCGGGAATCTCCCTGGTAGCCAAAGCATCTTTAACATGATCAGCCAGTCCTCGCCAGTAGACTGGAATGAGTACTTTATCCGACCAGTCTAGCTCTGAGGCCAGAGTCCGAAACTGGACAGAAAACAGACTGACCAAAGACGAACCCTGTGCCAATGCCAGCAGTTGTAGCGCCGTATCGTGGGTGACCTGAGGTCCTAAAAAGACCTTTTTTAGAGCCTCCAGAAAACGAGGAGCACTCCGCACCACACGGTCGTCACACTCCCACAGCGGGGTGGCCCACTCCAACGCTCTGCTTGACAGAAGCGAAATTATAAAGCCCACTTGTGCCCGATCCGTGGGGAAACGTGCAGCCAGAAGCTCGAGTTGTATAGAGCACTGACTCACGAATCCCCGACATTGCTTGCTGTCACCAGCAAACTTGTCTGGAAGCGGGAGGTGGGATATTGTGGGGGCAGAGGTGGCAGTGGACACACTGGCTGCAGCCACGCTAGCAGCCTGAACAGCGACTGCGGTAACATCCACAGCTGAGGTTGTGCACTCAAGAGCCGCCAACCTACCCTCCAGCTGCTGGATGTCCCGTAGTAGACGCTGGTCATCCGCCATTTTACCAGCCAGACCCTGGCGCTAATATTATGTTAGGGTCTGCGGAACGCACCAAATATATGAGGTAGAGAGGTGCATTCGCAGCCCGGGGTCCACCGTGCAGGCGGAACCTGCTGCTAGTAAAATGGTGAAAGTAGCGAACTCTGTTATCCCGCAGAGTCGCTAAAATAAACGCCGTAGCACGTTGTGGCAGTAAGTGCGAACTCTGTTAATACCCAGAGCCGCTAACGGAAATGCCACAGCGCTATATGGCGATAGGTGCGAACTCACTTAGCTTCAGTGAGCCGCTAAGTAAAACGCTAGGGCGCTGTCTAGCGTCGAAAGCAAACCCTGTTACGTCACAGGGCCGCTGAGGAAAAGTGCTGTGTCCTGTCAGGCTCTCAGGTACACAGTTAAGTGCTAAGCGTACATAACGCGTGATCATGTGCTAATGTCCTCGCGGGAGTCACCCGCAATCTATGGCGTCTGAACGCCAGACCCTGAATACGGCAATCAAAACTCCTCACCGGTTACGCCGGTAATCTAGGGCATCTAGGACACCGACCCTGGCCAGCTACCATACCAAACTCCTCACCGATTAAGTCGGTATTCTAGTGGCTTATTTCAGCCGGGTCCCTAACCACACATACGCATGATCACACTGGCGCATAGCATACAATGGTTGATATTAGCGCATGGCGGCCCAGCCATGCTACCCTTTTATAGCAACAACTACAGGACCTTCCAGGAACAAGGACCAATGAGAAGCTGTTACAAACACATGTAGCTACATGACCTTCCTGGCGGACCAATAGGAGCCGCTGCAGCACCTGAACTTGTGACCCCTGATCTCCAATGAGAGATCTCACTCTGGGCATGCTCAGATGGGAAAACGCAGGACTTTGTCTCAAAGACGGCTGCTCCAGCACTGGCTATAATAGCAGATCCAGGAAAGGCAGCAGCAAGTCACTGCACAGTAGAGGAGTGGGCAAGACGCCTGGACCGACGTCTCTGCTGAGCAGGCTCCACTGCTGCCGGAGATGAATGGGAGACCGCAGCGGGATGGGTTCGAGACTCCGCTTGTGCAGCAGCGGGAACTCGAATCCTAACATTACCCCCCCTCCTAGGGCCCCCCCTTCTCTGGGCCTCGCTGCGTTCAAAGGCAGCGATGAGCTGCGGAGCGTGAACATGCTTGGCAGGCTCCCAGGACCTATCCTCAGGCCCATAACCCCTCCAATCCACCAAATAAAATTTTTTGCCTCGTACCACCTTGCACCCAACAATGGCATTCACCTCGTAGTCGTCCGAAGACGAACCCGATGTCCCGGCAGATGACTCAGGCAACCGGGAGATGACCACGGGTTTTAGGAGGGATACATGGAAAGTGTCGGAGATACCAAGGCGAGGCGGAAGGGCCAAACGGTAAACCACAGGGTTCACCTGCTCGAGAACCTTGAAGGGACCCAAATAGCGGGGTGCCAATTTAGTGGATTCCACCCGTAGCCTGATGTTTCGGGCGGAGAGCCACACTAGGTCGCCAGGAGAAAATGTCGGAGCGGGACGCCGATGAGCATCGGCAGAAGACCTCATCCTTTCCTTGGAAGCCTAAATGGCACCCTGGGTGCGGTCCCATATGTCCCGTGCTTCCACAGCCCAGTCTGCCACCCTGGAGTCAGCGGAAGCAACGGGCATGGGCACCGGTACCTGCGGTTGCTGGCCGTAATTTAAGAGGAATGGGGTCTGTCCGGTGGAGTCAGCCACAGCATTGTTTAGCGCAAACTCCGCCCACGGAAGCAGAGATGCCCAGTCATCCTGCCTGGCAGAGACAAAATGTCGCAAGTAGGTGACCAAGGTCTGGTTGGCCCTCTCTACCAACCCATTCGTCTCGGGATGATATGCAGAGGAGAGGTTCAATTCAATGCAGAGTAGATGACACAACTCTCTCCAGAACCGAGACGCAAATTGGGGACCTCGATCGCTGACAATCTTGTCTGGCATACCGTGTAGACGGAAGATGTGTCTAATAAATAATGCTGCCAAGGCCCGTGCGGAAGGTAACCGTGGTAGCGGCACTAAGTGCACCATTTTGGAGAAGTGGTCGGTGATCACCCAAATGATAGTGCAACCCCGAGACTTGGGTAAGCCCACCACAAAGTCCATCCCGACCATCTCCCAGGGCCTGTCTGCCACCGGCAAAGGAAAAAGTAACCCAGCTGGCCGTTGTCGAGGGGACTTGTTCCTGGCGCAGGAGACACACGCCTGAACATACTCCCTGACGTCACGGACCATATGTGGCCACCAGTATGTCCTCGCCAATAGCTCAGTTGTCCTCTTTGCCCCAAAGTGTCCACCCACCCTAGACGAGTGTGCCCCAAGAGAGTACCTCCGGTCGCAAATTAGTGGGCACAAAAGTCTTGCCCGGAGGCACAGACTCTAGCGAAACCGGGGCTACAGTTCTCAGGCTTTCTTCAGGGACAATAAGCCGAGGCTCCTCATCCTCCTCCTCTGATGACACTAAGGAGCGAGAGAGAGCGTCGGCCCGAACATTCTTCTCACCGGAGAGAAAATGGAGGGTGAAATGGAACCGAGAGAAGAATAGGGACCATCTGGCCTGGCGAGAATTTAGCCGCTGAGCCGTTTGCAAATATACCAAGTTCTTGTGGTCGGTGAAGACTTGGAAGGGAAAACGAGCTCCCTCCAGAAGATGTCTCCACTCTGAGAAGGCCAATTTCATAGCCAGCAACTCCCTGTCCCCGATGGAATAATTCCTCTCTGCTGGTGTAAAGGTCTTAGAAAAGAAGAAGCAGGGATGCTTCCGACCTTGAGCATCCTTGTGATATAGGACTGCTCCAGAACCAACAGAAGAGGCGTTCACCTCTAAAACAAACGGTTTATCAACATCAGGGCGATGTAATATGGGAGCACTGGCAAAATGCGACTTGATGGAAGAGAACGCCTTGGAGACCTCCTCAGACCACAACTTGGGATTTGCTCCCTTCTTGGTGAGGGCTACCAAGGGAGCTACCAAAGTCGAGAAATGGGGAATGAACTGGCGATAATAATTAATGAACCCCATAAAGCGCTGCACCGCTTTAAGAGAATGGGGTTCTTGCCAGTCCATTACAGCCTGTAGTTTGGCAGGATCCATAGCCAATCCCTGGGCAGAGATGATATAGCCCAGAAAAGGTAAGGACTCCTGCTCAAACACACATTTCTCCAGCTTGGCATAGAGGGAGTTTGCCCGTAAGAGGTCGAAGACTTTGTTGACATCCCTCCGGTGAGAGTCTATATCTGGTGAAAAGATGAGAATATCATCCAGATAGACTACCACAGAGGTGGAGAGCATATCCCGGAAGATATCATTGACAAAGTCTTGGAAAACAGCGGGAGCATTACAGAGCCCGAAGGGCATCACCAGGTATTCGTAATGCCCATCCCTGGTATTAAAAGCTGTCTTCCACTCGTCCCCTCACGGATGCGAATTAGGTTATAGGCACCACGTAGATCAAGCTTGGTAAATACTCTTGCTCCTCGGAGCCTATCAAAGAGCTCAGAGATTAGGGGCAACGGGTACTTATTCTTGACGGTGATGGCGTTAAGACCCCTGTAGTCAATGCATGGACGTAATTCTCTGTTCTTCTTTTGCACAAAGAAGAACCCTGCCCCTGCTGGTGACACCGACTTCCTAATGAACTCTCTTGCCAGATTGTCCTGAATGTACTGGGACATGGCCTCCGTCTCAGGGAGCGAGAGGGGGTATACTCTCCCCCGAGGAGGTTCTGCTCCAGGCAAGAGATCAATAGGACAGTCGTAGGGGCGATGAGGTGGAAGAGTCTCCGCCGCCTTCTTGGAGAAAACGTCTGCATATGCCCAATAACACTGAGGAAGAGAAGTGAGATCTACGGGTATCTCTGTGGTGGTGACCTGAACGCACTCCCTGATACACCTGCCTCTACATGAATCACCCCAACCCAGTATCCTCCCAGAGGACCACTCAATATGGGGAGAGTGGTAACGGAGCCAAGGTACTCCCAGCAACACCTCGTCTATTCCCTCGGGCAGGACAAGAAAATAAATACTCTCCTGATGGGACGGGGACATAGATAAAGTGAGAGGGATCGTCTGGTGGGTGATTTGGGAGGGCAGAGTTGATCCATTCACTACTCGCACAGTCACCGGTTCGGCGAGCATCACCAGAGGTATAGTGTGGCGGAGAGCAAATGCAGAGGACATGAAATTCCCCTCGGCTCCGGAATCCACACAGAGCTCAGCGGAGAGCGTGGATGGACCTACTGTAATTGTCCCTTTAAAGGACAACTTGGTGGAAAATGCCGCAGTGTCTAGTGAACCTCCTCCCAAGGTCACTAGACGCGACCGTTTTCCCGACCGCTGTGGACATTTGTTGGCATAGTGTCCTAACTGCTGGCAGATGTTACAGACCACGGGTACTCGAGCGGCCCGGGACTTAGGTCTCGCTCGAGAAACCTCCATGGCCTCATGGGAGTCGGGCGCCTGGCTGGAAGATTCCAGAGGTCTGGCGAAGGTGGGAGCCAGCCGGAACCTCTGCCTACACTGGGACCGCTCCAACCTCCGCTCGTGAAAACGGAGGTCGATGCGGGTAGATATGGCGATAAGCTTCTCCAGTGTGGCGGGAATCTCCCTGGTAGCCAAAGCATCTTTAACATGATCAGCCAGTCCTCGCCAGTAGACTGGAATGAGTACTTTATCCGACCAGTCTAGCTCTGAGGCCAGAGTCCGAAACTGGACGGAAAACAGACTGACCAAAGACGAACCCTGTGCCAATGCCAGCAGTTGTAGCGCCGTATCGTGGGTGACCTGAGGTCCTAAAAGACCTTTTTTAGAGCCTCCAGAAAACGAGGAGCACTCCGCACCACACGGTCGTCACACTCCCACAGCGGGGTGGCCCACTCCAACGCTCTGCCTGACAGAAGCGAAATTATAAAGCCCACTTGTGCCCGATCCGTGGGGAAACGTGCAGCCAGAAGCTCGAGTTGTATAGAGCACTGACTCACGAATCCCCGACATTGCTTGCTGTCACCAGCAAACTTGTCTGGAAGCGGGAGGTGGGATATTGTGGGGGCAAAGGTGGCAGTGGACACACTGGCTGCAGCCACGCTAGCAGCCTGAACAGCGACTGCGGTAACATCCACAGCTGAGGTTGTGCACTCAAGAGCCGCCAACCTACCCTCCAGCTGCTGGATGTCCCGTAGTAGACGCTGGTCATCCGCCATTTTACCAGCCAGACCCTGGCGCTAATATTATGTTAGGGTCTGCGGAACGCACCAAATATATGAGGTAGAGAGGTGCATTCGCAGCCCGGGGTCCACCGTGCAGGCGGAACCTGCTGCTAGTAAAATGGCGAAAGTAGCGAACTCTGTTATCCCGCAGAGTCGCTAAAATAAACGCCGTAGCGCGTTGTGGCAGTAAGTGCGAACTCTGTTAATACCCAGAGCCGCTAACAGAAATGCCACAGCGCTATATGGTGATAGGTGCGAACTCACTTAGCTTCAGTGAGCCGCAAAGTAAAACGCTAGGGCGCTGTCTAGCGTCGAAAGCAAACCCTGTTACGTCACAGGGCCGCTGAGGAAAAGTGCTGTGTCCTGTCAGGCTCTCAGGTACACAGTTAAGTGCTAAGCGTACATAACGCGTGATCATGTGCTAATGTCCTCGCGGGAGTCACCCGCAATCTATGGCGTCTGAACGCCAGACCCTGAATACGGCAATCAAAACTCCTCACCGGTTACGCCGGTAATCTAGGGCATCTAGGACACCGACCCTGGCCAGCTACCATACCAAACTCCTCACCGATTAAGTCGGTATTCTAGTGGCTTATTTCAGCCGGGTCCCTAACCACACATACGCATGATCACACTGGCGCATAGCATACAATGGTTGATATTAGCGCATGGCGGCCCAGCCATGCTACCCTTTTATAGCAACAGCTACAGGACCTTCCAGGAACAAGGACCAATGAGAAGCTGTTACAAACACACGTAGCTACATGACCTTCCTGGCAGACCAATAGGAGCCGCTGCAGCACCTGAACTTGTGACCCCTGATCTCCAATGAGAGATCTCACTCTGGGCATGCTCAGATGGGAAAACGCAGGACTTTGTCTCAAAGACGGCTGCTCCAGCACTGGCTATAATAGCAGATCCAGGAAAGGCAGCAGCAAGTCACTGCACAGTAGAGGAGTGGGCAAGACGTCTGGACCGACGTCTCTGCTGAGCAGGCTCCACTGCGGCCGGAGATGAATGGGAGACCGCAGCGGGACGGGTTCGAGACTCGCTTGTGCAGCAGCGGGAACTCGAACCCTAACATTACCCCCCCTCCTAGGGCCCCCCTTCTCTGGGCCTCGCTGCGTTCAAAGGCAGCGATGAGCTGCGGAGCGTGAACATGCTTGGCAGGCTCCCAGGACCTATCCTCAGGCCCATAACCCCTCCAATCCACCAAATAAAATTTTTTGCCTCGTACCACCTTGCACCCAACAATGGCATTCACCTCGTAGTCGTCCGAAGACGAACCCGATGTCCCGGCAGATGACTCAGGCAACCGGGAGATGACCACGGGTTTTAGGAGGGATACATGGAAGGTGTCGGAGATACCAAGGCGAGACGGAAGGGCCAAACGGTAAACCACAGGGTTCACCTGCTCGAGAACCTTGAAGGGACCCAAATAGCGGGGTGCCAATTTAGTGGATTCCACCCGTAGCCTGATGTTTCGGGCGGAGAGCCACACTAGGTCGCCAGGAGAAAATGTCGGAGCGGGACGCCGATGAGCATCGGCAGAAGACCTCATCCTTTCCTTGGAAGCCTGAATGGCATCCTGGGTGCGGTCCCATATGTCCCGTGCTTCCACAGCCCAGTCTGCCACCCTGGAGTCAGCGGAAGCAACGGGCATGGGCACCGGTACCCGCGGATGCTGGCCGTAATTTAAGAGGAATGGGGTCTGTCCGGTGGAGTCAGCCACAGCATTGTTTAGCGCAAACTCCGCCCACGGAAGCAGAGATGCCCAGTCATCCTGCCTGGCAGAGACAAAATGTCGCAAGTAGGTGACCAAGGTCTGGTTGGCCCTCTCTACCAACCCATTCGTCTCGGGATGATATGCAGAGGAGAGGTTCAATTCAATGCAGAGTAGATGACACAACTCTCTCCAGAACCGAGACGCAAATTGGGGACCTCGATCGCTGACAATCTTGTCTGGCATACCGTGTAGACGGAAGATGTGTCTAATAAATAATGCTGCCAAGGCCCGTGCGGAAGGTAACCGTGGTAGCGGCACTAAGTGCACTATTTTGGAGAAGTGGTCGGTGATCACCCAAATGATAGTGCAACCCCAAGACTTGGGTAAGCCCACCACAAAGTCCATCCCGACCATCTCCCAGGGCCTGTCTGCCACCGGCAAAGGAAAAAGTAACCCAGCTGGCCGTTGTCGAGGGGACTTGTTCCTGGCGCAGGAGACACACGCCTGAACATACTCCCTGACGTCACGGACCATATGTGGCCACCAGTATGTCCTCGCCAATAGCTCAGTTGTCCTCTTTGCCCCAAAGTGTCCACCCACCCTGGACGAGTGTGCCCAAGAGAGTACCTCCGGTCGCAAATTAGTGGGCACAAAAGTCTCGCCCGGAGGCACAGACTCTAGCGAAACCGGGGCTACAGTTCTCAGGCTTTCTTCAGGGACAATAAGCCGAGGCTCCTCATCCTCCTCCTCTGATGACACTAAGGAGCGAGAGAGAGCGTCGGCCCGAACATTCTTCTCACCGGAGAGAAAATGGAGGGTGAAATGGAACCGAGAGAAGAATAGGGACCATCTGGCCTGGCGAGAATTTAGCCGCTGAGCCGTTTGCAAATATACCAAGTTCTTGTGGTCGGTGAAGACTTGGAAGGGAAAACGAGCTCCCTCCAGAAGATGTCTCCACTCTGAGAAGGCCAATTTCATAGCCAGCAACTCCCTGTCCCCGATGGAATAATTCCTCTCTGCTGGTGTAAAGGTCTTAGAAAAGAAGAAGCAGGGATGCTTCCGACCTTGAGCATCCTTGTGATATAGGACTGCTCCAGAACCAACAGAAGAGGCGTTCACCTCTAAAACAAACGGTTTATCAACATCAGGGCGATGTAATATGGGAGCACTGGCAAAATGCGACTTGATGGAAGAGAACGCCTTGGAGACCTCCTCAGACCACAACTTGGGATTTGCTCCCTTCTTGGTGAGGGCTACCAAGGGAGCTACCAAAGTCGAGAAATGGGGAATGAACTGGCGATAATAATTAATGAACCCCATAAAGCGCTGCACCGCTTTAAGAGAATGGGGTTCTTGCCAGTCCATTACAGCCTGTAGTTTGGCAGGATCCATAGCCAATCCCTGGGCAGAGATGATATAGCCCAGAAAAGGTAAGGACTCCTGCTCAAACACACATTTCTCCAGCTTGGCATAGAGGGAGTTTGCCCGTAAGAGGTCGAAGACTTTGTTGACATCCCTCCGGTGAGAGTCTATATCTGGTGAAAAGATGAGAATATCATCCAGATAGACTACCACAGAGGTGGAGAGCATATCCCGGAAGATATCATTGACAAAGTCTTGGAAAACAGCGGGAGCATTACAGAGCCCGAAGGGCATCACCAGGTATTCGTAATGCCCATCCCTGGTATTAAAAGCTGTCTTCCACTCGTCCCCCTCACGGATGCGAATTAGGTTATAGGCACCACGTAGATCAAGCTTGGTAAATACTCTTGCTCCTCGGAGCCTATCAAAGAGCTCAGAGATTAGGGCAACGGGTACTTATTCTTGACGGTGATGGCGTTAAGACCCCTGTAGTCAATGCATGGACGTAATTCTCCGTTCTTCTTTTGCACAAAGAAGAACCCTGCCCCTGCTGGTGACACTGACTTCCTAATGAACCCTCTTGCCAGATTGTCCTGAATGTACTGGGTCATGGCCTCCGTCTCAGGGAGCGAGAGGGGGTATACTCTCCCCCGAGGAGGTTCTGCTCCAGGCAAGAGATCAATAGGACAGTCGTAGGGGCGATGAGGTGGAAGAGTCTCCGCCGCCTTCTTGGAGAAAACGTCTGCATATGCCCAATAACACTGAGGAAGAGAAGTGAGATCTACGGGTATCTCTGTGGTGGTGACCTGAACGCACTCCCTGATACACCTGCCTCTACATGAATCACCCCAACCCAGTATCCTCCCAGAGGACCACTCAATATGGGGAGAGTGGTAACGGAGCCAAGGTACTCCCAGCAACACCTCGTCTATTCCCTCGGGCAGGACAAGAAAATAAATACTCTCCTGATGGGACGGGGACATAGATAAAGTGAGAGGGATCGTCTGGTGGGTGATTTGGGAGGGCAGAGTCGATCCATTCACTACTCGCACAGTCACCGGTTCGGCGAGCATCACCAGAGGTATAGTGTGGCGGAGAGCAAATGCAGAGGACATGAAATTCCCCTCGGCTCCGGAATCCACACAGAGCTCAGCGGAGAGCGTGGATGGACCTACTGTAATTGTCCCTTTAAAGGACAACTTGGTGGAAAATGCCGCAGTGTCTAGTGAACCTCCTCCCAAGGTCACTAGACGCGACCGTTTTCCCGACCGCTGTGGACATTTGTTGGCATAGTGTCCTAACTGCTGGCAGATGTTACAGACCACGGGTACTCGAGCGGCCCGGGACTTAGGTCCCGCTCGAGAAACCTCCATGGCCTCATGGGAGTCGGGCGCCTGGCTGGAAGATTCCAGAGGTCTGGCGAAGGTGGGAGCCAGCCGGAACCTCTGCCTACACTGGGACCGCTCCAACCTCCGCTCGTGAAAACGGAGGTCGATGCGGGTAGATATGGCGATAAGCTTCTCCAGTGTGGCGGGAATCTCCCTGGTAGCCAAAGCATCTTTAACATGATCAGCCAGTCCTCGCCAGTAGACTGGAATGAGTATTTTATCCGACCAGTCTAGCTCTGAGGCCAGAGTCCGAAACTGGACGGAAAACAGACTGACCAAAGACGAACCCTGTGCCAATGCCAGCAGTTGTAGCGCCGTATCGTGGGTGACCTGAGGTCCTAAAAAGACCTTTTTTAGAGCCTCCAGAAAACGAGGAGCACTCCGCACCACACGGTCGTCACACTCCCACAGCGGGGTGGCCACTCCAACGCTCTGCCTGACAGAAGCGAAATTATAAAGCCCACTTGTGCCCGATCGTGGGGAAATGTGCAGCCAGAAGCTCGAGTTGTATAGAGCACTGACTCACGAATCCCCGACATTGCTTGCTGTCACCAGCAAACTTGTCTGGAAGCGGGAGGTGGGATATTGTGGGGGCAGAGGTGGCAGTGGACACACTGGCTGCAGCCACGCTAGCAGCCTGAACAGCGACTGCGGTAACATCCACAGCTGAGGTTGTGCACTCAAGAGCCGCCAACCTACCCTCCAGCTGCTGGATGTCCCGTAGTAGACGCTGGTCATCCGCCATTTTACCAGCCAGACCCTGGCGCTAATATTAGGTTAGAGTCTGCGGAACGCACCAAATATATGAGGTAGAGAGGTGCATTCGCAGCCCGGGGTCCACCGTGCAGGCGGAACCTGCTGCTAGTAAAATGGCGAAAGTAGCGAACTCTGTTATCCCGCAGAGTCGCTAAAATAAACGCCGTAGCGCGTTGTGGCAGTAAGTGCGAACTCTGTTAATACCCAGAGCCGCTAACGGAAATGCCACAGCGCTATATGGTGATAGGTGCGAACTCACTTAGCTTCAGTGAGCCGCAAAGTAAAACGCTAGGGCGCTGTCTAGCGTCGAAAGCAAACCCTGTTACGTCACAGGGCCGCTGAGGAAAAGTGCTGTGTCCTGTCAGGCTCTCAGGTACACAGTTAAGTGCTAAGCGTACATAATGCGTGATCATGTGCTAATGTTCCCGCGGGAGTCACCCGCAATCTATGGCGTCTGAACGCCAGACCCTGAATACGGCAATCAAAACTCCTCACCGGTTACGCCGGTAATCTAGGGCATCTAGGACACCGACCCTGGCCAGCTACCATATCAAACTCCTCACCGATTAAGTCGGTATTCTAGTGGCTTATTTCAGCCGGGTCCCTAACCACACATACGCATGATCACACTGGCGCATAGCATACAATGGTTGATATTAGCGCATGGCGGCCCAGCCATGCTACCCTTTTATAGCAACAGCTACAGGACCTTCCAGGAACAAGGACCAATGAGAAGCTGTTACAAACACACGTAGCTACATGACCTTCCTGGCGGACCAATAGGAGCCGCTGCAGCACCTGAACATGTGACCCCTGATCTCCAATGAGAGATCTCACTCTGGGCATGCTCAGATGGGAAAACGCAGGACTTTGTCTCAAAGACGGCTGCTCCAGCACTAGCTATAATAGCAGATCCAGGAAAGGCAGCAGCAAGTCACTGCACAGTAGAGGAGTGGGCAAGATGCCTGGACCGACGTCTCTGCTGAGCAGGTTCTACTGCGGCCAGAGATGAATGGGAGACTGCAGTGGGACGGGTTCGAGACTCCCCTTGTGCTGCAGCGGGAACTCGAACCCTAACACACTTGACTGTATTTTAGTGAGCAGTTTGCATTAGTATTTCAAGTACAAAATACACAAAAACAAACTATTCCATGACTAGAGTTGAGCGATACTTTCCGATATCCAAAAGTATCGGAATCGGAATGGTATCGCCGATACACAAAAAATATCGGCGATACCGATACCGGAAGTCCCATGTAAGTCTATGGGAACAAAATATCGAAATAAAAAAAACCCCATTCTTGCCTTGTAGGTTAATTGTACATGAAGGAAAACAACAAAGAGTAATGTAGAATGTATTGGGGGAGGTTGAGGAGACATTAAAGGCATAGATGTTTAACCCAATCCAATGGAATAGCATTAATTTTTTTTTTTTAGGAAATACGTTCGGATTGACGAACAAATTGACAATGTTGTTAACCTTTTTTCTATTTTGTCAAATATGTCTGTTTCACAACTTCCATGGTCTTCACCTTTTTAACTTTTCACACACTTTCTCCTTCATAATCTTCAGCAGCATCATCTTTCTCATCAAATTATTCTTCATCTTCACCTTCTTAATCTTCTAAAACTTCTTGCTATTCATCTTTTTGTTAACATTACTTATATTGTTCTTATTAAACAGTTATTATTCTTCATATTCTACTTCTTCATCTTCTTCCTATTCATCCTTTTCATCATATTCTTATTTGTGACAGACATTCCTGTACTTGTAATCTGTAAAACTCTGAATTTTCATCCTTCCGTTCTTGCTGTCACGAAAGATTTTAATTACAACAGTATTTGTCCGCGTTCAGTTTAGCCTGCAGCAGCATCAGGCATTTTCCAGGGGCACCACGAGGAGGAACGGACTCACCCCCATACACTGCTTAGTCTTCTTCTGCTTAGAATTTAGAGCATATATTTTGCTCTTCATTTTGGTCTTATACTTAATGTTCTTCTGCTTTTTGATCTTCTGCTTATTGTTCTTCTGTCTCTTGTTCTGTATCTTGTAGTTTGTCTTAACCTTCTTTGTCCTGTTGGTGATGGTACAAAAGCCAATGGAAGTAACGAGGACCAGCTGACTGTGCTGGAACCCGGAGGGTCAGCAGAAGGAAAAGAGCCAATGGCACAACCGAGGACCAGCTGACGTTACTGGGACAGGGTTACTAAGCAGGAGGTACCTGTGCTCCAAAGCACTACCAAGGACCAGCAGACGTTGCTGGAACTCGGATACCGACATGGAGGCACCTAGGCCAAAGGCACTGCGGAGAACCAGCTGAAGGTACTGGAACCCGGATGGGTAGCAGAAGGTACAAGAGCCAATGAAAGTAACGAGGACCAGCTGACTGTGCTGGAACCCGGAGGGTCAGCAGAAGGAAAAGAGCCAATGGCACAACCGAGGACCAGCTGACGTTACTGGGACAGGGTTACTAAGCAGGAGGTACCTGTGCTCCAAAGCACTACCAAGGACCAGCAGACGTTGCTGGAACTCGGATACCGACATGGAGGCACCTAGGCCAAAGGTACTGCGGAGAACCAGCTGACGGTACTGGAACCCGGATGGGTAGCAGAAGGTACCCATGGAAATTAAAGTTGAGGCAGCAGGACTGTTTGCCGTTCACACAGCAGGGGAACAGCTGACATTACTGAACCCCAGTAACACAGGAGCAAGTGTAGACTGTGCTAACAGCACTTCCGAGAAACAACTGGCGGTGTTGTAACCCAGGGATGAGAAGAGAACATGGTGGAGGCAGCAGGACTTTTTGCCGTTCACACAGCAGGGGAACAGCTGACATTACTGAACCCCAGTAACACGGGAGCAAGTGTAGACTGTGCTAACAGCACTTCCAAGCAACAACTGGCGGTGTTGGAGCCCAGGGTCAAGGAGGATGTTTAAATACTAGATGAAGTATTTTCCTTGTTACGTGTCAATTAAAAATGTCTATACTCCAAACAAGAGAAATATAACCTTTAGTACCATAAGATGATGATTTTACTTTAAAAAATATATGTAAATTAATAATTGACAAACATAAACGCATACATTAACATGTTGAAAAGCAATGCAAACCACAATAAAAATAGGTTAAATAATCTGCTATACGGTTTTAAATAAAAGCATACAAGTACATATCAGAATCCATTAATGATGGATAAGTAACAGTATGTACACCATTTTCATTTGCTGAATAATATCACTAAAAAGTTTTTAAAAATATCTAAAATTTCCATCATGTAATACTGATAATATGTGCCAATCATTTATATTAACAAAAAAAAACCTTTAAAAAGTGCATAGTGAAAACAGCTATTTATGCCTGACTGTGGACTTGCAAGCATGACAACGGATAGATAAGGTATATATAGATGACACTGCATAGCCACAGATGGTGAATGGCGATGTAATACTGTACCTCAATAAAGTGTGTGTTACTAAGTACTACATCCTTATTTTTATATAGCTTTATAAAAGGGTACGTGCATGTATGCTTGCGCCTTTGTTTGGACGCACAGACTGGCTTCCTGCTGTGACGCGTTGGGTATTGGAGCGTCTGTGCGTCTTATGACGCAGACTAATATTCACGGTGCGCATCGTTCATCATCGCAAGCGTACCGACAACACAAAGGCGTTGTCATGACTGCTTTACTCAGTAAACATGCACCTATGATGAAACATACACGCATGTGCCCTATTACATAACAAGCTACAAGAAAAATGCGTGTGAGGTGTGACACAGCTGTTTTGTTAAGGTACAGTATTATATCGACATTGTACAGGTGTCGCTATTCAGTCTGATAAATAGATATCATTCACCTATTCTATCAGTTGTCGTTCTTTCAGCACCACTTACAGGTATATATTTTGCTATTGTGACTATGCACTATTGACTTTACCAAGGTAATGCATGATTTTTGTTAGCGATTATCATGTTTACATGAAGGACCTTTATGATATGGGCTGTTAACTTTCTAATCAAATATGTATTTTTTAAAATGACACAAATATAAGTAATGTTGAAGAGGACTATTCCTACATGCATTGTTTGCACAATATTACAGGTGTACATCACGTCCCTTAATCAACATTGGATATTATATTTACTTGTATGCTTTTATTTCAAAGGCAAGAACACTGAAGTATAACCTTCGCACTGCAGCAGTTGTCAAAGTTCAACCCACATTATGCACTTCCAACATTGCAGTATTTGAGTCATCATGATGTGAGTTGGATTTGTCTAAGCTATGGAGTGACAAGGTTGACCATCAGTATCCTATAGCATAAGTAGGCTTTTGTGTTTGCATTTGTTTTCGACATGTGCATATCTGTAATAATATGTCACAATTATTTTGTTACAGATTTGTGACAAAGACAAATCATTTTATGGTTTGAAAGTTGACGTTTCAAATGTTTACAGCTTAGAAATCATGGTGTAGCCTCATATCTATGTGTAGCACTAGACACTTTGAGATGTATTTTTTTTTTTTCACCATGATTAGGTAGCTAGCAGTAATTTTTGCCGGACACACAGCAGGGGAACAGCAGGCGTTACTGAACCCCACAAACACATCAGCGATTGTTTTCATCTGTGCATCTAACACTTCTGAGCAGCAACTGGCGCTGTTGAAGCCCAGGGTCAAGGAGGGTGTAGGCAGAGGCCTAGTATGAGACGTTTGAAGTTGAAGTTGTAGTTAGCAGCAGTAATTTTTGCCAGACACACAGCAGGGGAACAGCAGGCGTTACTGAACCCCACAAACACATCAGCGATTGTTTTCATCTGTGCATCTAACACTTCTGAGCAGCAACTGGCGCTGTTGAAGCCCAGGGTCAAGGAGGGTGTAGGCAGAGGCCTAGTATGAGACGTTTGAAGTTGAAGTTGTAGTTAGCAGCAGTAATTTTTGCCAGACACACAGCAGGGGAACAGCAGGCGTTACTGAACCCCACAAACACATCAGCGATTGTTTTCATCTGTGCATCTAACACTTCTGAGCAGCAACTGGCGCTGTTGAAGCCCAGGGTCAAGGAGGGTGTAGGCAGAGGCCTAGTATGAGACGTTTGAAGTTGAAGTTGTAGTTAGCAGCAGTAATTTTTGCCAGACACACAGCAGGGGAACAGCAGGCGTTACTGAACCCCACAAACACATCAGCGATTGTTTTCATCTGTGCATCTAACACTTCTGAGCAGCAACTGGCGCTGTTGAAGCCCAGGGTCAAGGAGGGTGTAGGCAGAGGCCTAGTATGAGACGTTTGAAGTTGAAGTTGTAGTTAGCAGCAGTAATTTTTGCCAGACACACAGCAGGGGAACAGCAGGCGTTACTGAACCCCACAAAACACATCAGCGATTGTTTTCATCTGTGCATCTAACACTTCTGAGCAGCAACTGGCGCTGTTGAAGCCCAGGGTCAAGGAGGGTGTAGGCAGAGGCCTAGTATGAGACGTTTGAAGTTGAAGTTGTAGTTAGCAGCAGTAATTTTTGCCAGACACACAGCAGGGGAACAGCAGGCGTTACTGAACCCCACAAACACATCAGCGATTGTTTTCATCTGTGCATCTAACACTTCTGAGCAGCAACTGGCGCTGTTGAAGCCAGGGTCAAGGAGGGTGTAGGCAGAGGCCTAGTATGAGACGTTTGAAGTTGAAGTTGTAGTTAGCAGCAGTAATTTTTGCCAGACACACAGCAGGGGAACAGCAGGCGTTACTGAACCCCACAAACACATCAGCGATTGTTTTCATCTGTGCATCTAACACTTCTGAGCAGCAACTGGCGCTGTTGAAGCCCAGGGTCAAGGAGGGTGTAGGCATAAAATATTGAGTTATTGCCTTGTTACGTGGCCATTGCAAATGTATGTACTTCAAACAAGAATAAATGAAGTTTTACTACAACAATAAAATGATAAATTTCAATTACAAGAATAGAAAAATATTATACTTGACAGTCCTCTGTGGTTGATAACGTTTAATGGCTAACTGAAAATATGGTAACAAATTCAAAGCTTTCGAGACTACTCAGGTGTCTTCATCAGGCTAAGAGTAAAGCCAAAAATGAAGAATCACATATTTCTACACACAACAGGACACAGGAATAGCTAAGACAAGTGAGGGAGGGACAAGTGAGGGGAGACCGGCAACAAAAAGGAGAACAAGGATGAATTATCAGCGCCACACAATCACAGATAAATTAATGAATTTACCTGTGGCAAAAGACTTTTGTATGCCCGGTCATAGCATCATGGATATGGAATTACTGGTATTAAAATATAACTTCAAATATGAGAAACGTACAAAGGTTTCAGAATATAAGCTCATCATGACCTTTGACACTGTTAGTGATGGAATGAATAGATCACATGGATTTATGTCATTCTATATCAATTAAGGAATCTGCGTCTATGCCCTTGCAGGGTCATGAAAACCCAAAAAAATACGCCAATGAGAGGGCAATCAAACTTTCTATCCTTATCTAGGAACTGTTCCAATATTTATGTTCATCCCTGTGAGATAATGACAGTTCTGATACACGTCACTTACTTGTCTTACCTATTGCACTATTCCTGTGTCCTGTTGTGTATAGAAATATGTGATGCTTAATTTTTTTAGTTAGTCTTTCCCTGATGAAGAGACGTGAGTAGCCTTGAAAGCTTGCAATTTGTTTCCATCTTTTCAGTTATCCATTAAAAGGTATCAACCACTGCTGACTCTGAAGTCTAAATATTTTTCTATCTACTGGCTAACACGGTACAAAGATACACATGTTTTCTAATTTCAAGAAGGAAAAATAAAGAAAATACAAATATAAACGCATATATGCACATGCCAAAAATAAATGGAACAACACAACACCCAAAAAATTGGTAACAAAATATAGTGTTGTAAATTTAAGAATAAAAGTCAATTTTTTTTTTTATGAATAATGCTTAAGGAACGCTATGTTAAACCATAACATAGTGAAGACAATGGATTTTGTAATAGTCACTCATCATCATCATCGCAAATTTTATGTGACAGTCACAGACATTTCAATTATTTAAGTTCATAAAATCGTAACTTTCTATAGCATGTATGACATGTCCAGCATGGACTCATCAATGTGATTGATGACACAATAATGTACAATAAAAAATAACCATTTAAAAAAACATTAGGCATTGTTTGTCACAATTTAAGTGTGTGCCTGCAAGTGTAGGTGAAACAAAGGCTACGGATAGCAAAGGTATATTCTATGTCTGTATCAGACAGTGGACAGCCTCTGATGGGTAATGCCGATGTTATACTGTACGTCAATAAAGTCTGCGGCTGAAATCATGCATTTTTTGCTTGTAGAGTGTTGAAGAGGGTAAAAGAATGTCTGGTTGCGCAAAGCTTTATCCGTCAACACTACCTTCCTACTGTCACGCGTAGGGTAGGGTAGCGTGTGGCAATTAGCTGACTATCAAATGTGAGGTTAGGCTGCGTTATTGCGCACTAGGGACGCAAAAAAAAATACAGCAGTAATAATTTAATGTGTAATACTCCACCTATGACAAACCAAAAAATTACGTTCCCTCTTTAACAATGTACAAGACTAACAAGCCTAATGGTTGACGCTGACTTAATTGAGATACAGTATTACATCAACATTGTCCATGAGTAACTATGCACTGTGATACCTATATACCAGTATTAATTTATATCTCTTGTGGTTGTTTCAACAGCACTTGCAGGTATAACTACCTATTGTCAGTATGCATGATGCACTTTCTAGATGTAATAATTTATTATTGGACATTATTACCATGTTTACATGCTGGCCATTTCATATATGGTGTTTGAAGTTATAGTTGGCATCAGTATGTGTATTTTATAATGTCTGTCATAAATAAAACTCGTGATGATGATGATGAGGATTTAATGATTCGTACATCCATTGAGTGCATTATCTTACAGGTACAGATAAAGTTCCTTAAAAAGCATTAATTCATAAGTCTGAAATGTACTTTTATGCATTAATTTCAAAATGTGAAGAGTAGACTATGTTTTATTTTTTGTTACCATTTCTAATAGACATGTGCAGATATGCGCTGTGATGACAAATTATTATTTGTCCATATTTGTCATAAAAATTTATCATTCTAGGCCTGCAAAACTTCACAATTTCATGTTTTCAGCATAACAAGCAGGGTGATGGCTCTTCCCTATTTGGAGCATGTTGGTCATGTGTTTTTCTGTCCATGTGTCGGGAACAGGACATTTCTTGCCGTTGACACAGCAGGGGAACAGCTGGCGTTACTGAACCCCACTAACAGTAGAGCTTGTGTTTTGTTCTGTGGACACGACACTTCTGAGCAGCAACTGGCAGTGTTGGAGCCCAGGGAGTAGAGTTCAGGTGGTAGAAAGATGAACATAACAGGAGACATGGATAACGTTGCGAACCAGTTATTTAATCTGAAAACGGACAGACAAATTCTGCCGAGATCCATGCCTTGTTCATTTTCAGAAAAGTAAGCCGGTCTACATTATCGGAGGATAGTCGCATGCGACGGTCTGTTAGTACACCACCTGCAGCACTAAAGACGCGCTCCGATAATACACTGGCAGCAGGGCAAGCCAGCACCTCCAATGCATACTGGCTAAGCTCTGGCCATGTATCCAGCTTAGAGACCCAAAACTTGAATGGGGAAGAGCCATCTGGGAGTACACTGAGAGGCAAAGCCAAGTAGTCTGTCACCATCTGACGGATACGTTGCCTCCCGCTGACTGGAGCCCTCTCGGATGGTGTAGACATTTGTGGCGCTGCCACAAAACTTTGCCACATTTTTAACATACTGGTCTTTCCCTGTGCAGAGGCACTGCGTGTGCTCCCTCTTGTTGCAGAGCTCTCTACACTGCCTCGATGCACAGAGCTGCTTTGTAAAGCAGTAGCAGCAGCAGTGCTCTCGGCAGTAAGGTAGAACATTAGGGATTGCACCAGTGTGTCTTGGTACTCCCGCATTTTACGCTCCCGGTTCAACGGTGTGATGAGGCTTTTGACGTTGTCCCGGTAGCGAGGGTCTAGGAGGGTGTACACCCAATAATCAGACGTCGTGAGAATGTGGGCGATGCGGCGGTCGTTTCTTAGGCACTGCAGCATGAAATCAACCATGTGCTGCAGACTCCCAACTGGCAAAGAAACGCTGTCCTCTGCAAGAGGCGTTATCTCTGCCTGCTCTGCATCACCCCACCCTCGCTCTACATACTGACTAGAGCGTTGTGTACCTCCCTCTGGAGCGATGTCTTCCTCCTCCATTGACTCCTCCTCCTCATCCTCCTCACAAAGTGAGCCCTGCCCAGCCCTTTGTGAGGAACCACGTTGCGCTGACTTTCCAGAAGGTGATGGAATTTGTGACTCCTCATCCTCCACCTCTTCCAAAACCTCATCCCTTATTGCTTGCAGTGTTTTTTGAAGCAGGCAGATAAGGGGGACAGTCAGGCTGACTAGTGCATCATCTGCACTCGCCATCCGCGTTGACTCATCAAACGCACGCAAAACGTGGCACATGTCCTTCATAGTGGCCCACTCATTAATGGTGAAGTGTGGACGGCGCAAATTGCGTGTTGATTGCGCCTGATGCAGCTGATACTCCATAACTGCTGGCTGCTGCTCACACAACCGCTCCAACATATGTAACGTTGAATTCCACCTGGTGGATACGTCACATATGATGCGATGTTCAGGAAGGCGCAATCTGCGTTGCAGAGCTGCAATGCGCGATCTGGCCATGCTGGAACGTCGCAAGTGAGCGCACTCTAGGCGGACCTTGTGCAGCAGTGCATCAAGATCCGGATAGTCCCTCAAAAAACTCTGCACGACCAAGTTGAGCACATGTGCCAGACATGGTATGTGAGTGAGGTTGCCAAGGCCCAGAGCTGCCACCAGATTTCGGCCATTGTCACACACTACCAAGCCTGGCTGGAGATTCGCTGGCAAAAACCACACGTCGCTCTCCTGCTTGATGGCATTCCAGACCTCCTGCGCTGTGTGGCTTCGATTCCCCATGGGAATTAATTTCAGAACGGCCTGTTGCCGTTTGGCCACGGCTGTGCTCATATCGGTCGCATCAGGTAAGCGTCCACGGGTCCATGTGGAGGTAGACCGTGACGGCTCCTGCAGCGATGATTCTGAGGAACTGGAGTAGGAGGAGGAGTCAATGTGGACAGACTTGATTCCGGCAATCCTTGGAGTTGGCAGAACACGTACAGCGCCACTCGCAAGATCTGTACCCGGCTCCACAACATTCACCCAATGGGCAGTGAGTGAAAGGTATCGTCCCTGGCCATGGGTACTGGTCCACGCATCGGTGGTCAGGTGGACCTTGCTACTGACGGCGTTTAGTAGCGCATGTTTAATTTTTGCCTCAACATGCTTTTGCAGACCAGGGACGGCTTGCCTGCTGAAATAAAATCGGCTGGGCACATTGTATTGTGGGACTGCCAATGCCATTAATTCACGGAAACTGTCAGTCTCCACCAGCCTGAATGACAGCATTTCAAGGGACAGGAGTTTTGCAATGCCAGCATTCAGAGCCTGTGCTCGTGGATGGTTTGCCGAGTATGGCCGTCTTTTATCCCATGCCTGTGCTACCGATGGCTGTTTTGTGGCCTGGGTGTGTGAGGATGACAGGGAACTTGCAGCCGTGGGTGGAATAACACTGTGTCTCTGGACAACAGTGACAGAGGTTCTTCCATGGCGATCCTTTGAGGAAGCCGAACCAGCTGTGTGTGAACTGGAGGAAGAGGCTCCAACAGGAGCTGAAGATGTAGGTGCTGCTGTAGGTTGGCCTACATCTCCAGTGTGTCTTTGTAACTCAACAAAGTGCTTTGACCGCACATGTTTCCACATATTTGTTGTATTAAGGTTACTGACACTTTTACCTCTTTTAATTTTTTGATTACACAGCTTGCATTTTACATAGCAAATATCATCTGCAACTGTATCAAAAAAGGACCACGCAGAGCAAGTCCTGGGAGCGCCCGGTTTGGCTGTTGTAAGAGAACTGCTCCGAACGGGTGCCAAACTGGAGGCTACAGGCAAGCGAGTCTGCAGCCTACCTCTCCCTACTGTTTGGACCGTTGGTGCAATCTCTTCCTCAGAGCTGCTCCCACCACCTTCCTGTTCCTCACGCCATGTTGGGTCATGGACCTCATCATCTCCACCACTACCCTCTTCCAACACCTGCTGTTGTTGGGTGGTCTGGCCAGCACCATGCTCAACAGAAACTGGCAACTGAGTCTCATCATCATCAGATGCGTTCTGCGGTGTGCTGACCATCGGCACTGGCTCACCCGCCTCTTCAGATTCAGAGAGACACAGCTGTTGCGCATCACTGCATACTGCCTCTTCTTCACATTCCAGAATGCTGCTTGGCTGGGCCCCTGTTTCCAAGCCAACAGATTCTGAGAACAGAAGCAGAGACTCAGCTGGCTCCTGTACAGAGCTCTCTGACTGCCTGGGCAATTTGGCAGGCGGTGAAGAGACTGATGGTTGTTCAACAGTGCTGTGGTCCTGAGAGGAGGTGGAAGCTATTGAAGTCGATGCATTGGCTGCCATCCAACCAACAACGGCTTCAATTTGTTCTTCACGCAGCAGGGGGGTACGCTGAGCTCCTACAAAAGTGCGCATAAAGGAACGCTCACGGGGAAAACTGGTGGATGCTGTGTCACTGGGTGCGGCAGCAGCCACAGAATCCCCACGTCCTCTCCCTGCTGCAAATCCACGGCCTCGACCACGACCACGTGCCTTACTCACTGACTTCTTCATCTTGGTAGATTGATAAAGAAAGTCAGAAAAGTTAAGGCCTAAGTGTGGTTATTCCTCACAGACTACAGTGAACCCTGCAGACAACTGTTCAGTATCTGTGAAAGGCCCCTTTGTGTACTTCTATAGTGTTTGCAACCAATGTATTGTATACGGATGGAAGCGCGTCACACTAATAGATTAGATTTTTTTCCACTAAAATGAGCAGCACCAATTAGAGAAAAATGTGAAGGATGAGGCAGTGACACACGCTCAGCAGACTACAACCGGCAGTGGTTGAAGTACAAACTGGAGCGTAATCTGCACTCACAAAATGAAAAGCTCACAGACTACAGTGAACACTGAAACACAACTGTTCTGTAGCTGTTAAAGGCCCCTTTGTGTACTTCTATAGTGTTTGCAACCAATGTATTGTATACGGATGGAAGCGTGTCACACTAATAGATTAGATTTTTTTCCACTAAAATGGAGCAGCACCAATTAGAGAAAAATGTGAAGGATGAGGCAGTGACACACGCTCAGCAGACTACAACCGGCAGTGGTTGAAGTACAAACTGGAGCGTAATCTGCACTCACAAAATGAAAAGCTCACAGACTACAGTGAACACTGAAACACAACTGTTCTGTAGCTGTTAAAGGCCCCTTTGTGTACTTCTATAGTGTTTGCAACCAATGTATTGTATACGGATGGAAGCGCGTCACACTAATAGATTAGATTTTTTTCCACTAAAATGGAGCAGCACCAATTAGAGAAAAATGTGAAGGATGAGGCAGTGACACACGCTCAGCAGACTACAACCGGCAGTGGTTGAAGTACAAACTGGAGCGTAATCTGCACTCACAAAATGAAAAGCTCACAGACTACAGTGAACACTGAAACACAACTGTTCTGTAGCTGTTAAAGGCCCCTTTGTGTACTTCTATAGTGTTTGCAACCAATGTATTGTATACGGATGGAAGCGCGTCACACTAATAGATTAGATTTTTTTCCACTAAAATGGAGCAGCACCAATTAGAGAAAAATGTGAAGGATGAGGCAGTGACACACGCTCAGCAGACTACAACCGGCAGTGGTTGAAGTACAAACTGGAGCGTAATCTGCACTCACAAAATGAAAAGCTCACAGACTACAGTGAACACTGAAACACAACTGTTCTGTAGCTGTTAAAGGCCCCTTTGTGTACTTCTATAGTGTTTGCAACCAATGTATTGTATACGGATGGAAGCGCGTCACACTAATAGATTAGATTTTTTTCCACTAAAATGGAGCAGCACCAATTAGAGAAAAATGTGAAGGATGAGGCAGTGACACACGCTCAGCAGACTACAACCGGCAGTGGTTGAAGTACAAACTGGAGCGTAATCTGCACTCACAAAATGAAAAGCTCACAGACTACAGTGAACACTGAAACACAACTGTTCTGTAGCTGTTAAAGGCCCCTTTGTGTACTTCTATAGTGTTTGCAACCAATGTATTGTATACGGATGGAAGCGCGTCACACTAATAGATTAGATTTTTTTCCACTAAAATGGAGCAGCACCAATTAGAGAAAAATGTGAAGGATGAGGCAGTGACACACGCTCAGCAGACTACAACCAGCAGTGGTTGAAGAACTAACTGGAGCGTGATCTGCACTCAAAAAATCAAAACCTCACAGACTGCAGTGAACACTGAAACACAACTATTCACTATCTGTGAAAAGCTCCTTTGTGTACTTCTATAGTGTTTGCAACCAATGTATTGTATACGGATGGAAGCACGTCACACTAATAGATTTGATTTTTTTCTAATATAATGGAGCTGCACCAATTCCACTAAATAAAATAAAAAAAAAAAAGAGTCAGTGACACGTGCAGATGCCTACAAACAGCGGTGGATGCAGAGCAAACTGCAGCGTCACCTGCACTGTCACACACACACCTTGCACAGAGCTGTTAAAACAACACTGGCAAAATGAAGCTTTACACAGCGGTTGGTAAACTAGCCTGCCTCAAGCACAGTAGTACACAAAATCGCAATATCTAACTGTCCCTCAGAGTCAGCACAGCAGCGTTCTGTCCCTTACTGAGTTCACAGCACAGTGACGCTAAAATGGCTGCGGCGCCTTTTATAGTGCATTCTGACATCATTTCAGCAGCCAATCACAGCCATGCCATTAGTTAAGATGACCGCAGCATTACAGGATGTGCCCACACTTCATAGGATTCCTCATTGGCTGACTAAAATCACATTGCCTCTCAAAGAATTATGGGAACTTCCGATTCCGGTATACGATATTGAAAAAGTATCGGAATTAAGTATCGGAATTCCGATAACGCGAATATCGGCCGATACCCGATACTTGCGGTATCGGAATGCTCAACACTATCCATGACCAAGACCCATATTACTACCATAAAGGAAAATATACAGCTTTGCAGATAAAAAAAAAGTGGTGAAGTTCTCTTTGATTGAAGTCAACGACTTTTCCAGTATTTCCTTCTAGACAAGACAGTTATGAGTACTGCTTTGAGCACTGACTTGGGTCTGAAGAGTTTGGAATGCAGACCAATTTCCCACACCCCGTACCTTTGACTAGCCAACACTGTCTTTCTGTTTTAAGCCCCATTCACATGTACATTTTTTTAAGACCTCAAATATGGACATACACACACCCATTGTATTCAAAGATGATGCACACTTGTCAGGTTTTTCACCGTGTGTCCGTGTGAGAAACCCACAGACATGACAGTTTTTTGCACAGCATGGACAAAATGCATGCGACTTATGTGCCAGCTCACAATGAACTGACGCGGGAACCGTAGCTTCAGTGACCGGCGCTAACTTCTATGACATTATCGCTTATCACTAAAGCTGCTCCCCACCAAAAGAAAAGAACTACCGTAAACAACGCACACTACACCAAATTCAATATGAAAGTGTGAAATACAAAATTTTATTGACATGTGAACACATAATGAGTTAAAACATATTTAAAAACGAAAACCATGACTGAAAATCTGCCTAAACAAGTACATGAAATGGTAAACACATGTAATGTGAAGTAACAAGGGGCCCAAAAGGGCTGGGATAATCACAGTAACAACAGGCTTAGAACAACCATCATTAGAGGGTCTCAGTGGACAAAACAAGGGAAATAATTATGCATAGAAATAGCAAGATAGTAACACATGTAGAATAGCTCAATGTCAGCAAAACCATGGCATATCAATAGAACCCATAATAAGGAATGCCAACCTCATCCTAACCTAATATATTAATCCCAGTCCAATATAATAAAAGTAAACCAGAAATAAACATGCTCAACGATTGATCTTCAGAGCAAAAGGACACAAGAAGCCTGTATGGGCAAAATTAGAAAAAGTGATGTTACCCAAAGAAAGATCCTCATGATAAAGGAGCCATGAGAAGGCAGAGATCAGGACCACGGCACAGGGAATGATCCCACGTGTTCCGCCATAACTAGTACGGCTTCATCAGGGAAGTGAGAGATTAATGCCAAAACCGGTCTTATATAACTGAATAATCACTTTAAAAAGTTCGGCATGTGTGGATCAGTAAGCCGCAATCTCCAACGGATGTGGGCGGTAGGAAGCAGCTGTGTGCAGACGTCTCTAGCACACAAGTGTCAGACGTCTGCACACAGCTGCTTCCTACCGCCCACATCCGTTGCAGATTGCGGCTTCCTGATCCACACATGCCGGACTTTTTTAAGTGATTATTCAGGAATATAAGACCGGTTTTGGCATTAATCTCTCACTTCCCTGATGAAGCCGTACTAGTTACGGCGGAACGCGTGGGTTCATTCCCTGTGCCGTGGTCCTGATTTCTGCCTTCTCATGGCTCCTTTATCATGGGATCTTTCTTTGGGTAACATCACTTATTCTAATTTTGTCCATACATGCTTCTTGTGTCCTTTTGCTCTGAAGATCAATCGTTGAGCATGTTTACTTCCGGTTTACTTTTATTATATTGGACTGGGATTAATATATTAGGTTAGGATGAGGTTGGCATTCCTTATTATGGGTTCTATTGATATGCCATGGTTTTGCTGACATTGAGCTATTCTACATGTGTTACTATCTTGCTATTTCTATGCATAATTATTTCCCTTGTTTTGTCCACTGAGACCCTCTAATGATGGTTGTTCTAAGCCTGTTGTTACTGTGATTATCCCAGCCCTTTTGGGCCCCTTGTTACTTCACATTACATGTGTTTACCATTTCATGTACTTGTTTAGGCAGATTTTCAGTCATGGTTTTCGTTTTTAAATATGTTTTAACTCATTGTGTGTTCACATGTCAATAAAATTTTGTATTTCACACTTTCATATTGAATTTGGTGTAGTGTGCGTTGTTTACGGTAGTTCTTTTCTTTTGGTGTCCTACATGATTTACTCTACCGATTCGCACCTCCCTTTACACTATATGGATTGTTAGTGCGCCCACGCTTTTGTTAAATATAAAGCTGCTCCCCAAGCACAGCTCAGTGTCTCCTGGATGTCAATGGGAACAGAGGCATCATACCACCGTTCATCAAGACATCCTGATGTAACAGATATGGATTAAATCATGGGACAAATGGAGTACCTTATCTTCGGACAGGTGAGGAATATGGTTGTTTATTATTTTCCTTTTTCAGTAATAAATGGGAAAAAGAGGGTCAGGGAGTATTTATTTCAAATAAAGAATTTTATTCTTGCTGTTTCTTCATTTCAAATCTTACTATGGGGCTAAAAATGGGGGCGTCTTATAGATACCTCTCCATTACTAACCCCTGGGCATCATGTCAGCTGACAATACAAAGCTGACATCAACCCCAACCCTATTACCCCACTTGCCACTGCCACAGGGTAAGTCGTAAGAGAGAGGCTAAGCACCAGATTAGGTGCATCTTATAGATGCACCATTTTGGGGCAGCTGAGGGCTAATGTTAGTAGCCTGTAGGGGCAATATCTCTGGCACCTTTCCAGGCCATTAATATCAACCCACAGCTGTTTGTTTAGCTGTTGCTGGTTTGAATTTATAGGGAGGCCCTGCGTGATTTTTTTTCTGGAGTCTCCCGTAAATTCACCAGTAAATGCTAAGTAAACAGCTGTGAGCTGTTATTAATAGTCTTGGAACCTTTTGGGATATTGTCCGGTTTCCAAGATTATTAACATCAGCCCCCAGCCATTGGCTTTTCCTTTGCTGGTTATGAACATTAAGCGGGAGCAATGCCATTTTTTAAATTTATTTCTCAATTTTACACAACTCTCATCATTGTTGCCTGGTCGTTCTGATACCTGATATACCTGAGATCAGGTGCAGACAGAACAGCCTAATGGAGAGATGAGCACTGGCGGATGCAGCTGGGTCAGCTGCCATTGAGATGAGCACTGGCGGGTTCAGCTGGCTCGGCTGCCATTGCGGAAAGCACTGGTGGGTGCAGCGGACTCGGCTACCATTGAGGAAAGCACTGGCGGGTGCAGCAGACTCGGCTACCATTGAAGGAAGCACTGGTGGGTGCAGCAAAGTTGGCTACCATTGAAGGAAGCACTGGCGGGTGCAGCAGAATTGGCTACCGTTGAAGGAAGCACTGGCGGGTGCAGCAGGCTGAGATGCAAGTACTGGGACCTGAGAACTGACAAGTGTGCTAGGAACAAACACAACATTGCACAGGCACCTCCATGTTGGAGGAGGTGGTTTAAATAGTAAGAGACCTTCAGCTATTAGCTGGGGACACTTTAGAGGAGCGCTCATGGCCCATTAAGAAAGAGGAAGTGTGCACGCGCTCTCTAAGCACAGTGCCTGGAGAACTGCTAGGACTGCATGCACCCCAGGCAGCAGCAGACCCGGAAGGAGCAGGATGGGAGCCTTGGTGGTGAGTATGCAGATGTCTCTGCAGGGAGAGAGGGATTGCAGGCAGGGATGCGGGTGCTACATTTAATAGCACACCACACAGCAAAGAAGCCATCATTTGTGCCCCCAAAAATCAGTGATTTTTTTCACTGCACTCAAACAGCAATAGTAGTAACTTCTCTTGGTGCCTCATGCAAGAATATTGCCTTCCTTGTGCTTATATCATAATAATGTCCATCATTGTGTCTCTTACAAATTAATGGAGCCTCATTTTTGCCCTTTAGACAGAAGAGTCCTCATGTGAGCTCCTTTGCAATAATTCCCCCTAAAAAGTAATTGTGTTTCTTGAGCACAAAAATAACAATAATAATGCCCACTGTGTGCGCTCTTAAAAGGGTATTCAAGGTACAAAATAAATGCTTAGGGTATCTGTGGCGTCAGCCCACTGCAGGTCTGAACTGCAGGTAAGACAGCACCCCGAGAAACCCCGAGACTAGTGTTGAGCGATACGATACCGCAAGTATCGGGTATTGGGCCGATATTAGCTCTATCGGCCTTTCGATACTTAGTTCCGATATTTTCGTCTTATCGGATACCGGAATCGGGATTGTCACTGTCACTGTCAGTGCCGTCGGTCGGGTCTGTCAGGAGTCAGCGGCACTTACCTGGCAGAAGATCTCCGGCGGTCACGGGCTGGACTGCTTCATGGCCGCCATCATCTTTCCCCGGAGGTCACATGCAGTTTCTCGCGATAACTGCAGTGACTGCTGGGTAATCCCGGCCGTAAAGCAGTCAGTCCGATGACGTCACCGCCGGGGAAGCAGGTAATCAGCTGTGCTGCGTTGCGATGACAGGCTCTGCCTGTCATTGCGATGTAGCAGAGCTGGATCGTCGTGGGACTGTCGTTACTATGGACTGCGTCGGACAGGTGGTATACTGTTGGTTTGTTTTTTTCCTTTTTTTACAGGAGATCGATGGCGTCGCAGGAATGAGTGTATAATAAAATTAATGAAAACTGTGTTGTCTCTTTTATTTCATTAAAAGACTTTTTTCTTGCTTTGTCTTTTTTTTATACATTTAATAACTTTGGGATTAATAATGGATCGGTGTCTTATTGACACCTCTCCATTATTAACCGGGCTTATTGTCACCGTGCAATCAACGGTGACATTAACCCCTTATTACCCCACTTGCCACCGCTACAGGGCAGTGGGAAGAGCCGGGTAAAGTGCCACAATTGGCACATCTTTTGATGCGCCAAATGTGGGGCTGCTGTAGCCTGGTATTATCAGGCTGTTGAGGGCTAAAATCCATGGGCCTTGACAGTCTTTTAATACCAGGCCCAGCAGTCTGCATTTTACTTGGCTGGTTAACAAAAATAGGGGGACCCCTACGCGTTTTTTTTTGAGGGGATCCCCTATTTTTGTTAACCAGCCAAGCTAAGCAGACTGCTGTGGCCTGGTATTATCAGGCTTGCAAGGTCCATGGATATTGGATCCTTACCAGCCTGAAAAACCAGGCCTCAGCGGTCTGCTTCATCTGGCTGGTTAACAAAAATAGGGGGGACCCCACGCCAATTTTTTTCGAGGGGATCCCCTATTTTTGTTAATCAGCCAAGATATGCAGACTGCTGTGGCCTGGTATTATCAGGCTGGCAAGGTCCATGGATCTTGGCTCCTTAACAGCCTGAAAATCCAGGCCTCAGCGGTCTGCTTCATCAGGCTGGTTAACAAAAATAGGGGGGACCCGACGCCATTTTTTATTCGAAGGGAACCCCTATTTTTGTTAATCAGTTCCCTCTAACGTCACTGATTGTGTCCCTGGCTGACCTGAAGTGAAAGTGGAAAGCAATCAATTAAGCTTTCCACTTCCTCTCCTGTCAGCCAGGAGAGGAACTCATTCATTTGGGGGTTTACTGTGAGGCTGCAGCATTAGCTGCGGTCCCTGCAGTAAACATTAACCCTTTCTGAAGGATTACACCGTGGGACCTGACTGTGCATGGGATAGGTAAGAATAATTTTGCTTTTTTATTTTATTTTTATTACAGGAAATGGTTTTTGCAGTCAAATAAAAGATGGTCAAAAACATGTGTCTTTATTTCATTAAAATGATTTTTAATTAAAGTGTGTGTGTTTTATTTTTATTTCATGCAATAGGATTAATAATTGATAGTTGTCTAATTGACAGCTCTCAATTATTAACCTGGCTTAAGGTCACCTTTCAATTGCAATGTGGCTTTAACCCCATATTAACCCATTCGCCACCGCTACAGGGCAATGGGAATAGACGGGCAAAGTGCCAGAAAGGGCGAATCTAATTATAGATTTGTCTTTTCTGGGGTGTCTGGGGGTAGATGTTAGTAGCCAGGGGGGGCCAAAAATAATGGTCCCTCTCTCTGGCTATTATTATCTGCCCCCATTCGCTGGCTTTGTCTGTCTGGTTGCGAAAATAGGGCGGGAGCCCACGCATTTTTTTTAAACAATTTTACACCTCTACATGTCATTGAATTTGTGACACATATATATATATTTATATTTATAGTTCATACACTTCTACATAGTATAATAGCCGCTAATTCAATTGACGGCTTTTGTGAAAATGCAGAACCTGACATGAAATGACACTTGGTGTACATAGGGTTAACCATGTCTTTTCATGTCCTTTGCTATCTGATTTGCACAAACAATTACATCAGTCTATGTGTGCAAAATTTCACACCTGTAGGGGTTAATTAAAGGTGTAAATTCGTAGCAAAAAAGTCCGTTTTTTTTACAACGAATTTACACCTTTAATTAACCCCTACAGGTGTGAAATTTTGCACACATAGACTGATGTAATTGTTTGTGCAAATCAGATTGCAAACGACATGAAAAGACATGGTTAACCCTATGTACACCAAGTGTCATTTTATGTCGGGTGCTTCTGTCTTTTCACAGAAGCCGGCTTTACCCGGCAATTGAATCAGAGGATATTTTACTATGTAGAAGTGTATAAACTATACATATATTATATATATATATATATATGTCACAATGACATGTATATATATATATGTATTCTATGTGTGTATATTTAGTGTTTACAAGGAAATAAAGGTTTTTTTTAGTTGCGATATTTTGTTCCATAGACTTACATGGGACTTCCGGTATCGGAATCGGATATCGCCGATATTTAGTGATATCGGCGATACCATTCCGATCCGATATTTTTAGATATCGAGCAGTATCGCTCAACACTACCCGAGACCCTTTACCCCTATACAGGGATCTGGAATTACAGCGAAGCCCATGGGGTAGCTGCCTATGAGAGCAGTGGACCGGGGCAGGAAGGACGCTAGGAAGGGAATAAAAAACTGGACAGAAAGAATAGTCAGGAGTCAAGGTCAAAACCGGGAGAGCAGTAAAGGTACAAAATCGGCAGGCAGTAGAAGAGTCAGAAGTCCAGGCTAAAGTTAAAGTCAAAACCAGATGGCAGCAAAGGTACAAAGTCGGCAGGCAGTAGAAGAGTCAGAAGTCCAGGCTAAAGTTAAAGTCAAAACCAGGCGGGCAGCAAAGGTACAAAGTCGGCAGGCAGTAGAAGAGTCAGAAATCCAGGCAAAGGTCAGAGATACAATAGCAAAAACAAACTAGCACACTGGGGAAACCGAGACTATATCTGGCGGCCTGCAGGACAGGCTCCAAAGTATTTGAATGGCATGGCTATCTCTCACAGGCTCACAGCCTGATGACCTCATCCGGACCACCCTCAGAACCAGGCCAGATGGTGATGCACGACTGGCACCAACCACTTCACCTCTGACAGAAGAGCGAAGCCTGCGCCCACCAGACGCCTGCGCAGGGACCCCTTCTCTGTCACCAACATCATCCACAGGAGAATCATGGTGATGCCCAGTGACACAGACCGGCGTCAAAGGAGGGGAACCAAATGAGGATATAGACCTCCTATCCCCGCTAACCAGCCGAAGGAGTCCAGCACCTCCTAGCGGCCGAGGCCGGAACACCAGCCCCTGAGTCCATCGGCGAAGTGACAGTACCCCCCTCTAAGAGGGGCCTCCGGACCCTCAAAACCCGGTTTGTTGGGATGAAGGAGATGAAACTTCCTGATTAAGCCCTTGGCACGGATGTTACTGACAGGAACCCAGGACCTTTCCTCTGGACCGTAGACCTTCCAATGCACCAGATATTGAACGGATCCTCTTACTAAACGGGAATCAAGGATCCGTTGGACTTATGGAATACATTAGGCAGTTTAAATGATCGAGGGAGATTCAGACGAAAGGCCACTGGATTAATTACCTCAATAATTTCATACGGACCAATAAACCTGGGACCTAGTTTGGCAGACGGCACTTTGAGCTTAATATTCCGTGTAGAAAGCCAAACTTTGTCCCCAACTCCTAGGTCCGGGCCCTTGGAGCGCCGTCTATTAGCAGACGAAGCCTGTCTAGTCTGAGCCCCTTTCAAGTTTACGTTGACTTCTGACCAGATAGTTTTTAACTGGTCTACGGTCCTTTCTACCCCAGGAACATCTGACACCCTAGAAGAGAACGAACCAAAGTGCGGGTGCAGCCCATGATTACAGTAGAAAGGGGTAGTCTTGATGGACTCCTGGTACTGATTATTCATGGCAAACTCTGCTAGCGGTAGGTGTTCCACCCAATTGGACTGATGCTCAGAGACATAACGTAGATTCTGCTCAAGCGCTTGGTTGGTGAGTTCAGTTTGACCATTGGTTTCAGGGTGATAAGCAGAGGAAAAAGACAATTCCATTCCAATTCGTTTACAGAATGCCCTCCAAAATTTTGAAACAAACTGGGTGCCCCTGTCAGACACAATTAGTGATGAGCCACCCCGTAGTGTTCGAGTTCGGTTCGGTTCGCTGCCATGTGTTCGATGAACAGTTCGTCGAACTGTTCATCGAACACCATTAAAACCAATGGCAGGCAAACAAAAACACATAGAAACACATAGAAAACACTTCAAAGGTGTCCAAAAGCTGACAAATTGCTCAGAAGACACAACTAACACATGGAAAATTGACAAGTACATAAATTCATGCGAAAAGGAAAGAGGTGGAGCAGTAAAAGGAGGGGGAGACACAGATATAGGCATGTCATGCCCTTCTAAAACCAAAAAAGTGCGAAGCCGACACGGCCAGTCCATTCCTGCCCGTGCGACCTGCGTGTCGCCGGGTTTGTGCCAGAGCTGCGGTGGACCCTGACGGCCAGCCCCCCTCTCCCAATACTGGTGCCTGTCCGCTGGTGGGTCGAGCGAGCCCCCTGCGGTGGAGGCAGGTCTAATCTTTTTTATTTAAATTGTCTCTCTAATTTGAATGAGTACACTTTAAATCCTTTTACAAGGATCTATTGGAGGGCAAGTCTCATACCAGCAGCCTTGGGAGGAAGAGGAGGAGTTACCTGCTGCTGGAGGTGTTTGGCTGTGTTTGTGCTGAGATCCTGGGGAGGAGGACTTTTCTACCTGGACTTTTGCCTGCCCCTTTCCAGGAGAGAGAGGCCTTCCCTGGGACTGAGCGTCGGGGCTGTGCCCAGGCCCCCACCCCCCGGCAAGCCGGCTGGGGGTGGGAGGCCCTGTTTCCATCTCCATTGCCCAGCCAGTCCCAGGGAGATGGGCAACAAGAGGAGAACTTCGGGGGGCCACAAGGCTCAAGGACCCAGGACCCCTGAAGCTGGTGCCGTGGCAGCTCCTCCTGGAGGGGAAGCTGCTAGCGGAGGTGCAGTGGGAGCCCCCCTAACATCTGGGGCTCCAAGGCTGTGGGAGAGCCAGCTACCGTCTACGCCTCCCGCATCCACGCCCACCTCTGTGAGTACGAGGAGGCAGCTAGGCAGCTGAGGAGACTCCGGGAGGAGTTGAGGGGAGCCCAAGTAACAGCAAAAAATCGACTCCCTGCCTCAAAGAGAGCTGAGGTTTCTGCCACGGTCAAGAGGCTGAAGGGGGCTATAAGAGCTCTGGAGGACAGAAGAACATCCATCTTGGAGGGGAGCGGCCCTTTCGGGGAGAAGCTCCGTAATGATGACCGGTTTAGAGCCCTGACCGGTGGGTCTCCTGGGGGGTCAGGAGGCCCCAGCCAGGTGGAGGACGAGGAGGAAGATGGCGGAACATCTGAACCAGCTCCACCTGAGGACCTGGTGGGTAAGAGCGCCCAGGACCTGGTGGGTAAGAGCGCCCAAGACCTGGTGGGTAAGAGCGCCCAGGTATTGCACAGTGGGATAGCCCCTGAACAAGTGACTCTCCCACTGGACTCCAGTGACCTGGAGGAAAGTGGGAGTGAGGGGGAGGATGGAGGGAATGGGAGTAATAGTGAGGGGGGCTGCCTAATCCTACAACAAGTGAGGCAGATTGAGTCCCCAGCACGGTTTGGCACACTGCTGTTTAGGGACGAGGTCTGCCTCGAGGATGAGGCAACCAGGAAGAGTAGGAGAAGGCGTAGGGCAAAGCAAGAGGTGGTGAAGCTTGTTTTGTCCCTCTTTCCGGGGCCCCCCAGTCTCGTTGTGCGGAACCCGCTGCCCACACCTGGCTCGGGCCCTGTGGTGGGTCCACAGCAAGGGAGCGGGGAGAGTAAGGTCTGCCTGGATCTTGCTGTCACATCTGGTGGCAGTTCGGATTCAGGCAGCGATATGGAGGTCGGTGCCGGTAGTGGTATTACTGTTGGTGGTGGTGCTTGGGCTCAGTCCCCTCTGGCAAGGGGGGCCGGCCCAGCACCAGGTACAAGTAGAGCTGGGGCCGCACCTCCAGTGGTGAGAGCTGCTTCTGGGCCCCCCACGCACGGGTCCGTTAAGTTTGGATCGCTTATGGGGGTCCAGAAGCATCGTAAGGGCAGGATGCTGCTGTAAAGCAACAATTAAAGACCTGCAAGGTGTTGGTCGCTCCCCTGGAGGCGGCCTTGGTGAAGCCGGGGCACTCGGCACGTAGACCCCAAAAGGGGTCCATGCGGGCGGTCCCACCGCCGCTGGACGCCGAAGGGGAGTGGCCAGCCTTGCCTACAGCTGGTGGTGGGTGCAGAGAGGCGGTGAAGGGGGAGTGGCCTCCCTGAATGTTGCCCTGCCTGCAAAGGCAGAGGCATGCAGGGGGGGTGTGCCCTCCTCGACTGCAGTCCCGCCCGCTGTGCTCTCGTCATTCGGGGTGGGTGTGGCCTTGCAAGGGGCTGCTGCCCAGCCCAGGGTGACTGTGGGCGGCGGGGGGGCGTGGCCTCGTCGGTTGTGGCTCCGCCTGCTGTGCCCGTGTCATCTGGGGTGGGTGTGGCCTCGAAAGGGGCTGCTGCCCAACCTGGAATGACTGCGGCTGGCGGGGGGCGTGGCCTCGGCGGTTTCACCACCCTCTGTCCCGCCCACCCATACCATCGGTTTTGCGCCCCTGAAAGCCGGTAGGGAGTTGTCGGGGTCCCCAGCCACTTACCATCATCTGGTGGTGCGGGGGCTCCGGCGCTCGGGCGAAGCCGGCGGGGGAGATGTGTGGAGGGCAGGGTGCGGTGGCAAGGTCCGTCCCTGCCCTAGGAAGCTCAGAGAAAAAAAATTGGTGCAGGAGAGCTCAGGAGCTCAGGAGCAGCACTCCTGGGAAGAGGTGAGGCCAAAGAGGGTGCCAGAGCCAAAAATAGAGACGCCCCAGGAGTCCAGCCAGGGCCCCAACAGGAGATGTACATAGCAATGTAAATAGCAATGTAAATAAAAATAGAAATAGAAATGGTGTAAATAATAAAGTTAATAAAAATAAAGGTAGTGTGAAGAATTATTTGCGGGTGTGGAGCATAAGGGGGTGAATGAAGGAGAGAGTGGGAGTGACATGAGTGATATGGATGAGGGAGTGAATATGGATGTGAATGAGGGTATGAATGTGAGAGCAAGTGCGAGTGGGGGGGACTGGCCCATCTGCCCCCCCAGACGTGGCACCCAGGCGTTCATTTGCGAGGGTCACGGCTGGGGGTCGGGGGGATTCTCAGGGGGTCTCCTCACCTCTGGACTCCGGGGACGGCGTTTTGCACCGCCGTTTTCTGGAGGCCCTCAAAAGGGAGAAAGATCAATAATAGTAGAGGGGAGGACGGTGGACTTGTCTTTCTGGATAGAGAGGCATGGTTTGGCCGCCTTCCAAGAGAGAAGAGAGGGAGGAACTGTCTGGTCTCTCCCGACAGCCGGGCAAGGGCCGGTGAGAAGGAATGTGGTCCGTCTTCGGTCGGGGGGCAGTGAAGCTTGCCCACCCAGGAGCAGGGTGGTGGAGCTCCTCCTGAAGATGGGCTTCAGGGTGAATGACATCTTCGCCCTGATCCATCCCTCAGCGGCCCGGTTCTTTGACATCAGCTTCGTTCGGCCAGAGGGGCTTGAGCTCTTCTGGTCGAATTATGAGCTGGTGAAAGGGGAGCCCGGATGGCGAGGCTTCATCGTGCAGATGGTGTCTCGCCAAAATTCCGTCAAGAGAGTGACCGTGGTGACATGTAACGAGTCACTCTCAGGCGTGGACATAATGACGTGGCTTTCCCGTTATGGGGAAGTCACCGAGGTCCCAAAAAAGAACAGGGACGAATTTGGTATTTGTTCGGGGGGCTGGACCTTCATGGTTAAGTTGAAGGTCTCAGGCGATACGGTCAACCACATCCCTTCCTCGGCGTTCCTGGGAAGGGACTGGATCCTGGTCTTCTACCAGGGGCAACCGAAGGTCTGTCACAAGTGCGGCGATCCCCGCCACTTCAGCGCAAGCTGCAAGGTGCAGAAATGTATAGACTATAACAGAGCACTACAGAGCATCTAGCCCAAAATAGAACAACAAAACAAGATAAATAAAAAAATATAAATTTTATTACAATATTAGTTAAACACAATAATTAACAACCAGTATACATAGATGAAAAAATGAATAGGTGAGATAGCAAGAAAAAACACACCTGGGGCATAACAGAGAATGCCAAATTCTAGCTCCCTATGACCGCTGTGGATCCCAGTGAAAGGGAGTGGAACCCAAAAGATGTTAGTAACCACATTGTATAAGTAGGACCCAGACCTCAATAAAAAGACCCCCAAATCCCACCATAAGTATAGCAGGACCTGGTTCCCAAAATCCAATAAGGAGTCAGCTAGATCAAAAAAAGGGAGCTAAAAAGAAAACTGCACTACTTTCAGTATCACCCATAAATGTCTTATGGATAGTGCAGAGTTAAATGTTATGTGCTTACCCAAGTGGGGCGATATGCAGCACCAGGTGCGTGCCCCGACGCACGTTTCGCTTGTCAGGCTTCCTTGGGGGGTGGTGTGGAATGGCATGCTGATCATAACTATATACCCAGGCGCTCAGGTGGGGGAAATGACACATAATAGCGCGCATGTGAATGCAAGTATGGGGCGGCACCCGCGTCACATCCGACCCTCCAATGGCGACGTGGGTCAAGGAAAATGCTTCCTGTGACGTCAGGGACCCCGCCGCCATCTTGTGGAGGTCTTTTGAGAGGCGGACCGCGCCAACCGCATGGCTCACATCTTGAACGCTGGCAAATGTAAGGGAAAAATCTTTTGTTGCTAAACAGGGAAAGAAATGTTGGCTCTGGAAGCTGCACAGAATAGAAGATGAGCAGACACAAATATAATGTGAAAATTAGTGCCAATAGTCACGATGGATGATTGACATGGCAACATGTGATGTGCACATCCTTTTGGAGCCTAAGAAATCGACTTGTTGGCTGGATCCACTTCTGGAGTGTGGGTGTTTGGTCGACACTTTTGGTTTCACCTCAAATTCGTCACGTTTTGGAATAACATCCTGAGTGGACCAATTTCTGGACTATTAGATGACACCAGTGTTAAATTATATGTTTGATTGTTGCTATGTTATAAATGTATTGCGATACCTTATGTTTTTACAGTGCATTGTCACTTGTGTTTTTTGAGGCATAGCTTTAGTCAATACATGATGTAGCTATTTTCATTGGTTTCTTCAAGCATGATTATGTATGGGCTATCACTGAATTATGAGACCTTGTCTTTGTCTTCCCCTTCCCCCTCCCCCTTTTTTATCCCCATGTCCATTTTTCCTTATTTTGACTATGGGCACTAATTTTCACATTATATTTGTGTCTGCTCATCTTCTATTCTGTGCCGCTTCCAGAGCCAACATTTCTTTCCCTGTTTAGCAACAAAAGATTTTTCCCTTACATTTGCCAGCATTCAAGATGGCGCACACACATGAGCGCATGCACATGCGGTTGGCGCGGTCCGCCTATCAAAAGACCTCCACAAGATGGTGGCAGGGTCCCTGACGTCACAGGAAGCATTTTCCTTGACCCACATCGCCATTGGAGGGTCGGATGTGACGCGGGTGCCGCCTAATACTTGCATTCACATGCGCCGCTATTATGTGTCATTTCCCCCACCTGAGCGCCTGACTATATAGTTATGATCAGCATGCCATTCCACACCGCCCCCCGAGGAAGCCTGACAAGTGAAACGTGCGTCGGGGCACGCACCTGGTGCTGCATATCGCCCCACGTGGGTAAGTACATAACATTTAACTCTGCACTATCCATAAGACATTTATGGATGATACTGAAAGTAGTGCAGTTTTCTTTTTAGTTCCCTTTTTTTGATCTAGCTGACTCCTTCTTGGATCTTGGGAACCAGGTCCTGCTATACTTATGGTGGGATTTGGGGGTCCTTTTATTGGGGTCTGGGACCTACGTATACAATGTGGTTACTAACATCTTTTGGGTTCCACTCCTTTTCACTGGGATCCACAGCGGTCATAGGGAGCTAGAATGTGGCGTTCTCTGTTATGTCCCAGGTGTGTTTTTTCTTGCTATCTGACCTATTCATTTTTTCATCTATGTATACTGGTTGTTAATTATTGTGTTTAACTAATATTGTAATAAAATTTATATTTTTTTATTTATCTTGTTTTGTTGTTCTATTTTGGGCTAGATGCTCTGTATGCTCTGTTATAGTCTATACATGGTTAGAGTTGCTCTGACCTTATATTTTGGACCATGCTTAGTTATGTCACCCAAGGTTTTGGTTTAATTAATAAAAGGTGCAGAAATGTGCCTTGTGTGGTGGGGTGGATCATCTCGCCGCCGCGTGTAAGGACATTCGGTGCCACCTGTGTGGTGACCTTGGTCACCTGTATAGCCGCTGCCCTCGCTCTTTCTCCAATGCCGCTGCAGGCCCGGTGGGGGGAGACCATGGGGGGAACCTCCGGCGGAACTTCCTCCATCGCGGCAGGCGGTGGTGGCGGGGAGGGGCTAGGGTGCCGGAGAGATAAGGCAAGGTCAATAGAGGCCCCTCATATCAACGGAGGCAGGCGGCTCGCCATGGGGGTAAGGAGCAGGTGGAGCCTCGGGTAACTGGGGTGATACCTGCTCCTCCCTCTAGGTCGGTGGCTAAAGACTCTGAGGCCCTGGGGGAGGAAGCAGTGAACGAGGAGATCAGGAGGATGGAGAGGGAGGATAAAGCGGCTGACTCAGACAGCTCCTCTCAATATGAAAGTGTTGATGAGGAAGTCATAGAGCAGCCTACAACATCAATGGGTGGGAAAAAATGTACCAACAGGAGGGAGGGAAGGAGGAGGCTGAACAAGTCTTCCAAATCCCCCCCACCCCCGACCGTGAATGTACCAATGGAAGGGCCCACCGTCCCCCCTCTGATCACACTCTCCAACCGGTTCCAAGCCCTTGGAGACTCTGCTAAAGAGTTGCAGGATGAGGGCGAGGGGCCGCCGGGGCGGCATCGGGGGTCCTTCAGGGGACGGCGGAGTCCAACCCTCAAGGGACGTTGTTTCTCCTGGGGGGGGACAGACCCGGATTCCGGAGGTGAGGACACCAGGGGAGGAGGAATGGACACCTCAACTACCTTAAAGAGGAAGGGTTCTGACTCCTTCCCAGAGGGTGGTGGGAGCAGGGTGGGTAAGAAGGCCGTTGAACTTGATCACTCATGATGGCTGAACTCGCCCCGTTGACGCTGGCATCCATTAATGTCGCCAGCATTAAGTCAGATGCGGCTAGATTTGCGGCCTTTGATTTTTTCACCCGAATTGAGGCTGAAATTTTATTTTTGCAAGAGACCAGACTAACTGACATGGGGGCCATATATAAGCTACGGAGGGAGTGGAGGTGCGGGCTCTCATACTGGTCTCTTGCGGCCGAGCCGTATAGCGGGGTGGCGGTCCTTTTTAAGACTGCAGATGTCAAATGCAGACGAGTGATCGAGTTAGAAATGGGGAGGTGCCTGGTACTTGACGTCTTCATGAGGGGACAAGGGCTTCGGCTCATAAACATCTATGGTCCCCAATCTAAGTGGGACCGAAAATGTCTCTTCCTGAAGATTAAGCCCTTTCTTTTTACGAGTCGACAGGTGGTCTTCGGTGGGGACTTCAACACCATTACGAGGTCCCGTGATCGGGGGGGTCCTGGAGATCGCCTGGCTTATGACAGCGTCGCGCTTAATAGTATAGCTAGTGAAGCTCGCCTGGTGGATGTCCACATCTGGCACACCCCAGGCCACGGGGGTTTCACCTATCATATGGGTAGCTGTAGATCTAGAATAGACAGGTTTTTTTTAAAGGAGGACGCCATCTTTTCTGCTGTGTCCGCCGTTGAGGTGGAGTTCTCAGATCACTGTCTAATTTTCTTTTCTCTGAATGTTGCAGAGACTCCCCGGATGGGAAGAGGGCTGTGGAAGCTGAATTCGTCCCTGCTGGAAGAAGCAGAGGTGAGACAATCCTTCGAGGATTTTCTTCAGAGCCAGGTACTGCTTTTGGATCTCTGTAGTAGTAAGTCAGAGTGGTGGGAGATCTTCAAAAAGCGGGTGGCGGGGTTCTTCCGCCAGCTCTTGGGTCTCAGAAGTCTGAGCAGGCATCACTTGTATCAGGCTCTGAGGAGGAAACTCGAGCAGCTCGTCTCGACTGGAGGTGACCGTGAGGAAATCTCCAGAGTGAAGTCTTTGCTTAAGAGTGTCAGTATGATAGGCACACATCTTTGGTTTTTGAGAGGGATTTCGGGAAGTACCGCTCACCCGACCTCTACAGGAACTGTAAGATGTCAGTGAATTGCAAGATGGTGACAGGACTGATTGACAGTACGGGGTCCCTGAACAGATCCAAATCAGGGATCCTGGAGGTGGTCAGGTCCTTTTACTCACGCCTCTTGGGAAAGAGGGATCTGGATCGGGATGAGATGTCGGCTTTCCTGGCTGAAACCATCCCTGAGCCAGGGGATGATCCCTCTCTTGGTGTTTTGGCAGAAGCAATCAGGGAAGAGGAAGTGAGACTGGCCATTGATGGGCTTCGGCCCAAAAAATCACCAGGTCCGGATGGCTTAACATCCGAGTTCTATAAGACCTTTAGGGACTCCGTGGTCCCCCTCTTGACTGGGGTGTTTAATGAGTGTCTTTGCTCGGGCACTCTTCCCGGTTCAATGAGGAGGTCAGCCCTGATTATTCTGTCAAAGGGTAAAGACTCGTCCCGTATTGAGAATTGGCGTCCCATAGCGCTTCTCAATACGGACCGGAAGGTTCTGGTGAAGGTGTTGTTTAATCAGCTGGTCAAGTTTGCACCCCGGCTCCTTTCGGAGGCCCAGCACTGCACTGTTCCAGGCCGCAGCACTTTTAGCGCTGTGCTCGGTGTTCGAGAGGCAGTGGAACAGGGTAGGTCAGGTCGCTGGAAGGGGTACCTACTGTCATTAGATCAAGCAAAAGCCTTTGACCGGGTTAACCATGAGTACCTCTGGTCTGTCCTTTTGAGGTACGGTCTGCCTGGGAGGTTTGTAAATTGGTTAGAGATCTTATACCAAGGGGCTGAGACTTTCCCGCTTATGAACGGTTGGTCGGGTCGCACTTTTGAGGTGGGTTCTGGGGTCCGTCAGGGCTGTCCTCTGAGCCCACTTTTATATGCGTTTGCGATTGATCCCTTCCTGAGGAGGGTAGATCGTGGACCGTTGGTGGGAGTCGGGATGGACCAGGCGGGCTCTGGGCCCCCACTGAGGGTGGTGGCGTACGCTGACAATGTTTCCCTTTTCGTATCCTCGAGAGGGGAGGCGGATTGGGTTATGTCCGAGGTCGTGCGTTACTCGGAGGCATCCGGGTCCATGATCAACCGGGAAAAGTGTGAGAGTCTCTGGCTGGGAGGGGGAGATCCTAGTTTTGATCTCCCGGGCACCCTTCCAGAGCCCTAGGCCTCCGCCAAAATTCTAGGCATCGAATTTGGCCCCGGGGACTACCCCAGCAAAATTGGGAGGGCAGACTCAAGATTGCCGCCCAAAAGGTGGACCAGTGGAAGGGTTGGTCTTTAACCCTGAGGGAAAGGGTTGACTTGGCTAAAGGCTTTCTGCTTCCTTTGTTAATTTACCTGGGCAATGTGTGCATCTTGCCAGAACCTCTCTGGACACGGGTTTACAGCCTGTTCATCCAGCTGTTATGGGGGAATAGGCTCAACCTAATCAAGAGGGAGGTCATGTACCGTACGAGGAGACTAGGTGGGTTGGGTATGGTCAACCCAGTAGTGTTCTTAGTGAACACCTTTCTTAAAGCCAATATTTCCAACCTCTGGCTAGAGAGGGCTCCTCCGTGGGTATTCTCCTGCAGGGGTTGGTTTTGGCCCTTCTTTCCCCAGGAATGGGAGACAGGAGGGCAAGTGAAGGACCTCCGTACATCTCACGACATCTCCCGGCTTACGCTACCCCGGTTCTGAAGGTAATCCGCCGGTGGGGTCTGGGAATGAGGGAAATCAGGACCATGTCGAGGCAATGCCTCGACAGAAGGGTTCTGTTGACCCATTTCCAGAAGCCCCTGGTCCTCAGGGAGTGCCCAGGCCGGGATCTGGAGGTGGGGCTCGGGCTTTTAAATTCAAAGCGGATCCCCATGAAGTTTTGGGACTTGGCCTGGCGCTGCTTTCACGGGAGACTGTATGTAAGGGACAACCGGAAGTACAGGAACTCCGATGATCGGGGTTGTCCCCGTGAGGAGTGTGGCAACGTGCTGGAAAGCATGGAGCACTTCCTCCTTCGGTGTCCCTTTAATGCAGAGGTTTACAACAGGGTGGATGCTTCCATACGTTGGCCGCGACTGGCGTCCCTTTCCTACGCCGAGTGGGTCTATGGGGCGTTCAGATCCCCGGGTGGCCGAGAGCGGAGCACTTTATTCCTAGTTAGCGTAGTGGTCAGGTTTTACACGTGGAATGCACGGTGTTTAGTGTCGACCCAACAGAAAGCCCTCCCCCGGGATGAGGTGGTTAGTAACATCTTGGGTGACCTGGAGAAGGTGCGTTATTTGGAGTTCGAGAGGCTGGGTGTGAGGAGAGCCTCTTGGCTTTGGAGGGGCTTCTCCTTTTGAAAACACACTCAAGGGAAAGTTGGTCTGAGTGTGGATGGTGGTAGGGATAGCATAAGGTGGTGTGGGTGTTGAGGGAGAGAAGTAGGGGCAGATAGGGACAGGGAGGGACAGTTGTAGGGATAGTTAGATAAGTTAGGTAGAGTAGGGATAGATAGGTACAGTTTGTTAGGGACAGAAGTAGGGACAGTTTTAATTGATAAGGGACAGGGTGAATGTGTTGTTGGCAAGGGACAGGGCCTCTTAGGGCTCCAGTCTCCTGGTGGTGGGCTACTGCATGTCACAGTATAGCTTTTTGTTTTGTAAATAAAATAAAAGATAATGAATATTGAGGCTTGCAGGCACTGAACTTGGGCCTTGCAAGTTTAGAAAGCTAGGTTACGATAAAGTATGATAAAGTTGTGGTTAAGAATATATGTTATACATAAATATGATATATATTGTCTATGTGCTATGTGTATTTGTGTCATTGTGTGTGGTGTTGGTGTTTATATTGCAAATTGTATATAGTGTGTATAGTTAAGTGGGGGATGGGTGGGTACAGTTAGGTTGGGTGGGGGTTTTGAAGGGGTTTTGAGGGCATATGGGCAGAACTTGCCATGGAGCCATAGACCCATGAAGAATGATAAGGAGTGCTGTGTATGGGCATAAACTTTTATGGACCGGGCTTGTAGTGATAAGGCCATGAACTTATGTACCTGTGGTGTGGGGTGGTTGGAAAAAAAGGTAAAAAAAAACCAAAACATATGTATATATATATATATATATATATATATATATATATATATATATTATATATAGGTGCTTGCAGTGTAATAGAGTAAGGTTAAGTTTGTATGGCCGGGGAGGCCAATTGTCATTTGTTTAAGGCAGAATGGGCCAAGGTTTATGTTATATTGTTATATTTATATGAAATAATTTTTATTTATTATTATATTTTTATATTTTATGTAAATATGTAAATAAGTATGAATGGGGAATGAGTAAAGTGTGAGTAAGGCCGGCGTCACACACAACTACAAAAAATCTGACCATTTTAGTCGGTCGATTATCATACCAAAATGTAATGAACAGACATCCGTCTGGCATCCGATTTTCCTGGAAAGATGCAATTTAGTCGCATCTGATGTAGTTGTTAACATCCGATTTACATCCGACTTGCGAGATTTTCTCGCAGGCTTTCAAAACGGACATACAGTATAATGGATCCAAATGAATAGTATTTAAATCACAAAAGAAAGAATAGATATATACACATAGAACACACATATATATATATATATATATACATGTCATTGTCACATATATATACATATATTTATAGTTCATACACTTCTACATACTGTAATAGCTGCAAATTCAATTGCCGGCTTTTGTGAAAGTACAGAACCCGACATGAAATGACACATGGTTTACATACAGTTAACCATGTCATTTCATGTAGTTTGATATATGGTTTGAACTTACAATTACATGAGTGTGTGTGTGCAAAATTGCAGACATGTAGGGGTTAATTAAAGGTGTAAATTTGTTGAAAAAAATGCGTGGGCTCCTGCTGTATTTTCTCCACCAGACAGACAAAGCAAGCGAGTGGGGGCAAATAATAATAGCCTAGGGAGGGTACATTTATTTTGTGCCCCCCCTGGCTACTAACATCTGCCCCCAGACACCCCAGAAAAGGCAAATCTATAATTAGATTAGCCCTTTCTGGCACTTTGCCCGTCTATTCCCATTGCCCTGTAGCGGTGGCGAATGGGTAAATAAGGGGTTAAAGTCACCTTGCAATTGAAAGGTGACTTTAAGCCAGGTTAATAATTGAGAGCTGTCAATTAGACAACTATCAATTATTAATCCTATTGTATGAAAGAAAAATCAAACACACACTTTAATAAAAAATAATTTTAATGAAATAAGCAAACAGTTTTTGACCATCTTTTATTTTCCTGCTAAAACCATTTCCTGTAATAAAATAAAATAAAAAAGCAAAATGATTCTTACCTATCCGATGCACAGTCAGGTCCCACGCTGTAATCCATCAGAAAGGGTTAACAGGTTACAGCTAGCAGGCATCTAATGCTGCCTGCTGAGCTGTTACCCCTGAATGAATCAGTTCCTCTCCCGGCGATTTTTTAATAATCTTTATTTTTATATAGCGCTAACATATTCCGCAGCGCTTTACAGTTTGCACACATTATTGTCACTGTCCCCTATGGGGCTCACATTCTAGATTCCCTATCAGTATGTTTTTGAGTGTGGGAGGAAACCGGAGAAAACCCACGCAAACACGGGGAGAACATACAAACTCCTTGCAGATGTTGTCCTAGGTGGGATTCGAACCCAGGACTCCAGCGCTGCAAGGCTGTAGTGCTATCCACTGAGCCACCATGCTGCCCAGTCACCCTGACCTGACCTGAAGTGAAAGTGGGAAGCAATCAATTAAGCTTCACATACTCATCACTTCCTCTCCTGTCGCTGGGAGAGGAACTGATTCAATCAGGGGATTAGAGCTGAGCAATAAAATATGGTCCAAAACTGTGTCTTTATTTAATTAAAAGGATTAATAATTAATGTGTGTGTGTTTGATTTTTCTTTCATACAATAGGATTAGTAATTGATAGTTGTCTAATTGACAGCTCTCAATTATTAACCTGGCTTAAAGTCACCTCTCAATTGCAAGGTGGCTTTAACCCCTTATTAACCCATTCGCCACCGCTACAGGGCAATGGGAATAGACGGGCAAAGTGCCAGAAAGGGCTAATCTAATTATAGATTTGCCTTTTCTGGGGTGTCTGGGGGCAGATGTTAGTAGCGGGGGGGCACAAAATAAATGTACCCTCCCTAGGCTATTAATATTTGCCCCCACTCGCTTGCTTTGTCTGTCTGGTGGAGAAAATACAGCGGGAGCCCACGCATTTTTTTTCAACAAATTTACACCTTTAATTAACCCCTACATGTCTGCAATTTTGCACACATACACTCATGTAATTGTAAGTTCAAACCATATATCAAACTACATGAAATGACATGGTTAACTGTATGTAAACCATGTGTCATTTCATGTCGGGTTCTGTACTTTCACAAAAGCCGGCAATTGAATTAGCGGCTATTACAGTATGTAGAAGTGTATGAACTATAAATATATGTATATACAGTGCTACAAGTAGTATTCAACCCCTGCAGATTTAGCTGGTTTGATAAGATGCAAATAAGTTAGAGCCTTCAACTGCAAATGAGAGTAGCATTTATTAACAGAAGCATAAATCTTACAAACAAAAAGTTATGTTGCTCAGTTGAATTTTAATAAATTTTAAACATAAAAGTGTGGGTCAATTATTATACAACCCCTATGTTTAATATTTAGTGGAATAACCCATGTTTGCAATTACAGCTATTAATCGTCTTTTATAAGACTGATCAGGCCGGCACAGGTCTGTGGAGTTATCTTGGCCCACTCCTCCATGCAGATCTTCTCCAAGTTATCTAGGTTCTTTGGGTGTCTCATTGGACTTTAATCTTGAGCTCTTCACAAGTTTTCAATTGGGTAAGGTCAGGAGACTGACTAGGCCACTCCAACACCTTGACTTTTTCCGTCTTGAACCAGGCCTTGGTTTTCTTGGCTGTGTGCTTTGGGTCGTTGTCTTGTTGAAGATGAAATACGACCCATCTAAGATCCTTGATGGAGGAGCGGAGTTCTTGGCCAAAATCTCCAGGTAGGCCGTGCTATCCATCCTCCCTGGATGCGGACCAGATGGCCAGGCCCTTGGCTGAGTAACAGCCCCACAGCATGATGCTGCACCACCATGCTTGACTGTAGGATGGTATTCTTGGGTCGTATGCAGTGCCATCCAGTCTCCAACGTTCACGTGTGTGGTTGGCACCAAAGATCTCGATCTTGGTCTCATCAGACCATAGAACCTTGAACCAGTCTGTCTCAGAGTCCTCCAAGTGATCATGAGCAAACTGTAGACGAGCCTTGACATGACGCTTTGAAAGTAAAGGTACCTTACGGGCTCGTCTGGAACGGAGACTATTGCGGTGGAGTACGTTACTTATGGTATTGACTGAAACCAATATCCCCACTGCCATGAGATCTTCCCGGAGCTCCTTCCTTGTTGTCCTTGGGTTAGCCTTGACTCTTCGGACAAGCCTGGCCTCGGCACGGGAGGAAACTTTCAAAGGCTGTCCAGGCCGTGGAAGGCTAACAGTAGTTCCATAAGCCTTCCACTTATGGATGATGCTCCCAACATTGGAGACAGGTAGGGCCAACTCCTTGGAAAGGGTTTTGTACCCCTTGCCAGCCTTGTGACCCTCCACAATCTTGTCTCTGATGGCCTTGGAATGCTCCTTTGTCTTTCCCATGTTGACCATGTATGAGTGCTGTTCACAAGTTTGGGGAGGGTCTTAAATAGTCAGAAAAGGCTGGCAAAAGAGTTCATTAATCCACACATGTGAAGCTCATTATTCTTGGTGCCTGAACTACTTCTTAATACTTTAGGGGGACCAAACAGAATTCTTGTGGTTTGAGGGGTTGAATAATAAATGACACTCTGAATTAACTTTTAACGTTTTTAAAAAAAAAAATTAAAAACAAAAATTTTTGCTGCAGTGCATTTCCCACTTCCAGGCTGATCTACAGTACAAATGTCACAATGCCAAGTTAATTCCACATGTGTCAACCAGCTAAATCTGCAGGGGGTTGAATACTACTTGTAGGCACTGTATATATGTGACAATGACATATATATATATATATATATATTATATATATATATATATGTATTCTATGTGTGTATATGTATTGAGTCTATTCTTTATTAAAGCTGTCAGTGTGATTTTACAGTATAGCCGGGGATGAATTGCCGGCTTTCCTAAAGGACACCGGTGCGATTTAATCGCAAGTCACAAGTGCGGTCCGTTTGTAATCTGATTTTTCATTGCTCCCATAGACTTGCATTGGCGATAGTCGACCCACAATCGGTGACAATCGCAGCATGCTGCGATTGCACTCGGACGTTTAAAACGGACCACAAAAAATCTGATACTGGGAGCTGCTCCATAGATTAACATAGGTCCGACTGCAATGCGATATTTCATCGCATTGCAGTCGTCCGATTTTGTCACCAGTGTGACTCCGGCCTAAGTGTGAATGTGGTATGAATGAATATGGGTTTTCTTGTTTTCTTTTTGTTTTTGAAGGGTAATTCCGCTGGGGGCCTCTGGGAAGCTGGAAAGCTCGGAAGAAGCTCCGGATGTGGACTGGACAATAGATATTGGACAATAGTAGACATCCTAAAGCTGTTTTGGTTTTCTTGTTGATGGTATGTTTCTTTGTGTTTTAGGTTAAGGGGTTTTGTATTTTGCTAAATTTGTATGTAATGTTTTATATTTTTACAAATAAAAAAGAGTTCCAGCTCCAGTAGCATCCAGTAAAGCTGCTGCAGTTAAAAAACTTTTATAAGGATCGAGCTTGGCGGTCCACCGCAAGGCGTCCTACCGCCAGTCACAGCCCCTGTGCCTTGGGGTGCTTGCACGATGCTCTTCACTGAGTGTCCCGGGGGCCCGAAGCATTTCCTTTGAAAAAATTAAGTGTCCAAACGACAGGTGGTGTAGCTTGTTTAACAGCTGGGTTAATCCGCTGACTAGCAGACACTGCTACTAGGCCCAAAATTATTGTCTGGGCTAGATGCAGTTAAAAATTTATAATTAGATCTACAGCCGGTGGCTGCTCCGCTGACTAGCAATCAATCAAGCTTTGGAGCAGACCTCTGATTCCTAGGCTATAGTATGAGTAAACAGCTCTTCACATGCAACCATGTGTGTTACGCCAAGCCATAGTGTATGTAGTTTCTTACGGTTAAAAGGGGGTGGGGAAAACTCAACCCACCTGTAATTGACGATGCCAATGTCACGTAAAACACAGCAAGGGGACTCCAAAAAGAGTCTCCATTTTTTCCAAAAATTTGGGGCACAGACACCACTTAAGTAGCATCAATTGCCCCAGAGTTGCTTAAAATGGTTGGTGAGGTGATTTTAACAAATCCTCAAACTTTTACTCTCCCTAGGATGACACAAGGGTAGAAAAGTCCTTGCGGATCCATGATTTGTTCATCTTTATGAACGTGAGTCTGTCTACATTCTCAGTGGACAGCCGCGTGCGCTTATCTGTCAGACTCAGCACACCACCAGCAGCGCTGAACACACATTCAGAGAGAACAAAAATTATTATTAATTTGAAAGCTGGTGGAGCTTAGTATAGATGAACTAATAGAATGAGAACCACACAGTGCTACAGGCCCAAAGTTATTTTCCAGGCAAGATGCAGCTAAAAATTCGTATTAATTTGAAAGCTGGCGGAGCTTAGTATAGATGGCCTAATAGAATGAGTACCACACACTGCTACAGGCCCAAAATTATTGTCCAGGCAAGATGCAGCTAAAAATTATTAATTTGAAAGCTGGTGGAGCTTAGTATAGATGGCCTAATAGAATGAGTACCACAAACTGCTACAGGCCCAAAGTTATTTTCCAGGCAAGATGCAGCTAAAAATTCGTATTAATTTGAAAATTGGTGGAGCTTAGTATACATGGTCTAATATAATGAGTACCACACACTACTACAGGCCCAAAGTTATTTTCCAGGCAAGATGCAGCTAAAAATTATTATTAATTTGAAAGCTGGTGGAGCTTAGTATAGATGGCCTAATAGAATGAGTACCACACACTGCTACAGGCCCAAAGTTATTTTCCAGGCAAGATGCAGCTAAAAATTCGTATTAATTTGAAAGCTGGTGGAGCTTAGCATAGATGGCCTAATAGAATGAGTACCACACACTGCTACAGGCCAAAAATTATTGTTCAGGCAAGATGCAGCTAAAAATTATTATTATTAATTTGAAAGCTGATGGAGCTTAGTATAGATGGCCTAATAGAATGAGTACCACACACTGCTACAGGCCCAAAGTTATTTTCCAGGCAAGATGCAGCTAAAAATTCATATTAATTTGAAAGCTGGTGGAGCTTAGCATAGAAGGCCTAATAGAATGAGTACCACATACTGCTACAGGCCCAAAATTATTGTCCAGGCAAGATGCAGCTAAAACTTATTAATTTGAAAGCTGGTGGAGCTTAGTATAGATGGCCTAACAGAATGAGTACCACACACTGCTACAGGCCCAAAGTTATTTTCCAGGCAAGATGCAGCTAAAATTCATATTAATTTGAAAGCTGGTGGAGCTTAGTATAGATGGCCTAATAGAATGAGTACCACACACTGCTACAGGCCCAAAGTCATTTTCCAGGCAAGATGCAGCTAAAAATTCGTATTAATTTGAAAGCTGGTGGAGCTTAGTATAGATGGCCTAATAGAATGAGTACCACAAACTGCTACAGGCCCAAAGTTATTTTCCAGGCAAGATGCAGCTAAAAATTCGTATTAATTTGAAAATTGGTGGAGCTTAGTATACATGGTCTAATATAATGAGTACCACACACTACTACAGGCCCAAAGTTATTTTCCAGGCAAGATGCAGCTAAAAATTATTATTAATTTGAAAGCTGGTGGAGCTTAGTATAGATGGCCTAATAGAATGAGTACCATACACTGCTACAGGCCAAAAATTATTGTTCAGGCAAGATGCAGCTAAAAATTATTATTATTAATTTGAAAGCTGATGGAGCTTAGTATAGATGGCCTAATAGAATGAGTACCACACAGTGCTACAGGCCCAAAGTTATTTTCCAGGCAAGATGCAGCTAAAAATTCATATTAATTTGAAAGCTGGTGGAGCTTAGCATAGAAGGCCTAATAGAATGAGAATGTCAGTGTCACAGGGCACAGAAGCCGCTCCTGATAGTGCTGCAAGTGAACTTGTCAGTTAGCTAGATAGGATCCTGTCCTGTGTGAAATCAATCTTCCAGCATCTAACTAGATTGTGAAAAAACGGTGTGGCAGTCTCCAGAGGCCCTATTTGCTAATCCAAATATTTGTGATAAAACTGTGTTTCAGTGACAAATCAGAAGGCCAAATCTCCACTTAATAGTCGTTAGGTATAACAGTGTTGTTCAGGCACACTATCTAAGAAAATAGTGATTGTTCATTTAGAGACAGATGACTGACAGCTGTGGGTCTAAGGTTGTGAAGCAGCAGGTTACAATAGGGGAAGGAAGACTAGCAGGCCTCAACCATATCTGCTGCTTCTTCCTCCTCCATTGCCATGCCAAGTCTTCTCACACAGGTCTTCGACAGCAGAAACTCCACTTGTTTGTCCCCTAAAGTCGAAGTGAGTGAGAGCCCATCAGCTGTTAAGGAAGTGGACATGACTGCTGTTTTTGTGTCACCTTGCACAACCCATCTTTCTCAATCCAGCATAACATCTCCACCTGCACCTCACTCACAGTCCAGCAGTTTATCCTATTCTCCATACTCCATCCTCTCTCAGCACAGTAGCTAGCCCTCGGTCCCGCAGTTGTGGTCACATAAACAAATGTTTCCTTCTAGACATGCCAAATCTAAGAGCTTGAACTCCACCATCTCCAGTCTGTTGTCCACAGAAGTGCTGCCTTTCTGCCTGGTGGATACAGATGGTTTCAGAAAGTTGATGGCTGTCGCAGTCCCCCAGTACCAGTTGCCCAGCCTCTATTATTTCTCTAAGAAAACTGTGCCTACACTACACCAGCATGTCGCAGACAACATCACCTGTTCCCTGAAAAAATCTATGCCTGTCAGGGTGAATTTCACCTCTGACACTTGGACAAGCAAACATGGGCAGGGGCATTACATCTCACTGACTGGGCACTGGGTGACTCTGATGGCTTTGGGGCAGGCTGCTCCACAAGTCTTTGAATGTCCAAGGCTTGCGGGACAAACCTTTGTATTTAACAGTTCCTCCACTGCTTCTGGCTCCTCCACCTCCTCTAGGGCCTCCACCTGTGCCCTTAAGCCCTCCCTTAATCAGACACGCACCAACAGTGCATATAGAATCCCTGCAACCTCTGTACTGCACAGCCATAGCTTAATACAATCAAGCAGTGTTAAGATTAATACAGCTTGAAGATCGCAGTCACACAGCTAAAGAATTGTGGACAGCTATCCAGATTGAGTTAGAGCAATGGTTGTCTCCACTGAACCTGGAGGCAGGGAAGGCCGTGTGCAATAACAGTGCAAACCTGGTGGCGGCCCTATGCCATGGCAACCTCACACACGTGCCTTGCATGGCTCACGTCCTCAACTGGGTGGTACAGCAATTTCTCCTCCACTATCATGGCGTTGATGCACTGCTGCAGAAAGCACGATCGTTGTGTGCTCCCTTCAACTGAACGCACCCCGCAGGTCATCGACTGGCATGGCTACAGAGGTCTTTCAGCCTACCAGTTAATCGTTTGATTTGCGATGTTCCAACATGGTAGAATTACATTCTGCACATGTTCAGAAACTGTGGCAGCAGCGACGAGCTCTGATGCAGTATGTCCTTTTGCATAGTCTGGGCCAACGCAGTACAGATGTGGTGCAAATCACGCTTGCGGAGTGGGCACAGAGTGGGCCCACTCTACACTCTTCTGCACTGTTTTGAAATGTCTACTATGATGGTTTGCACTGACGATGCTGTCATCAGCATTACTATTCCATTCATCCACATGCTGGATCACACATTGAATTGTCTGCATGAGGAGGTGGTGGTCCCAGAGGAAGAGGTGGAAGCAGAGGACGATGCGGAAGAGATAACAATATCTTAAATTTCTGGACTGTCTTTGCACAGGCAGGTGCCATGGGAGGGTGGCTTACAGCAAACTGGGGGGAGATCATGGTCCCAGACAAACTGTTAGCAAAGGTGCAGGAGCTGAGAAACATATGAGGGAGGATGAGGTGATGGACACGCAACAGTCAGGAGATGAAGAGGATAATGATACCCTCTCTGATGTCCTTGGTTGGCTGGTGGAGATGGAGGAAGCAACCTTGAGTGTTACCCCACCACCAACACACCATGGACTTGGACCTTATGGAAGTGTCCAACACATGAGTGCCTTCTTGCTGCACTATTCTTAACATGATGCTCGTATTATTAAAGTTAGAAATACTGCTGACTACTGGGTAGGCCACTCTGTTAGATACACGGTACAAGAGTAAATTTAGCCAGATGCTTCCCCACTGGAATGGGACGCGCGCATGCTGGAGTATTGAAACACACTTGTAGACGATCTTAAGAGTTGTTTTCTCCAAGACGGCAGTGAGGCACACAGTGTGCATTCCAGTACTAGATGTCCAACCCCGGGAATGTCAAGGTGTCATCACAACAACATTAGCAGCAGCAGCATGTAAGTGGCATAAGCAATTTCTGTGAGTCGTTTCACGCATTTTTTAGACCAGTTCGTGTGCAAGCAGAACAGAGTACAAGTCTTACACGTTGTGAATGACTGGAGATGATCGTGCAGGAGTATCTGGAGCTCAAGATCAATGCCATCAAAGGGGGTCTGGAGTCTGGACCCTTTTGCATTTTGATCTTCAAAAATGGAAGAGTGGCCTGAGCTCACCTGTCACACCTCAGAGTTTTTGTCATGTCCGGAAGCCAGTGTTCTCTCAGACGTGGCTTCAGTGCTTATACACTTATACATATCCTTTTTTAATTTCTCATGCTGGAGATCGCTGTTAATTATTGAGTTTTATATGTCTGTAACCTTTTAGTGGATCAAGTTGCTGTCGGTTCTCTAGCTTGACCACAGGCATCCATTATATATTTGAAATTATTTTATAGCTTGCTTTCTAATAAACTTTTTTTCTATTTTTTTCAAAAAAAACCTTGTGCCCTATATCTTTCTGGGTTCTGGTTTCAATATGTCTTCAGTGCTGCTGGTGGTGTCCTGATGGATAAGCGCATCCGGCAGTGCAGACCGCATAACTTTCTGCAAAATGAACAAGTCATGGATTTCCAATGATTTATGCACCCCAGTAGCAGACTTGTCAGACTAGGCGATGGTGTAGTTTTAGTGTCATGCATTGATCTCGCATTATTGCAGTCTGTGCCACCTTTGCGGTGTCTTCTGTGCCCGCTGTTGCTACTACTGCTGATGTTACAAACAATTTTTTAAAATTTGGAGACTCCAAGTAGGGTTTCCATCTTGTGGGTTGCCTGTGGTGGAAGATGTATCAGAGGCCTATTATATTGTTTCTACTCTGTGGAAATTGATGCCACTTTTGTGCTATGTGACAATCATTTTTTGAAATGTGGAGACTCCAAGTTGGGTTTCCATCTGGTGGGTTGCCAGTTTTAGTAGGGCTCCCAGACAGGCAGGCTTGCAATTACTTTCAGTAAACTACCTGAGTTACTTTCCTTACATTTTTCTACCAATATTCCTGTTTGAAACTGATGTTTACACTATCTGAGTGTGGCTGGAATAAAAAAAAATTGGAGGTGTTGCATGAGGTATCAGGGCTCCCAGCTAAGAAGGCTTAACTGTTCCCTTAGCCACCAGGTCCTCATCGAAACTTCAATTCCAAGCTGTAAATGCTGGGCCAGACCCTGATACTTTATGCATGGCCCTAGGCTGACTGCTTATGTGCCATTATAAAAGGTTCTACTGTGGGTCAATTGATAAGTCAACAATCTGTGCTACTTTCCTTATATTTTTCTACCAATAGTATTGTGTGAAACTGATGTTTGTGCCATCTGAGTGTGGTTGGAATAAAAAAATAAAAAATTGAAGGTGTTGCATGAGGTATTAGGGGTCTCAGCTAAGAAAGCTTACACCACTCCCTTAACCACCTGGTCCTCATTGAAACTTCAATTCCAAGCTGTAAATGCTGGGCCAGACCTTGATACCTCATGTATGGCCAATGGCTGACTGCTGTTGTGCCATTTGCAAATTTCTACTGTGGGTCAATTGATACCACTTTTCATGGTGTCTGCCCCTAATTATAGCTGTTTGTGAAGGTTTTTGTCACCCTTAAGGAGTTGTGTACACATTTTGTTTGGCCTCCCATTGAATTTAATGGCGGTCGGGTAAGTTCGTCAATCTGTTCGGCGAACATGATCAGCGGACGTCTAAATGTTCGGCAAACAGAACTGAACATTGAAAGGTTCACTCATCTCTAAAAAGGATATTGGAAAGTTATAGTAAGTTCAAAGCCAGCAACTAGAATATTACATGGGATGGAAGGCCTCTCCTATGATGAGAGCTTGGACAAGTTGGGCTTGTTAAGCTTAGGAAAAATAAGTCTCAGAAGCATGTGGTCAACATAAAGGACTGGCACCTGACTCATTCCTTATATAGGCAATTCTGGCAGCTAAATAAGAAAGAGTTCTTTACAGTTAGAGCAGTCAGACTTATTAATGTCCTACCAGAAGAGGTAGTAATGGCAAATACTATAACAGCATTTTAAAAAGGGCTGGATGCTTTTCTAAGAGCATTTGACATTGTGGGTTATAAATAATCTAGCGATAGATAATGTATAACTGTTGAAGAGCTGAATTTATTGGACTTATATTTCTTTTTTTCAAGCTATATAACTATGTAAAATACTACTTTACCTGAAGCAAGGCTTCAAGGAAAACTGTGATTTTCTCTATATACAGCAATACCATAGTATTGCAATATATAAAACAAGAATTCAGATAATTTCAATATCAAGTTGCCCAAAAGCACTATAAGAAACTAGCTGAAAAGCCCGGTGTTGCCCAGGCAGAGTAACTAACTGTGGTTAGTTATAACAAATTATAATGATTATCCTCCATCCCATAGTCTAGTGCTCATATACCCATCACACATCCTCCATCCCATAGTCCCGTGCCCATATACCCATCATACATATCCTCTATTCCATAGTCCCGTGCCCATGTACCCATCATACATATCCTCCATTCCATAGTCCCATACCCATCTACCCATCATACATATACTCCATCCCATAGTCCCGTGCCCATATACCCATCATATATATCCTCCATCCTATAGTTCCATGCCCATATAACCATCATATATATCCTCCATCCCATAGTCCCATGCCCATATACCCATCATACACATCCTCCATCCCATAGTCCCGTGCCTATATACCCATCATACATATCCTCCATCCAATAGTCCCGTGCCCATATACCCATCACACATCCTGCATCCTGTAGTCCCGTGCTCATATACCCATCATACATATCCTCCATCCCATAGTCCAGTGCCCATATATCAATCACACATCCTCCATCCCATAGTCCAGTGCCCATATACCCATCACACATCCTCCATCCCATAGTCCAGGGCCTATATACCCATCACACATCCTCCATCCCATAGTCCCATGCCCATATACCCATCATATATATCCTCCATCCTATAGTTCCATGCCCATATAACCATCATACATATCCTCCATCCGATAGTCCAGTGCCCATATATCAATCACACATCCTCCATCCCATAGTCCAGTGCCCATATACCCATCACATATCCTCCATCCCATAGTCCAGGGCCTATATACCCATCACACATCCTCCATCCCATAGTCCCATGCCCATATACCCATTATACATATCCTCCATCCGATATTCCGTGCCCATATACTCATCATACATATCCTCCATCCCATAGTCCATGGCCCATATACCAATCAAACATCCTCCATCCCATAGTCCCGTGCCCATATACCCATCATACATATCCTCCATCCCATAGTCCCGTGCCCATATACCCATCATACATATCCTCCATCTCATAGTCCCGTGCCCATATACCCATCATACATATAATCCATCCCATAGTCCTATGCCATATACCCATCACATATCCTCCATCCCATAGTCCCGTGCCCATATACCCATCATACATATCCTCCATCCTATAGTCCCGTGCCCATATACCATCATACATACCCCTCCATCCCATAGTCCCATGCCCATATATCCATCATACATATCCTCCATCCCATAGTCCCGTGCCCATATACCTGTCAGTATTCCGGGTTTTCTAGGTAACTTTGTCAATGATTTTGCCCTTTGTTAAAATGGAGTTTGCTTTTTTGTGTGCCCTACTTCCTGTTCGTTTGTTTAAAACCCGGCTCAGGTGCTGGCTTCCTTGCTGGAGTATTCTGCTTCCGTTTCCCTGCAACCCAAAGCTGCTTTGTTCCTCCCAGATCTTTTGTGTATTTACCAGGAGAGTGCATAACCAGGTTATCTTCAGGTGTTTCTCAGCTACAGCAGCTTCTACCCATGGCTCTGGACATTCTCTGCATATGTAAGCTGCACTTAGTGTGTTATCACTAACCTGTTGACTTTGGAATTTAACCCTTGGTTCACTCCATCTGGTAAGAACTGTGTTTCTGAACTGTGTTGCTGTTTAACCCTTCGTTCACTCCCTCTGATGAGAGCTGTTGGAACTGTTACTGGAATCTTACTGACATATGAACTTGTTGTTGGATTCACTGAATTATGCCACAACTGAGATTAACTTGTTCCTGGACCTCCCTGTATTTACTGCATACCTGGATCTGACTCTTCATACAACAGCTGTGTGTGAATCCAGCCATGTTACCTGTGCATCAGACTTACCTTATGGTCACATTTGTGTGAGGACTCCGTCGTAAGAACTTTACCACCCTCGCTATAGAGGTTCAAGGACTTATATATCCGGATTCATATAACTGGACTTGTGTATATATATGGACTCGTTTCATTGCATGCCACTAGGGGTTGTTTGTATATTGTTTTTGGGTGTTTTGCTGTTTCACAAATACACTATTTTCATTAAAAGAAACCCGTCTCTGATTGTTCATTGCCCCACGCTATCAGAATCCTCGAGTTCCTACAATAGTATTACAATACCCATCATACATATCCTCCATCCCATAGTCCCGTGCCTTACATCATAATATCCTCCATTCATAGTCTGTGCCATATCCCTTCTATAATCATCCATAGTCCATGCCTTACCCATCACATATCTCATCCCATAGTCCATGCCATATACCATCATAATCTCCATCCCTATAGTCCATGCCCATATACCCATCTACATACCCTCCATCCATAGCCCATGCCATATATCCATCATACATTCCTCCATCCATAGTCCCGTGCCATATACCATCATACATATCCTCCATCTCATAGTCCCGTGCCCTATCCATCAACATTAATCATCCCATCTGCCATTACCATATCATATCCTCCATCTCATAGTCCTGTGCCCATATACCCATCATACATATAATCCATCCCATAGTCCTATGCCCATATACCCATCACATATCCTCCATCCATAGTCCCATGCCCATATACCCATCATACATATCCTCCATCCTATAGTCCCGTGCCCATATACCCATCATACATACCCCTCATCCCATAGCCCATGCCCATATATCCATCATACATATCCTCCATCCCATAGTCCCGTGCCCATATACCCATCATACATATCCTCCATCTCATAGTCCCGTGCCCATATACCCATCATACATATAATCCATCCCATAGTCCTATGCCCATATACCCATCACACATCCTCCATCCCATAGTCCCATGCTCATATACCCATCACACATCCTCCATCCCATAGTCCCGAGCTGGGTGGCGCTGAGCAGGGAGTTCCTGGAGATATGCTGTTATGTAAACTGGCAGTGCGGCTCTGTGTGCGGCCGCTGATGATGCAATTTTCTATGCCGGTAACAATAGAGCGCGGCAGTAATAGAGGAGGGGGTGATTCATTTCTGTCATGTGCTCTCTGCTCCTTTCTAGGAGGCAGACAATGGCTGGGAGCTTATGTTTCCGGGGATGCTAGATTTCTCCCACCCGGTCAGTGTTGCTGAGGTGTTGTGGAGTGGGAAAACTGTTGCTCATAGCAACCAATCACAGCTCAGCTTAATGACAAGAGCTTTCTTCGTTTTTTTGTTTTCGTTTTTCACTCCCCTTCTTTCCAGAGCCATAACTTTTTAATTTTTCTGTCAATATGGCCATGAGAGGGCTTATTTTTTGTAGGACGAGTTGTACTTTTGAACGACACCATTGGTTTTAGCATGTTGTGTAGTCGAAAACGGGAAAAAAAATTCCGAGTTCGGAGAAATTTAAAAAAAGTGCTATTATGATTCTCCAGGTCATTATGAGTTCATAGACACCAAACATGTCTAGGTTTTTTTTTATCTAAGTGGTGAAAAAAAATTCCAAAGTTTGCTAAAGAAAAAAAATTGATCAATTTTCCAAGACTCGTAGAGTCTCCATTTTTGTGATCTTGGGTTGGGTGAGGGCTTATTTTTTGCGTGCCGAGCTGATGTTTTTAATGATATCACTTTTGTGCAACTATGTTCTTTTGATCGCCCGTTATTGCATTTTAATGCAATATCGTTGCGACCCAAAAAACGTAATTCTGGCGTTTTAATATTTTTTTCTGGCTACGCCGTTTAGCGATCAGGTTAATCCTTTTTTTTTTATTGATAGATCGGTTGATTCTGAACGCGGCGATACTAAATATGTGTATGTTTGATTTTTTTATTGTTTTATTTTGAATGGGGTGAAAGGGGGGTGATTAGAACTTTTAGTTTTTTTTATTTTCTAATATTTTTAAACATATTTGTTTTTTTACTTTTGGCATGCTTCAATAGCCTCCACAGGAGGCTAAAGCTGCCAGTACTCGATCGCTTCTACTACATAGAGGTGATGCACAGATCACCTCTATGTAGCTGAATTACAGCATTGCTATGAACGCCGACCACAGGGTGACGCTCATAGCAATCTGCCATCAACAACCATAGAGGTCTCGAGGAGACCTCTGGTTGTGATGGCAACGCACCGCTGACCCCCGTCACTGATCAGGGGTCATCGGTGCGTTGTCATTGGTGCGTTGCCATCACAACCGGAGCGCATCCCAAGCCGGAAGCGCTTGTTAAATGTCGCTGTCAGCTTTTGACAGCGGCATTTAACTAGTTAATATGTGCGGGCGGATGGCGATTCCTCTCGTGCCTATTGTGGGCACGTCAGCTGTTCGAAACAGCTAACATGCCCCGGCTTTGAGGTGGGCTCACCGCCGGAGCCCACCTCAAAGCGTGGGATGCTGCCAGCTGACGTACTATTCCGTCAGCTGGCAGTAAGGGGTTAAACAGCTCTGGTGAAATGAAAGATGCTTAGTGATTGGGTGGGGCTATGTGGAGTGAGTGTGGCTGATACACACACACACACACACACACACAACACACACACACACAACACATACACACATCATTTTTATATTTATAGATAATCTTTTTAATATAAAAATTCTAATAACCCCCTTTACCACCATTCAAAATTCAAAAAATAAAAGAATAAGTATATCTGGTCTCACGTCACAACATAAAATTTTGATCTATCAAAATGTAAGATTAATTCATCTGTTATGTAAAAGCAGCAAAGAGGAACAAAATAGAAAGTCCGAAATTAAGGATTTTTAGTTACGGCAACTCCAACAATTAGTGCATTAAGAAGCAATCAGAACATTTTATGTACCCCAAATTAGTATCAGCTGAACTCGAAAAAAAAAGTCTTCACAAAGCTTTGGAAATATTAGAACGTTACAGGTTTTCCTTAGAATTTAGATTTTTTTTTTTCACCACTTGGAAAAAATTTTGCAACTTTAGTATCATTGTAATCGTTCTAACCTAGGGAATCATTACAAGGTAATTTTACCCATAAAATGAATGTTTTCCAGGACATTGTATGTTAAAATGAATAGTTACAATCAAAGCTACAACTTGTTCTGCAAAAAACAAGCCGTCATACTGCTTTGTAAACTGAAAATAAAGAAGTTAAGACAAGGAAAAAACTAAAGCATAAAAATCAAAAGTCACCCACCTTTATTGAGAGTTATAAACACAGCCAAGGAAATGAACTGTATCTTTCAGTCCTTTATCGCATATTCATGGTTGTCTATGTTCGGGATACACCTTTAACACTGATAAAAAATAACAGCAATAAACATATATAGAAAGGATTTGATCATGTGGCCTTCAGAAAAAACAGCGACAATGTCATTTTATTTCTTTATTGCACCATAGACACATGTTCATATGTACTATTTCCTATGCCAAGGTTATGATCCCCCAGTTTCAAGTATTATCATGACAATAAGGGGCCTTTATATTTTAATGAAAAATATGCCTAAACTTGTTAAAAAGAGAGTTATAACGGATCATGTTGTCTATGACATCTTTACAGTATGTATTACTCTAATCAGGCATCTAAATGTAATTATGAGATTTACAGTTTCTCCATTTTTTATTAGTATGTTTTATTAATTATTAGGTGTGCTAATTGCTACATGTTCATAGAAGCACTTTGAAAATTGAGTGATGAAAATATAATTAGTCAATAGTGACCTCTAGAGGTAGAAAACAAAATTGATCTCTGCACTGAATACACTGAAACTCATGCATCGCAACTTATGAGACTCCTGCCTTAAGTGCACTAAATCCACAACTTGCAGCACTGTTAAACTTTGAGGGCACTGTGTGGTGCTATTTGGCCGGCGTCACACTAAGGGCTCATACTCACTTGCTGGAAAAAAAAACGGTCAGTTTTCAGGATGGTCCGATTATGTGCAATTGTCATGCGATTGTCATGCGATTTTTTATAGCACCATCTATTGCATTAGCGATTATCATGCCAAAAATCGCATCAAATCGCAGCATGCTGGATTTTTTTCTCACACCGATTTCGGCTGAGAAAAAAATCGCAAATGAGATGTCACCTATTGAATAACATTGGTCCGATTTGAATCAGATTTTTTATCGGCTGAAAATCATCCATTTTCGGCTCCAGTGAGTGTGAGCCCTAAGGCTGGGATCACACATGCGACGAAAACGTCCGACGCTCGCATTGAAATCCAGTCTGGTGCTGGCACTCGGGAGTGGAGTGAGCGGCTGCATATAAATACATGCAGCCGCGCACTCCACTCCCGAGTGCCGGCATGAGACCTGGGATTTCACATGCGAGCGTCGGACGTTTTCGTCGCATGTGTGATCCCGGCCTAAGGGCTCATACTCACTGGAGCCGAAAACGGATGATTTTCAGCCAATAAAAAATCTGATTCAAATCGGACCAATGTTATTCAATAGGTGACATCTCATTTGCGATTTTTTTCTCAGCCGAAATTGGTGTGAGAAAAAAATGCAGCATGCTGTGATTTGATGCGATTTTGGCATGATAATCGCCAATGCACGTCAATGGGTGTGAGAAATCATCGCACAGCACTCGCACCATGCAAGTGCTGTCCGATTTATACGCACCAGTCTCCTTTGAAAAGCCAGCAATTCATCCCCGGCTACTGTAAAATCACACTGACAGCTCACAAAACACTAGATACATACACATAGAATACATATATATATATATATATATATATATATACATGTCATTGTGACACATAATATTATATATATATATATATATATATATATTTATATGTTCATACACTTCTACATAGTATAATAGCCGCTAATTCAATTGCCGGCTTTTGTGAAATCACAGAAGCCGACATGAAATGATACATTGTTTACACACAGTTAACCATGTCATTTCATGTATTTTGATATATGGTTTTAACTTACAATTACATAAGTGTATGTGTGCAAAATTTCAGACATGTAGGGGTTAATTAAAGGTGTAAATTTGTTGAAAAAAAATGCGTGGGCTCCCGCTGTATTTTCTCCACCAGACAGACAAAGCAAGCGAGTGGGGGCAGATAATAATAGCCTAGGGAGGGTACATTTTTGTGCCCCCCCGGCTACTAACATCTGCCCCCAGACACCCCAGAAAAGGCAAATCTCTAATTAGATTCACCTTTTCTGGCACTTTGCCGGTCTATTCCCATTGCCCTGTAGCGGTGGCGAATGGGTTAATAAGGGGTTAAAGCCACCTTGCAATTGAAAGGTGACTTTAAGCCAGGTTAATAATTGAGAGCTGTCAATTAGACAACTATCAATTATTAATCCTATTGTATGAAAGAAAAATCAAACACTCACACTTTAATAAAAAAGAAGTTTAATGAAATAATCAAACAGTTTTTGACCATATTTTATTTCCTGTAATAAAAATAAAATAAAAAAGCAAAATTATTCTTACCTATCCGATGCACAGTCAGGTTCCACGCTGTAATCCATCAGAAAGGGTTAACAGGTTACAGCTAGCAGGGAGCTAATGCTGCCTGCTGAGCTGTTACCCCTGAATGATCAGTTCCTCTCCCGGCGAAAGGAGAGGAAAGTGATTAATGAATGAAGCTTAATTGATTTATTCCCACTTTCACTTCAGGTCAGGTCACCCTGACCTGACCTGAAGTGAAAGTGTGAAGCAATCAATTAAGCTTCATTCATTAATCACTTCCTCTCCTGTTGGCCGGAGATAAGTTCATTCATTCAGGAGTTTTCAGCTGAGCAGGCAGCATTACTTGCACTGCTTGGCTGAAAGCTAGTTAACCCTTTGTGAAGGATTACAGCGTGGGACGTGACAGATCGCCTTTTCTTTATTATAGGAGATCAAGGGCTTCGCAGAGATTAAGAGTTAAATAAAAGATGGTCAAAAAAATGTGTTTTTATTTCATTAAAATTACAGTCAGGGCCAGAAATATTTGGACAGTGACACTATTTTCGCGAGTTGGGCTCTGCATGCCACCACATTGGATTTGAAATGAAACCTCTACAACAGAATTCAAGTGCAGATTGTAACGTTTAATTTGAAGGGTTGAACAAAAATATGTGTTAGAAAATGTAGGAATTGTACACATTTCTTTACAAACACTCCAAATTTAAGAGGTCAAAAGTAATTGGACAAATAAACATAACCCAAACAAAATATTTTTATTTTCAATATTTTGTGGCGAATCCTTTGGAGGCAATCACTGCCTTAAGTCTGGAACCCATGGACATCACCAAACGCTGGGTTTCCTCCTTCTTAATGCTTTGCCAGGCCTTTACAGCCGCAGCCTTCAGGTCTTGCTTGTTTGTGGGTCTTTCCCTCTTAAGTCTGGATTTGAGCAAGTGAAATGCATGCTCAATTGGGTTAAGATCTGGTGATTGACTTGGCCATTGAAGAATGTTCCACTTTTTTGCACTCATGAACTCCTGTGTAGCTTTGGCTGTATGCTTGGGGTCATTATCCATCTGTACTATGAAGCGCCGTCCAATCAAGTTTGCAGCATTTGGCTGAATCTGGGCTGAAAGTATATCCCGGTACACTTCAGAATTCATCCGGCTACTCTTGTCTGCTGTTATGTCATCAATAAACACAAGTGACCCAGTGCCATTGAAAGCCATGCATGCCCATGCCATCACGTTGCCTCCACCATGTTTTACAGAGGATGTGGTGTGCCTTGGATCATGTGCCGTTCCCTTTCTTCTCCAAACTTTTGGCTTCCCATCATTCTGGTACAGGTTGATCTTTGTCTCATCTGTCATAGAATACTTTTCCAGAACTGAGCTGGCTTCTGGAGGTGTTTTTCAGCAAATTTAACTCTGGCCTGTCTATTTTTGGAATTGATGAATGGTTTGCATCTAGATGTGAACCCTTTGTATTTACTTTCATGGAGTCTTCTCTTTACTGTTGACTTAGAGACAGATACACCTACTTCACTGAGAGTGTTCTGGACTTCAGTTGATGTTGTGAACGGGTTCTTCTTCACCAAAGAAAGTATGCGGCGATCATCCACCACTGTTGTCTTCCGTGGGCTCCCAGGTCTTTTTGGATTGATGAGTTCACCAGTGCTTTCTTTCTTTCTCAGGATGTACCAAATTGTAGATTTTGCCACTTCTAATGTTGTAGCAATTTCTTGGATGGGTTTTTTTCTGTTCTTGCAGCTTAAGGATGGCTTGTTTCACCTGCATGGAGAGCTCCTGTGACCGCATGTTTCCTTCACAGCAAAACCTTCCAAATGCAAACACCACACCTCAAATCAACTCCGGCCCTTTCATCTGCTTAATTGAGAATGACATAACAAAGGGATTGCCCACACCTGTCCATGAAATAGCCTTGGAGTCATTTGTCCAATTACTTTTGGTCCCTTTAAAAACAGGGTGGCACATGTTAAGGAGCTGAAACTCCTAAACCCTTCATCCAATTTTAATGTGGATACCCTCAAATGAAAGCTGAAAGTCTGGACTTCAACTGCATCTGAATTGTTTTGTTTCAAATTCATTGTGGTAATGTCTAGAACCAAAATTAAATAAATGTTGACTCTGTCCAAATATATATGGACCTAACTGTATTTATTCTTAAAGTGTGTGTATTATTTACTTCAATAGGATTAATAATTGATAGTTGTCTAATTGACAGCTCTCAATTATTAACCTGGCTTAAAGTCACCTTTCAATTGCAAGGTGGCTTTAACCCCTTATTAACCCATTCGCCACCGCTACAGGGCAATGGGAATAGACGGGCAAAGTGCCAGAAAGGGCTAATCTAATTAGAGATTTGCCTTTTCTGGGGTGTCTGGGGGCAGATGTTAGTAGCCAGGGGGGGCACAAAAAAATGTACCCTCCCTAGGCTATTATTATCTGCCCCAACTCGCTTGCTTTGTCTGTCTGGTGGAGAAAATACAGCGGGAGCCCACGCATTTTTTTTCAACGAATTTACACCTTTAATTAACCCCTACATGTCTGAAATTTTGCACACATACACTTATGTAATTGTAAGTTAAAACCATATATCAAAATACATGAAATGACATGGTCAACTGTGTGTAAACAATGTATCATTTCATGTCGACTTCTGTGATTTCACAAAAGACGGCAATTGAATTAGCGGCTATTATACTATGTAGAAGTGTATGAACTATAAATATATATATATATACATGTCTTAATGACATGTATATATATAATTATATATATATATATATGTATTCTATGTGTGTATGTATTGTTTCTATTCTTTATTAAAGCTGTCAGTGTGATTTTACAGTATATATATAATTATTTGCTTTTTGTGTACATTTTTTTTTTACAATGTGATTTTTACATGACTTTTTACTAGTGTTGAGCGATACTGCTCGATATCTAAAAATATCGGATCGGAATGGTATCGCCGATATCACTAAATATCGGCGATATCCGATTCCGATACCGGAAGTCCCATGTAAGTCTATGGGAACAAAATATCGCAACTAAAAAAAACCTTTATTTCCTTGTAAACACTAAATATACACACATAGAATACATATATATATATATATATATACATGTCATTGTGACATATATATATACATATATGTATAGTTTATACACTTCTACATAGTAAAATATCCTCTGATTCAATTGCCGGGTAAAGCCGGCTTCTGTGAAAAGACAGAAGCACCCGACATGAAATGACACTTGGTGTACATAGGGTTAACCATGTCTTTTCATGTCGTTTGCAATCTGATTTGCACAAACAATTACATCAGTCTATGTGTGCAAAATTTCACACCTGTAGGGGTTAATTAAAGGTGTAAATTCGTTGTAAAAAAACCGGACTTTTTTGCTACGAATTTACACCTTTAATTAACCCCTACAGGTGTGAAATTTTGCACACATAGACTGATGTAATTGTTTGTGCAAATCAGATAGCAAAGGACATGAAAAGACATGGTTAACCCTATGTACACCAAGTGTCATTTCATGTCAAGTTCTGCATTTTCACAAAAGCCGTCAATTGAATTAGCGGCTATTATACTATGTAGAAGTGTATGAACTATAAATATAAATATATATATATGTGTCACAAATTCAATGACATGTATATATATATATATATATGAGGTGTAAAATTGTTTAAAAAAAATGCGTGGGCTCCCGCCCTATTTTCGCAACCAGACAGACAAAGCCAGCGAATGGGGGCAGATAATAATAGCCCAGAGAGGGACCATTATTTTTGGCCCCCCTGGCTACTAACATCTGCCCCAGACACCCCAGAAAAGACAAATCTATAATTAGATTCGCCCTTTCTGGCACTTTGCCCGTCTATTCCCATTGCCCTGTAGCGGTGGCGAATGGGTTAATATGGGGTTAAAGCCACATTGCAATTGAAAGGTGACCTTAAGCCAGGTTAATAATTGAGAGCTGTCAATTAGACAGCTATCAATTATTAATCCTATTGCATAAAATAAAAATAAAACACACACACTTTAATTAAAAATCATTTTAATGAAATAAAGACACATGTTTTTGACCATCTTTTACTTGACTGCAAAAACCATTTCCTGTAATAAAAATAAAATAAAAAAGCAAAATTATTCTTACCTATCCCATGCACAGTCAGGTCCCACGGTGTAATCCTTCAGAAAGGGTTAATGTTTACTGCAGGGACCGCAGCTAATGCTGCAGCCTCACAGTAAACCCCCAAATGAATGAGTTCCTCTCCTGGCTGACAGGAGAGGAAGTGGAAAGCTTAATTGATTGCTTTCCACTTTCACTTCAGGTCAGCCAGGGACACAATCAGTGATGTCAGAGGGAACTGATTAACAAAAATAGGGGTTCCCTTCGAATAAAAAATGGCGTCGGGTCCCCCCTATTTTTGTTAACCAGCCTGATGAAGCAGACTGCTGAGCAGTGGCGTACCGTGAATGAAGCAGACCAAGCAGCTGCTATGGGGCACGGACAGGTGAGGGGGCCCTCGACGGTCGGGTAGCTGTGCTGACACAGTACTACCAGGGGGTCGGCGGGTGAGGGGGAGCGCAGCTCTTCTATATACTCACCCCTCCTGGTGCGGTCTCTGCAGCCCCTGCTCTTCTCCCACGGTCTCCGAGCCTGTGTTCAGCGGTCAGGTGGTACCGCTCATTACAGTCATGAATACACACATATTCATGACTTTAATGAGCTGTCCCGCGTGACCGCTGAACACTGGCGGCGGAGACCGTGGGAGAAGAGCAGGGGCTGCACAGACCGCGCCGGCAGAAGGGTGAGTATAAGGGATATTTACCTGTCCCGTTCCACCGTTGCTCGCGTCCTCTTGCTGCAATGTTCAGGTCAGAGGGCGCGATGACGTCGTTAGTGCGCGCCGCGCCCTCTGCCTCATCATTCACTGCTGGAGGACCCCGAAGACAGCGGCACTCAGCAGTGGAGAGAGGACAGGTAAATATCTCAGGTGCCGGGGCCCTGAGCGAGCGGTGACATCGGCACCTGGTGTCACCCCCTGCTCAGGACACCGGCACCTGGCACCCAGTGACGAAAGGTGAGTATGTCTTTTTTTTTTTTGGTTGCAGCAGCTGCGGCAGCATAAGGGCCTATACTATGGAGCATCTATGGGGGCACAATCTATGGGGGCATAATACATTTTTTTGTTTAATGTGTCCCCTCACTGTGCTGGCACTTTACATTTACAATGGCTCTGGGTTTTTTTTTTGGGGGGGGCCCATTCAGACTTTTGCTATGGGGCCCCATGATTTCTATGTACGCCCCTGCTGCTGAGGCATGGTATTTAAGGCTGTTAAGGAGCCAAGATCCATGGACCTTGCCAGCAGCGTCGGACTGGAGTACCTTGGGCCCACCAGAGAAAAAATATTCTTGGGGCCCACCATCATACTTCCCAACCTTTGAAGAAGGGAAAGAGGGACAAAGGCTGTGGCATGCTGTGCCTGCTGCAGCAAATTTTAGGCCATGCCACGTTGCACCACAGACTGTCCAGGAGTTGGTGGATGCTTTAGTCCAGGTGTGGGAGGAGATCCCTCAGGAGACCATCCGTCGCGCTCATCAGGAGCATGCCCAGAAGTTGTAGGGAGGTCATACAGCATACCTCCCAAATTTTGAAGACAGGAAAGAGAGGTTAAAGGCTGCGGCGCGCATGGCGCGCCACTGCAAATTTTAAGCCATGCCCCGACCACACCCATTTCACAGCTAATCACACCCATATCCTCGCCCCAACCGTACCCATGCTGATACAGCTGACCCTCCGATGACGGTTGGGGGGCCCACTGCTGGCACCGGGCCCCCCCAACGCCTGTGCAGGCCCCATAGCTTCTGTGCGGCAGAGCAGGAAGATCGATTCTCCCTGCTCTGCCGCAGAATGTAACTGTATCGGCGTGCTGTGCACGCCGATACAGTTACTGTAGCGTAGCTCCGGGTGGGCCCCCTCAGAGCGCGGGGCCCGGGGCCAGCGCCCCCTCTGCCACGCGACCTATCCTTTCAAATCAGGGCCCACCACGCAGGAGCTGGGGCCCACCGGAGGTTTCTCCGGTGTCCCGGTGGCTCAGTCCGACCCTGCTTGCCAGCCTGATAATACCAGGCCACAGCAGTCTGCTTATCTTTGCTGGTTAACAAAAATAGGGGATCCCCTCGAAAAAAATTGGCGTGGGGTCCCCCCTATTTTTGTTAACCAGCCAGATGAAGCAGACCGCTGAGGCCTGGATTTTCAGGCTGTTAAGGAGCCAAGATCCATGGACCTTGCCAGCCTGATAATACCAGGCCACAGCAGTCTGCATATCTTGGCTGATTAACAAAAATAGGGGATCCCCTCGAAAAAAATTGGCGTGGGGTCCCCCCTATTTTTGTTAACCAGCCAGATGAAGCAGACCGCTGAGGCCTGGATTTTCAGGCTGTTAAGGAGCCAAGATCCATGGACCTTGCCAGCCTGATAATACCAGGCCACAGCAGTCTGCATATCTTGGCTGATTAACAAAAATAGGGGATCCCCTCGAAAAAAATTGGCGTGGGGTCCCCCCTATTTTTGTTAACCAGCCAGATGAAGCAGACCGCTGAGGCCTGGTTTTTCAGGCTGGTAAGGATCCAATATCCATGGACCTTGCAAGCCTGATAATACCAGGCCACAGCAGTCTGCTTAGCTTGGCTGGTTAACAAAAATAGGGGATCCCCTCGAAAAAAAAATGGCGTAGGGGTCCCCCTATTTTTGTTAACCAGCCAAGTAAAATGCAGACTGCTGCGGCCTGGTATTAAAAGACTGTCAAGGCCCATGGATTTTGGCCCTCAACAGCCTGATAATACCAGGCTACAGCAGCCCCACATTTGGCGCATCAAAAGATGTGGCACTTTACCCGGCTCTTCCCACTGCCCTGTAGCGGTGGCAAGTGGGGTAATAAGGGGTTAATGTCACCGTTGATTGCACGGTGACAATAAGCCCGGTTAATAATGGAGAGGTGTCAATAAGACACCGATCCATTATTAATCCCAAAGTTATTAAATGTATAAAAAAAGACAAAGCAAGAAAAAAGTCTTTTAATGAAATAAAAGAGACAACACAGTTTTCATTAATTTTATTATACACTCATTCCTGCGACGCCATCGATCTCCTGTAAAAAAAGAAAAAAAAAAAAACCAACAGTATACCACCTGTCCGACGCAGTCCATAGTAACGACAGTCCCACGACGATCCAGCTCTGCTACATCGCAATGACAGGCAGAGCCTGTCATCGCAACGCAGCACAGCTGATTACCTGCTTCCCCGGCGGTGACGTCATCGGACTGACTGCTTTACGGCCGGGATTACCCAGCAGTCACTGCAGTTATCGCGAGAAACTGCATGTGACCGCCGGGGAAAGATGATGGCGGCCATGAAGCAGTCCAGCCCGTGACCGCCGGAGATCTTCTGCCAGGTAAATGCCGCTGACTCCTGACAGACCCGACCGACGGACACTGACAGTGACAGTGACAATCCCGATTCCGGTATCCGATAAGACGAAAATATCGGAACTAAGTATCGAAAGGCCGATAGAGCTAATATCGGCCGATACCCGATACTTGCGGTATCGTATCGCTCAACACTACTTTTGTCATGTATAGTGTACAGTTCCTATAGCGTCTTGTGCTTGGGTGCGAGGAAAACACATGAGACATAGGTTGATATGAAATGACTTGTATTACTTCATACAAGCATGCTGAAAAGTTCACACAGTTTGCAGGAACAGAGGCAGGAGAACACAGCAGGCCAGAGTAACTTCAAGCTCTACAATAACTCTCCAAGCAGGTTCAGGATCTCTTCTCTGTACCGTAATTCCTCTGCAAACATGGATTCACTAGACAGCAGGTTTCCAAAGTCCAAAAGTGTTCCAAAGTTCCTCAGTAGGAAATAGCTGGAGTCCAAAATCCTAGGTTTCCAGGAGTCAGGTCACAGGCTGACTGAAGCTTGATTCAGGAGCACTGATTGTTCAGCTGAGGCTGCTTAAGAAGCAAGAGGGAGAGAATCAGGGCGGGAACATGAAAACTGGAAACTCCATATTAACTGAGGGCAAGAGCTGCAGAAAGACAGAAAGCAAAATGGCCGACGGAAAACTGAGTTTCAAGGAACATGTCAAAAGAGACAAAGAACCTTACAACTTTTTACATAGAGATAACTGTTCTATGTAAAACTTCATGTTAAAATCGCATTGCATACAGATGGAAAACTGATGGAAAGCGGATGGAAAACGCATGGAAAACGCATGGTGCAATTTAAAATCGCATGCAAATCGCATGACATTTTACTAGAATCGTACCGTTTTTTCCATCCAGAAAACAGACCGATTTTTTTCCCACCAGTGGGTATGAGCCCTAAGGAGGAATACGGACGAGTGAGAGGCGTGAAAACCACGCATTACACACGGACCAATACTTCTCTATGGGGCAGCTCTGATCATGCGTATTTTTCTCGAGTGTATTTTACGGTGCGAGACACCCGCAGCATGCTGCGATTGTACGCGTATTACGCCCATTGTACGCCAATGAAAGTCTATGGGTGCGAGAAAACAACAGATTACACATGGACCAGGCATGTGACTTGCGAGAAATACAGAAGACTTCTGCAGCTCACAGGAAAACACATGCAGCCATAAGCTGACACATGCAAATTAGCTCAAAAAGAGCGCCAGACATCCCGGAAGGATGCCTCCACGGAGTCGGCCATGATGTCTACGCTCATCATTGTGGAGATGTTAATTGTGTTGGTGCAGGAGAGGCCCGAAATTTGGGACCAAAGAGATGCACATTATGCAGACTGCGCAAGGAAAGAGGCGGCATGGAGGCACATCTGTGGGCAGATGTTTCCCCACTTTGGCGACAGCCCACGCGAGGAGCAGCAGCGAATCAGTAAGTTACTTGATTTTTTTCAAAACTTATTAACGGTCAGAGCGTATTTCTAGCGCAGATTTTGGGCAAAATTTATTTTTTTTTTTTCTGGTGCAAAAATGTTAGTATAGTCACATCCTACTAGGTCTCCATGACTATATTACAGGTCCTTCTCAAAAAATTAGCATATAGTGCAAAATTTCATTATTTTCCATAATGTAATGATTACAATTAAACTTTCATATATTTTAGAATCATTACACACCAACTGAAATTTGTCAGGTCTTTTATTGTTTTAATACTGATGATTTTGGCATACAACTCCTGATAACCCAAAAAACCTGTCTCAAAAAATTAACATATTTCAACCGTCCAATAAAATAAAAGTGTTTTTTAAAAACAAACAAAAAAACCATCAAATAATAAAGTTCAGTTATGCACTCAATACTTGGTCGGGAATCCTTTTGCAGAAATGACTGCTTCAATGCGGCGTGGCATGGAGGCAATCAGCCTGTGACACTGCTGAGGTGTTATGGAGGCCCAGGATGCTTCGATAGCGGCCTTAAGCTCATCCAGAGTGTTGGGTCTTGCATCTCTCAACTTTCTCTTCACAATATCCCACAGATTCTCTATGGAGTTCAGGTCAGGAGAGTTGGCAGGCCAATTGAGCACAGTAATACCATGGTCAGTAAACCATTTACCAGTGGTTTTGGCACTGTGAGCAGGTGCCAGGTCGTGCTGAAAAATGAAATCTTCATCTCCATAAAGCATTTCAGCCGATGGAAGCATGAAGTGCTCCAAAATCTCCTGATAGCTAGCTGCATTGACCCTGCCCTTGATGAAACACAGTGGACCAACACCAGCAGCTGACATGGCACCCCACACCATCACTGACTGTGTGTACTTGACACTGGACTTCAGGCATTTTGGCATTTCCTTCTCCCCAGTCTTCCTCCAGACTCTGGCACCTTGATTTCCGAATGACATGCAAAATTTGCTTTCATCAGAAAAAAGTACTTGGGACCACTTAGCAACAGTCCAGTGCTGCTTCTCTGTAGCCCAGGTCAGGCGCTTCTGCCGCTGTTTATGGTTCAAAAGTGGCTTCACTGGGGAATGCGGCACCTGTAGCCCCATTCCTGCACACGCCTGTGCACGGTGGCTCTGATGTTTCTACACAGACTCAGTCCACTGCTTCCTCAGGTCCCCAAAGGTCTGGAATCGGTCCTTCTCCACAATCTTCCTCAGGGTCCGGTCACCTCTTCTCGTTGTACAGCGTTTTCTTCCTTCCAACAGACTTCCCATTGAGGTGCCTTGATACAGCACTCTGGGAACAGCCTATTTGTTGAGAAATTTCTTTCTGGGTCTTACCCTCTTGCTTGAGGGTGTCAATGATGGCCTTCTTGACATCAGTAAGGTCGCTAGTCTTACCCATGATGGGGGTTTTGAGTAATGAACCAGGCAGGGAGTTTTTAAAGGCCTCAGGAATCTTTTGCATGTGTTTAGAGTTAATTAGTTGATTCAGAAGATTAGGGTAATAGGTCGTTTAGAGAACCTTTTCTTGATATGCTAATTTTTTGAGACATGTTTTTTGGGTTATCAGGAGTTGTATGCCAAAATCATCAGTATTAAAACAATAAAAGACTTGACAAATTTCAGTTGGTGTGTAATGAATCTAAAATATATGAAAGTTTAATTGTAATCATTACATTATGGAAAATAATGAAATTTAGCACTATATGCTAATTTTTTGAGAAGGACCTGTATGTGTATGTAGAAGAATTTGGCTTTGTGCAGCTAGCTAACTGATTACTAGTGTTGAGCGATACTTCCCGATATCAAGAAATATCAGATCGGATTGGATCGGACTGATACTCAAAAAGTATCGGTATCGCCGATTCCAATACCGGAAACCCAATGCAAGTCAATGGGACAGAAATATCTAATTAAAAAAAAACCTTTCTTTCTTTGTAAACACTAGATATACACACATAGAATACATATATATATATATATATATATATATATACATGTCATTGTGACATATATATATATACATATATTTATAGTTCATACACTTCTACATAGTAAAATAGTTGCTGATTCAATTGCTGGGCAATGCCGGCTTTTGTGAAATTACAGAACCACCCGACATGAAATGACACATGGTTTACATAGAGTTAACCATGTCATTTCATGTAGTTTGATATATGGTTTTCACTAACAATTATATGAGTGGCTGTGTGCAAAATTTCACACATGTAGGGGTTAATTAAAGGTGTAAATTCGCTGTAAAAAAAAGCATTTTTTTCTACGAATTTACACCTTTAATTAACCCCTACATGTGTGAAATTTTGCACGTATACACTCATGTAATTGTTAGTGAAAACCATATATCAAACTACATGAAATGACATGGTTAACTCTATGTAAACCATGTGTCATTTCATGTCGGGTCTGTAATTTCACAAAAGCCGGCAATTGAATTAGCGGCTATTATATTATGTAGAAGTGTATGTACTATAACTATATATATATATATATATATATATATGTCACAAATTCAATGACATGTAAATATTGTAGGGATCCGCTCTGGTAGGCAGGGGCCGGGCCGCAGTAATGAGGCATACACACAGGTTTTTAGTTCAAAGTTCAGTGGTTTTAATAACGGGTTCAACAAAAAGTCCAGATAACAAAATCAAAGCAGAACATAAATCACTCCAGTTTGGAGAACCACTGGTCCCAGACTCACCCTTGCTTGGGACGGGCTTAACTAAGCGGCTGCAGGACAGCAGAGACCACTAGGTGCCATTCCGGGTGGTCTGGTACTCGCTTCCTGGTGCACACTGACACACTGTAACAAAAACAATCTTCCAGGCTGACTCCAGCCAAACTCCTTCCTTCCACACCCACCAACTACAACAGCTCCTTGTTTTATAGGCCTAGTCCACACCCTCAGGTGAGGTACACATCAGCTGACCTGATCACGTGACTATGACCTCATCACAGGTCCTTGCGATCAGGGAAAATCCTGAGCAAACTCCAGTCTGCTAGGAGAAATATATCTCCCATCCATCAAGACCCCCTTTGGTGTACCACATACCTCCCCCCTTTGTTCAACCTTAAGAGGGTGGACACATGACATACAGTGAACTCTGGACAGTGCATCTGCGTTCCCCTGTAATTTGCCTGCCCGATGTTCTACTGAAAATTTGAAATTTTGCAGAGACAGAAACCACCTGGTGACTCGTGCATTTCTCTCTTTGGCTTGACTCATCCAAGTCAGAGGGGAATGATCAGTTACCAACCGAAACGTTCTCCCCAACAGATAGTAGCGCAATGACTCCAGTGCCCACTTGATGGCCAGGCACTCTCTCTCTACAATGCTGTATCTTGTTTCAGCTGGAGTAAGCTTTTGAAACTAATGGGATGCTCCTCCCCGTTAACCTCCTGAGACAATACGGCACCCAGACCTACCTCTGACGCATCAGTCTGGACAATGAATTCTCTTTTGAAGTCGGGTGTGATCAGAACTTTGTGACCCACACAGTGCCCCTTTTAGTTTTACAAACGCTTCTTCAAGCTGATCATTCCATCGCACCATTACTGAAATTCCTCCCTTTTAGGCAGTCAGTTAACGGCGCGACAGGGTTGCAAAATTGTGAATAAACCGCCGGTAGTATCCCACTAACCCCAAAAACCCTTTCACTTGTTTTGTGGTGAGGGGACGGGGCCAGTTTTGGATTGCCTCCACTTTGTTTATTTGGGGTTTGATAACTCCTCTCCCAATCACATACCCCAGGATCCCGAGCTTCCTCCAACCCTATGGAACACTTGTTTGGGTTGGCAGTTAGCCCTGCTTGTCTCAGAGAATCTATCACCGCCTGTACCTTGGCTAAGTGACTTTCCCAGTCTGTACTGTACACCACAATATCGTCCAGATAGGCCGCGGCATTTCGGCGACGAGGACGAAGAACAACGTCCATTAACCTCTGGAATGTCGCTGGAGCGCCATGCAACCCGAAGGGTAGGACTATATACTGGAACAGTCCCTCGGGTGTTACAAAATCCGTTTTCTCTCTCGCTGCTTTTGTTAGGGGCACCTGCCAATACCCTTTTGTGAGGTCAATGACTGAAAAATACCGGGCCTGCCCAAACCGCTCTATTAACTCATCGACCCGGGGCATGGGGTAGGCGTCAAACTTAGAAATTTCATTCAGTTTTCTGAAGTCATTACAGAATTTTAGTGTCCCATCTGGCTTTGGTATTAGGACTATTGGGCTGGCCCACTCACTCTGGGACTCTTCAATGACCCCTAACTGCAGCATCTTCTTGACCTCTTCCGAGATGGCTTGTCGCCGGGCCTCAGGCACCCGATATGGCTTTAATCGGACTTTGGCCTGCGGCTCCGTGACAATGTCATGTTGGATTAGGGAGGTACGACCAGGAAGTTCCGAAAAAACATCGGCATTTCGGCTAACAAACTCTCGGACTTCCTGAACTTGTCTGGGCGACAAAGTGTCTGCTATTTTGACGGCGGAGAGGACTTCTCTTGCCTTCTCCTGAGGCAAGGAAGCCATCTCTACTGGAAATGCAGGCCGTGGACAATCCTCACCAAGCTGGTCTCTGTCTTTCCATGGTTTGAGCAGATTCACATGGTATACCTGTTCTGGCTTTCTCCGCCCTGGTTGGTGTACTTTATAGTTTACTGGTCCCACCTTCTCTATAATCTCGTAGGGTCCCTGCCACCTTGCAAGAAACTTACTATCCACTGTAGGCACAAGTACCAACACCCGATCCCCAGGGTTAAAGGACCTTACCCGTGCCTCCCGGTTATAGACCTGCCTCTGTGACCTTTGTGCTGCTTCCATATGTTCTCGGACTAATGGTAGGACTGTCTCCATTCTCTCTTGCATTTTGGCCACATGTTCTATCACACTTTTGTGAGGAGTTGGTTGGTTTTCCCAGGCCTCTTTAGCTATATCGAGTAAGCCACGGGGATGTCTGCCATATAATAGTTCAAAGGGCGAGAACCCCGTAGATGCCTGGGGCACCTCCCGCACTGCAAACATCAGGTATGGCAACAAGAGATCCCAGTCCTTACCATCTTTAGAGACTGCTTTTTTCAACATATTCTTCAGGGTTTTATTGAACCTTTCTACTAAACCGTCTGTTTGGGGATGATAGACCGATGTGCGCAACTGTTTAACACTTAACAAATGTCCCCCTAGTACATGCGCATGTGCTAAGTCTATTTCCAACCTCCGATATGACTGCGGTACCAGCAATTGCTCGACAATTTCCCCATGTATTTTTTCAACCCGATACAGCAAATCTTGGTTCAGCTCGAATCGGGGAAATACTGTAGCTGCCCCGGGGTGTTGGGGTTCCCCATTGACAACCAGTACATTTTCCCGGGCTCGAGTCAACGTAGGGTCCCGGAGTTGCGCCGTACCAAAATTGTCACCTGCCACATTTATAAGATAGTAAATTCACCGCACACAAAATTTGAAATTTGTGCAAAGAAATGTAGTTTTATTCAAACAATACTCAATCCAAAAAGAGAGGAAAATAGTGCCATAGGGAAAAACTAGTACAATATACTGGTACCCAACGTTTCGGCCCCTCCTGGGCCTTACTCATGGGTAACTAGAAAAATAAAATAAAATACATAGTGTAAGATACATATTTACAGTGGTGCAGTATATTTATAAACATTTATAGACAATATATACAAAGTAGTGAGAATGGTTTAGAGATTGTACTTTGGATAAACTAGTAAAGGTTAGAAAAAGCTAGATACTCAAATTAACCAGAAAATTGATATTATATGCAAATTCATTGAATAATATAGCATTAAACATTGTCTAAATTATATCGTATAATGCATCGTATAATGCACAATTAAAAGAGAGAACAAAGAGGCCAAGTAACAATTACCTTAGTAGTATAAGTACAGAAAGAAAAAATGGCACTGATGGATGATACAGGGTTCCTGATAGTATCCCTTATGACACACCGTGCTGTAGATAATGTTGAAATAAGTTATTAATGATGTACAAAAAGATAGATTCTGAAATATATACACAAATCTCAGTATTACCTGTGTGTAATAGGAATAAAGTATATCCTATATGTGGATATAGGGGATCCTGTATGTGGTATCAACGGCCTATATGTGAAATAAGCTTATGTTATAGTGGTGGAAAAAATCTGCTGAGGGGAATTAGAAGGAGTGTATCCTACCTTAGCACTTAGGTCAGTTAGAATGGCGGCGTTCTGAGTGTCCTGCCCACCGGGGTAGCTATAGTGGATAGCTCTAATGGATATAGCCTGTAGTAATAACACATACGGCCCATTATAGATCGGTATCCAGTCTGATGCTACGCCGATTTGTCCCTTTGATCGGGAGTAGTAAGGTATACCTGGGAGAGATGTGATCGTCGGTATATAGGCGGCGCTCCCGCGCCCAGCCTCCTGCTGGATGTTCAGACCAAGTTGTGTGTTTGTGGGGGATTTTAAAGGCAGCGCCGTATGACGTCGGACCGGATGTGCGTCATCCGGACCGGAAGTGATGTGGCGCACATCGTGAGACATGCGCAGTAATGACGGTGGTAGCCATTGTAATGGTGGGAATAAGTGCAGGCAATTGTTGAGTTTGTAAGTGAGGATAACAAATGGCCTGTTGAAATAAAGTATAATGGCGCAGTACCACAGGAGAGAGGAAATGAAATGAAGGGGCCTTAATTAGGGAAGGAGGCATAAATATGCAATATGTTATGTATCGATGGACATAATGAGAGGGGAATGAGAGAATATAGTGGTAGAAAAAGGAGAAATGGATTGGATAACAAAGGCAAAACTGTGAACAAAATAAAACTGACAAATAGAAAAAAAAAAAAAAAAAAAAAAAAAAGAAAAATTGAAAAAAATGAAAATGAACACAGAGGGAAAAAATGAAAATACAAAGTGAAAATAAAGGGAAATAAAAAGAAAAAGAAAATAAAAATAAAATAAAAGGAAAAAGAATATCTGAAAAATTGTCTGAAAAATTGTAATAAAAGAAAATAAAGAAAATTGACAAAATGGAAAAATAGATGAAATAGAGTAAAATAAAAAGTAAAAAAATTATAAAAATAAAAATAGAAATAAAAATAAAAAGATAGTGGAATGAAATAAGAATAAAAAAATGAAAAAATGAAAAAATTTGAAGAATAAAAATAAAAATAAAAATTATTAAAATAAAATAGAAGATAAAAATGAAATAAAATAAAAAATAAAAAAATAAAAATAAAAACAAAATTAAAAATAAAAATAGAAATAAAAAATAAAAATGAAGGAATGACTTACCAACGATAAGGGGCAGTCAGCGTGTCTGCAAAAAAATATTCAATATATAGATTAAAGAAAAATACAGTATATGGATTAAAGAACATATGCAATAGATTATAGACTAGATTATAGAAGCCAATCCATCTCCCTGTTAAGACCACGTGGAGATAATGTGTCCAACTTATGAATCCAGTAGCTCTCTCGTAGCTTAAGTCGTCTTATACGGTCCCCACCCCTACGGGACCTGGGAACATGTTCAATAATCTGAAACTTTACTTGAGCTACAGTGTGTTTGAACTTCGAGAAGTGATCCGGTAGCGGCAGCCAATTTTTACCACATCGAATCGTCGATTTATGACTCGCAATTCTTTCTTTCGCATGCTGTGTTGTCTCACCCACGTACAGTAGGCCACATGGACATTTAATTATATATATGACAAAATTCGAATTACAGGTATAGTATCCATGAATCGGAAAGGATTTACCCGTACGTGGGTGAGTAACAGTATCTGATCTGATGACATTGGAACAACATGCACAGTTTAGGCACGGGAAAGTGCCCCGACGTTGTGTGGTAAGGTGGCTCTGTATTAAAGTAGGGCGGGAGCTTCCAATGTCGGCACGTACCAATTTGTCCTTCAAGTTAGGGGCTCGTCTGTTGCACATCAGGGTAGGTGTCTTAAATGCCTCAATGGAGGGATAGGCCCTAGATAGCAAAGGCCAATGTTTACGTATAGCATAATGTACCTTGTTCATTAAAGGATGGTACGTGTGTACAAAGGGTACTCTCTCTGTCTTAATCACAGGAGGATCATTGGGTGGTGGATTTAGGATACGTGTTTTTTCTATTTCCAGTAATTTGGACGGATAGTCTCTATCTCGAAATTTTTGAGCTGTTTCGTCTAGCCGTGCTGAAAGTAAGCCCGGATTAGTGACGATTCTGGAAATACGTGTAAACTGGGACCGGGGCAGACTCTCCTTTGTTGCCCTAGGGTGGCTACTGGAGTAATGTAGCAAGCTGTTACAGTCAGTTGGCTTACTGTATAGGTCCGTTGTGAGATAACCCAATGAATCTTTAAGTACCAGTGTATCAAGAAAAGGGATACTGTTGAAATCATGTTGCATCGTAAATTGTAAATCTACGTCAAGAGCATTAAGATAGGAGTGAAATGATTTCAATGATTCAAGAGTACCCGACCAGATAAAGAAAATGTCATCAATGTATCTGTGATAACAATGTATCGATCCCGTATATGCTGCAGTAGGGTATATGGAGCTAAGTTCAAATGCATGCATATATGCATTCGCGTAGGCTGGTGCTACGTTGCTGCCCATGGCAGTACCACGCAGTTGTAGGTAAAAAGTGTCCTCAAATAGAAAGTAATTATCATGTAGTACCATAGTGAGGAGATCTAAGTAGAATTGTATGGATTCAGGTGACATTGTAGAGGTCTCTAGTAATGTTTTGGTAGCCTGTATGCCCTTAATGTGCGAGATGGAAGTGTAAAGGCTATTGATATCCATAGTCACCAGTATACTGTCAGGTGAGGTAATTTTGAAATCCCTGATGATTTTCAAGAAATGCCCAGTGTCTAGCAAAAAAGATGGAGTAGTCTTTACCAATGGAGTTAACATCTTCTCAAGGAAGATTGAGAGTGGTGATAATATTGAGTCCGTAGATGCTACGATGGGTCTACCTGGAGGATTTGTTAGCGATTTGTGTATTTTTGGTAGAACGTAGAATACCGGTATACTGGGATGTGCTTTGGTTAGGAATGTTTTTGTTTTTGTATCAATAACTCGTCTGTCTAAGTACTGACCCTGAGTGCACACCATTCTCCTATACTATACCTGCCACATTTAAGTCTGACAATTCTGGTCCCGGTGGCAAATTTTCCATCTCCCCAGCTAACACTTCTATAGGAGAGGGGTTTTCCTCCTCCACCGAAGGCAAAGGTACTCCTACCGCCAGCACATCTTCCTCTAGGCCACCAGGTTCATGCCCGATTTCTGGAGAATGCAACCTGGTTGCCACTGGTGCCGACGACTGTTCTGTGGGAGGGGTAATTACAGGCCAAAGCACAGAAATTAACGGAAAATCTCTCCCCATTATTACCTCATAATGCAAATTAACCACCACCCCCACCTCGTGGCATCTCCTCCCCGCTGGCATGTTTATCATCACCAGTGCGGTAGGATAATGTTTTAAGTCCCCATGTATACACAACACACCCATTTCCGACCAGTATACTCGCTGATTTGGACGTGGCTGGCTCGTATTAGGGTCACGAGACTCCCTGAGTCCAGTAGAGCCACAGCAGGGTTACCCTCCACCTCCACTTTACACAAATGATTCATATTAGGTCCCTCTGGTTTACCCACTGCACACATGTGTTCGGCATAGTGAGACTGATAATACCCATAGTTTGTGTCCATGGGCTCAGTCAGGTGGGGCAATCAGCTCTCACATGTCCTGGTTCTTGGCACCGCCAACAGATTATGGGGCCCCTTTCGTCCCCAGACGTGTCCTGGGCAGCCTTCTGAGTCTCTGCTCGCTGAACGGCGGGTGAAGGTTTGGGGAATTTACTCATTACCTTCCGGGTAGTCTCTCCCTGTATCTCCTTGGTAGCCCCATATCTTTCAATGAGGTCTACCATTTGGAGACCATCAGTAGGGGCTGCCTGTCCAACCCATGTTTGAAGGGTGTGAGGCAAAGTTCTCCAGAATTTATCAGTCACTATACGATCCAGCATAGCGCGGGGTGACAACACTTCCGGCTGCAACCACTTTTCTATCAGGTGTATCAAGTCATAATACTGGGACCGAGCTGGCTCGGAAGGGGAAAACTTCCACTGGTGTACCCGCTGAGCCCGGACTAACACATTTACCCCAAGACGTGCGAGTATCTCACCCTTGACGATCTCGTAGTCCCTCTGGTGCTCGGGGGTAGGTCTCTATAGGCTTTCGCGGGTCCTGGAGCCAAAAACGGAGCCACGATCTCAGCCCACTGGTCCCGGGGTAGTCTCTCCCTCTCAGCCACGCCTTCAAACATCTCCAGGTATACCTCGACGTCATCTGACTTTTCCATTTTCGGAATCGCTGTGCTTACTACTTTCCGGACATCCTGACGTCCCGGGGCAGCTCCTGCTGTCTGCGGCGCTGTGATGTGTTGCATCAGTAGATTGTTGGTTTCCTGTTGCCGCTCCATAGCCTGCTGCTGTATAGCCTGCTGTTGCTGCATAGCCTGCTGCTGCTGCTGTATAGCCAGCTGCTGTTGTCGCATGGCCTCCACAAGCATTTTTACTGTGCTCTCCATCTCCAGACAGCTATTCACCGGGTTTTGCGTCACTTTCTTCACCCAGGACATTTACTGTTGTGCAGAGAAAAAAAAAAAACATCCACAAAAAAAAACAGCCTGACCTCACTGCGTATGCCCGCATTCTCCACCAATTGTAGGGATCCGCTCTGGTAGGCAGGGGCCGGGCCGCAGTAATGAGGCATACACACAGGCTTTTAGTTCAAAGTTCAGTGGTTTTAATAACGGGTTCAACAAAAAGTCCAGATAACAAAATCAAAGCAGAACATAAATCACTCCAGTTTGGAGAACCACTGGTCCCAGACTCACCCTTGCTTGGGACGGGCTTAACTAAGCGGCTGCAGGACAGCAGAGACCGCCAGGTGCCATTCCGGGTGGTCTAGTACTCGCTTCCTGGTGCACACTGACACACTGTAACAAAAACAATCTTCCAGGCTGACTCCAGCCAAACTCCTTCCTTCCACACCCACCAACTACAACAGCTCCTTGTTTTATAGGCCTAATCCACACCCTCAGGTGAGGTACACATCAGCTGACCTGATCACGTGACTATGACCTCATCACAGGTCCTTGCGATCAGGGAAAATCCTGACCAAACTCCAGTCTGCTAGGAGAAATGTATCTCCCATCCATCAAGACCCCCTTTGGTGTACCACAATATATATATATATGAGGTGTAAAATTGTTTAAAAAAAATGCGTGGGCTCCCGCCCTATTTTCTCAACCAGACAGACAAAGCCAGCGAGTGGGGGCAGATAGTAATAGCCCAGACAGGGACCATTATTTTTGGCCCCCCCCGGCTACTAACATCTGCCCCCAGACACCCCAGAAAAGGCAAATCTATAATTAGATTCGCCCTTTCAGGTACTTTGCCTGTCTATTCCCATTGCCCTGTAGCGGTGGCGAATGGGTTAATAATGGGTTAAAGCCACCTTGCTATTGAAAGGTGACTTTAAGCCAGGTTAATAATTGAGAGCTGTCAATTAGACAACTATCAATTATTAATCCTATTGTATGAAATAAAAATAAAACATACACAGTTTAATTAAAAATCATTTTAATCAAATAAACACAGTTTTTGACCATATTTTATTTTACTGCCATTCCTTGCGAAGCCCTTGTTCACCTGTAATAAAAATAAAATAATAAAGCAACATTATTCTTACCTATCCGATGTTCAGTCAGGTCCCCGATGTAATCCTTCTCAAAGGGTTAATGTTTACTGCAGGGACCACAGCCAATGCTGACAGCCTCGCAGTAAACCCCTGACTGAATCATCTCCTCTCCTGGCTGACAGGAGAGGAAGTGGTTAGCAAAATTGATTGCTTTCCACTTTCACTTCAGGTCAGCCAGGGACACCGCACAGCATCAGTGACATCAGAGGGAATCCCGGCTGACCTGAAGTGAACTGATTAACAAAAATAGGGGATCCCCTCGAAAAAAAAATGGCGTGGGGTCCCCCCTATTTTTGTTAACTAGCCTGATGAAGCAGACTACTGAGGCCTAGTATTTTAGGCTGTTAAGGATCCAAGATCCATGAACCTTGCAAGCCTGATAATACCAGGACACAGCAGTCTGCTTATCTTGGCTGGTTAACAAAAATAGGGGATCCCCTCGAAAAAAAATGGCGTGGGGTCCCCCCTATTTTTGTTAACCAGCCAGATGAAGCAGACTACTGAGGCCTGGTATTTCAGGCTGGTAAGGATCCAATATCCATGAACCTTGCAAGCCTGATAATACCAGGCCACAGAAGTCTGCTTAGCTTGTCTGGTTAACAAAAATAGGGGATCCCCTCAAAAAAAAAATGGCGTGGGGTTCCCCCTATTTTTGTTAACCAGCCAAGTAAAAAGCTGACTGCTGCGGCCTGGTATTAATAGACTGTCAAGGCCCATGGATTTTGGCCCTCAACAGCCTAAAAATACCTGGCTGCAGCAGCCCCACAATTGGCGCATACTAAGATGCGCTAATTGTGGCACTTTACCCGGCTCTTCCCACTTGCCCTGTAGCGGTGGCAATCGGGGGTAATAAGGGGTTAATGTCACCTTTGATTGAACAGTGACAATAAGCCCGATTAATAATGGAGAGTCATCAATAAGACACCGATCCATTATTAATCATAAAGTTTGTAATTTTTTTAAAAAAGACACAGCCAGAAAAAAGTCTTTTAATGAAATAAAACACCACAGTTTTCATTATTTTTATTCCACGCTCATCCTGCGACACCATCGATCTCCTGTAAAAAAACAAAAATAACAAACCAACACAAATACTCCCTGTCCGACGCAGTCCAAAATCACGAGTGTCCCATGACGAGTCCAGCTCTGCTACATCTGCATGCCAGGCTGAGCCTGACATCTCGACGCAGCAGAGCAGCTTACCATAGGTGATTCCTCGGCGGTGACGTCATCCGGACTGGTTTACGGCCAGCTGTCGCGAGAGTACAGCTGGCCGAGATTACCCAGTACCCGGCAGCATGTGCAGTTATCGCGAGAAGCTGCACGTGACCGCCAGGGAGAGGGTAATGGCGGCCATCCAGGAGGACGTGACCACCGGGGATCTTCTGCCAGGTAAGTGCTGACTCTGCTGAGTCCTGACTCCTGACAGACCCGACCGACACTGACAGTGACACTTTCGGGAAGTTCCTGTGTCACGTACTTCGTTCTGTGGCACAGGAACTCCCCAAATACTTTACAGGAAAACTCAGATTCCGGTATCCGATATGCAAAAAATATCGGATCTCAGAATCAGAATTCTGATACAGCGAATATCGGCCGATACCCGATATTTGCGGCATCGGAATGCTCAACACTACTGATTACATTATCTGTGTCATTACAGTGGATGATGTTATGAGAAGATGGAGAAGAAGCATCCGCGACCAATACCGGCGAGAACGGCAGCAGAGGGCCAAGAGCAGGTCAGCAGCACCCACAAACCGAAAAATAAGTTTATTTTGACAGGCTGGGTTTTCTTGCACCTATTCTAGATCTCAGACCGTAAGTACATACATCACACCACATAATACATATGCAGTTTAGGCTCACCTCTCCTATATGTTCTAATCCCCTTTCATTTCCCAACAGAACTCAATCCAACCTCACTGAGAGGGAGACAGGCTCCGACTCAGAGGCCATTATTGATCCGGTTGGGGGAGGTGAAGAGGTGGCTGGCCCATCGTCTGAACCTCCCATCAACATCCCCCAAGGTTCACAATCACAAAGACTACAGCAACCCCCTCCTCCTCTACCTGTACCAGAGGCACCAGCTGCAGCAGCATCCGCCATTGGGGATGAAGCAGGAAACAGCAGCAGCCCCACTGTACCTCTGGGGGCCTCCCCCCAGCCTGCTGCAATATCCCGCCGTGGGACAAGACGGCGAGACATCACTGGGTCAGACACACGTAGGCATGTGGACACTGGTGTACTCAATTACCTTTCAAGGGCAGCTGTGGATGAGGGTGAGGAGGCCTATGCCAGGAGCCTTGCCCGCTACCTTCGTCCCCTACCCTGTGAGCTCAGGCTCCGTGTGCGAGGATCAATGCACATCCTAATTGATGCATGCACACCCCCCAATACACCATATGAGGTGTTTGAATTCCTTGAGAGGTGGCAGCTCTCACCCCGTAACCTTCTGCGCCTTGCCCCCCTCCAAAATGTGCATGCTCAATTAGGATCTGATGATCCTCCTGCACGGGCGCCTACACCACAACCCATTCCCCCACCGAACCAACCTTGGCAACAACAGGGTCAAATGGCTGACTATAATCAGATTTCCCAATATGGCCACTTGTACAGATCCAGTGTTGGAGGCTGGTCCCAACCTGGATGTGCTCAACATGGTCATATTGGGGGGTATGATTCTCGTGGGTATCATCTTACACAGGAATATAATCTCCCTTATCTGTATGGCAATGTGCCCACACACTAACCTGACCATGGGCAGATGTTAGCTCAGGGCCCTGAAAATACACCCCAACAGGGTGATGGTCAAGGTAATCATCATAGCCAACTACACAGAGATGCTGGGAACCCGCCAACCCCATCAGCCACATACCACCAGCTGATTTTTTATTTTACTTAAATATTATGATTTAAAAAGTAGTTTGTTATTTTTTTTATTTACTTTTGACTCAAGTGCAAAAGAAATGTGCACTAATCTAGATGCCTGTAATAAACATATGGTAACAATATGCTCTTGAGTAGGCACACTCAACGTTTGTTATTTTCATTATCTCTTATGATTTAAACAAAAGTTTGTTATATTTTTTTACACCATGTTGTGTAAAGCATATTTGCACTCATCTAAATGCCTACAAAGAGCATATGGTACTTAGCTGGTGGGATATGGGCTAGGTGAAAATTATTTGCTTCTTTATATCTTATAATTTATATCAATGTTTGTAATTTTTTTCACATCCATTTTAAACATTGTTGGCTAATGCATCATTGCATTTGTCTAGTCTTAGAACCCAACCATATGGGGCAGATATGGTGCTCACTAGTGATAGTGAAAGTTGTTATTTTGCTTATTATTATTTATGGAAAAGTTTGTTATTTTTTTACATTTTATTTAACTCCATATTGTCTATTGCATATTTGCAGTATAATCTAGTGAACCAAACATAAATGGGTTAAAAAAACGTTTGTTATTTTTTTTACATACTATTATTTACTGCAATGTTATTTTTTTAAATTTAATTTCACTCACAGTTGTCAAATGCATCTTTGCACTTGTCTAATGTGATCAATCCGACCTATGGGTCACATATGATCAACACTACCCATATTAACTATTGGTTTTTGTCTTTACATACTATTATGTATAGAAACATTTGTAATTTTGTCATGCCTTATTTTGGTACTTGTGTAAGAATGCACACTTACACTATTGTGCTGTAAATACATATACCATATGAAGCAAATATGGTAGTCACTACCTCAAGTGGCAGTTTGCACATAATAAATATCTATTTTTATAAAAAGTTTGGAGTCTTTTTTCATAAGTTTTGTACTCAACCACCAACACATTTGTTATGACCATTAACACCAGACAGAGACTATGACAATTTGGGAAGTGGCTTTTTGCTCCTCAAATCCCCTGGCAATCCTCTTCCAGTCTTCCATCTTTGGCTCAGGCATAACCAGTTGATGCAGTCTGTCCCAGAGTTGTGTGCAGGTATCACGCACAATGCCAGAGATGGTGGACCTCCCAATCAAAAACTGCAGGTGGAGTGCGGAATGGGATATGCCAGTAGTTAGGAACCTACAAGTAACCAAATGTGCAGAGAACAATCAATACACATGCACAAAGGTTTAACAAATGCACTATACATAACCATTACATGATTTAATGTCCAAACAATCATAAGTTCAATTTAGCCCAAGTAAACATTTTCAGTAATTTTAACATACACATCATTGTTCAGGTATTTCAAGGTGATATATGGCCTATATTATGAGGATATTTCTGCTACAGCCATAAGGGTAAAGGGAGCCTAGTGGGAAAACACATCATCAGCAGACAGTATGTAGGTGAGGAATACATACCGTAGCTTAAGGAGAAGTCGCTCCTCTGCAGAGATACGTTGAGCATCCTGGTATCCTGGTAGGTGCTCCAACAAAACATCAAATGTGGGAATGGTCATCCGACAAAACAGAAAAAACTTGTCTGCATGAGTCCGCAGAGATGCATACAGGCGGTGAAAATAGTCTTTAGTGAGGCGTAGCCTCAAATGAGGATGCACCCACATTCGCCTCCTCCGCGGATCAACGATCACTGGGTAAGGCGGCCCAAAGTGGCGGGACAAAACCCAGTTGTACAACAGTCGATCAGTTGGGGTGAACTGAAGAGTGTCAGACATGTTGGCAAGCAAGCAGCAGGACTCCAACACAAGCACACCACCAAAATGCCAAGATTGAGGGTTGTAACCTGATGCAGAGCCAAGAAATAGCCTTGCTGATGATGATTTGAATGAGTTTCAGGTCTAAAAACTGTTAAATGTCCATTTCGCAAGGCGGCGAGAAAAATACGCTGTACGTATGCCATACGGTTTGCATAAGGATGCTTACATGCGCAAAATAGCAGCCGCACCCTGACAACGGATGAAATTCGGATTGTTGTGCCGGCAACATTTTGGCGGTATTACGCTCGTACAATATGGTCCGTATTTTTCTACGGTGAGTGTGACGCCGGTCTCATAGTTAGGGTGCGTCTATCAGTATAAGGCCATGTTCACACTTTCAGTATTTGGTCAGTATTTTACATCAGTATTTGTACGCCAAACCCAAGAGTGGGTGAAAAATAGAGATGTGGTGATGTGTTTCTATTATACTTTTCCTCTGTTACACTCCTAGTTTTGACTAACAAATACTGATGTAAAATACTGACCAAACACTGAACGTGTGAAAGAGTCCTAATATTCAGGGGAAGAATGTGTTGATTCTGCCATTGAATCTATATATTAAAGGGGTTGTCCAGCTTTAGGCCATGTTCACATGGTCAGTATTTTACATCAGTAACTGCAAGCATTGTTCCACTCTTGATTTTGGCCTAAAACTACTGATATACCTATACAAAGCAACACGACTTAGATTACAATTAAATATTTATTAACATAATTGCACATGTAAAGACAAGTAACAATAAAAAAAAATCTGAACAGAAAAAATGTGGGGTGTGGGAAATAAGTGTTTCATGATTTGTAAACAGGTGACATAGAAGTACAATTAAAAAATCTTGCAACAATGACCATTAAAAGTAAGATTTAGATTCCCTGAGAATTGTAACTGTATAAATACATAATAATAATAAATAAAACGGGATATAAATTAAATAAATACTGAAGATAAAGGCAAAGTTGGAGCAATATGATGTACTGTATTATAATGTGATGCAGAGTACAAAATAGGTGATGTAACAGCAAAAAAATGATACAATAATATCCTTTGGGATGTAAATCACAATCTCACTTAGGGATGTAGTAGAGCATTTAATAAAAATAATCACAAGACTGGGACTCTGAGCCCATTAATTGCTGTTGTCAATAATGACAACACCTGTACCAGTGCACAAAGCAAGCACATATGTAGCACCAGTTATAAAGTAAACAATAGACAATAAAGTGACTAGTGCTAAAGTAATATAGAAGATATATCGTGGCACAGCTGTGAGTGGTGCACAAGTAGGATCCCAACCTGTAACCAATAGAAAGAAAAACATGGCGCTCAACTTTGGGTGAATGTGAAAATTTTAATGCAGTCCAAAATTAACAAACTTTCGATCCCAGAATGAACATTCATCAAGTACTGCAACAAATATGTATCAAAAGTAATAATTAAGTATCACATCTCCAAAAAAATTGAAATAATAAGCATGATACTAAAATAAAAATTGAAAATTAATAGCCAATCCGGCGCAATATGTGTGCACAGAGTATCAAAAGAGAGGAATTCGGATAGAGGAGAGTGTATGGGAATACCCACCCGACTGCTCAATATTGATAAGGTCGAAAGTGTTGGGATGGAAAGAAACCTGAAATATGAACAATGAACCTAAGTGGTCATTCAGACTAAAGTGGGGTAAGTATCGGAGGTAAGTCAACGTACCGTTTAGACAATTGATGCACCTTCTGGAGGTACTATTAAGTAGTTAATGGGTATGTTGACCCTGTATAGACATCAGAGTGGTGACTAATACCCTGTCAATGCTGCCCTAATCCTGAGCATGTCAGTCAGTACAGGGGGCGCAGTTACAGCTGCTCTCTACACACAGAGCGGTGACTTATCCCGCCGGTGCTGCACCAATCCTGAGCTAGTGTCAGTCAGTACAGGAAACGTGGTTACAGCCGTTCTCTATACACAGAGTGGTGGCTGATCCCCCGCCGCTGCTGCCCCAATCCTGAGCCAGTGTTAGTCAGTACAGGGGGCGCAGTTAGAGCCGCTCTCTATACACAGAGCAGTGAGTGATCACCCGCCGATGCTGCCCCAATTTTGAGCCAGTGTCAATCAGTACAGAGGGCGCAGTTACAGCCCTTTCTATACACAGAGCAGTGAATGATCCCCTGCCGGTGCTGCCCCAATGTTGAGCCAGTGTCAGTCACTACAGGGGGCGCAGTTACAGCTGCTCTCTATACACAGAGCAGTGATTGATGCCCAACCAGTGCCGCCTCAATCCTGAGCCAGTGTCAGTCTCTACAGGGGGCGCAGTTATAGCCGCTCTCTATACAGAGAGCAGTGATTGATCCTCGCTGGTGCTGCCCCAATCCTGAGCCAGTGTCAGTCAGTACAGAGGACGCAGTTACAGCCGCATTCTATATACAGAGCAGTGATTGTTCCCCCGCTGGTGCTCCCCATTCCTGAGCCAGTGTCAGTTAGTACAGAGGGCACAGTTAGAGCCCCTCTCTATACATAGAGCAGTGATTGATCCCCCGCTGGTGCTGCCCCAATCCTGAGCCAGTGTCAGTCAGTACAGAGGACGCGGTTACAAACGCCCTCTATACACAGAGCAGTGTTTGATCCCCCGCCGGTGCTGACCCAATCCTGAGCCAGTGTCAGTCACTACAGGGGGCGCAGTTACAGCCACTCTCTATACACAGAGCAGTGATTGATCCCCCACTGGTGCCGCCCCAATTTTGAGCCAGTGTCAGTCAGTACAGAGGGCGCAGTTACAGCCGCTCTCTGTTATGTCTTGGTAGCTGAGAATAAGCAAAAACGGCAATACACCAGAGAGGCTGGAACCTATTGGATTGCAGTAACCTGAACTAACCACACAACTAGAGGTAGCCGTGGAGCGTTCCTACGTTGATCCTAGACGCCTCGTCACAGCCTGAGAGATAACTACACCTAAAGGCAGAAAGATGAAAGCTATCTGCCCCGGAGCAGATCCCCAAAGAAAATAGGAAGCCCCCAAACATGTAATGACGGTTAGACAAGAAGAAGCATGGACACAGACAGAAAATAGAATGAGCAAATGCTGTGGCCCAATCTGTCTAGACAGAAAAGTACAGGAAAGGATACTCACTGCAATCCAAAAAAAAAACCCTAAAAAATACCAACTCTTCTGATTGCAAAAACACCTGAGATCACACAATCTCTACCACCTAAATCAGTTCTCTGGTGTAACAAAACTAAGCCGCAGCCACTGAAAAAACAGGAAAAAGCAAATGAACAAACAACAGTGGCTCCAGATAAACTGAGAGGAGCACAAGCCCCGGAAGGGGACCTGGCTGACCTCCACAGAAGTGCAGGAACAATGCAAAAAGCAAGCACAAAAATAAAAGCAGAAAATATCTTATCTGATAGCAGAAGATGCAGGCAAGACTCAGCAAACTTCCAAATGAACCAAGAACCACAATTGTGACAAGAACAATTGATCACCGGCAACCATCATGGGAGGGAACCTCCCTTATATCAGACCAGTCCGTGATCCCAGATTGCCATTCCTCGCTGAAAGGTTCAGTACTGTCTGTAACCACCAGAGGGAGCCTCTGCTCAGAAACCATCTCTAGCACATTCATAACAGTACACCCCCCCTTGAGGAGGGGTCACCGAACCCTCACTTGTGCAACCAGGTCGATCAGGATGACTCGGTGATAGGCACGGATCAGTCTCCTAGCATGAATGTCCGAAGCAAACACCCAATAATTGTCCTCCTGACCATAACCTCTCCACTTAACCAAATACTGGAGTTTCTGTCTACAAAAACGAGAATCCAATATTTTCTCAACCACATACTCCAGATTGCCCTCAACCAAAACAGGGTCAGGAGGCGCAGCCATAGGAACCACTGGCTCGACAAACCTCTTCAATAAGGACTTGTGGAACACGTTATGGATCTTAAATGTCCCTGGAAGAAGCAAACGGAAGGAAACAGGATTAAGAATCTCCATGATCTTATAAGGTCCAATGAACCTAGGCTTAAACTTTGGAGATGCAACCCTCATAGGGATATTTCATGAGGACAACCAAACCAAGTCCCCCACTTTAAACCGAGGACCATCAGTCCTATGCCGGTTGGCAAACCGTTGGGCCTTCTCCAGAGAGAGAGACAACCTCTCCACTACCTGGTCCCAAATCTGCTGCATTCGCTCCACAAAGGAGTCAACACCTGGACAAACAGAAGCCTCCGCCTGTCCCGAAGAAAATCGAGGGTGAAACCCAAAATTGCAGAAAAATGGAGACATCAAGGTGCAGTGCTAGCCCTATTTTTAAGAGCAAACTCAGCCAAAGGCAAAAAAGAGACCCAGTCATCTTGATCAGCAGACAAAAAACATCTCAAATAAGTCTCCAAGGTCTGGTTTGTTCTCTCGGTTTGTCCATTGGTCTGAGGATGAAAAGCAGAGGAGAAAGATAATTGAACACCAAGTTTAGAACAAAATGTCCTCCAAAATCTGGAAACAAACTGTCTCTGTCAGACACAATGTTCTCCTGAATGCCATGTAACCAAACCACTGCTGAAGGAACAAAGCACCAATTCGGAGGAGGAAGGTAACTTAGGTAATGGCACAAGATGTATCATCTTGGAAAATCTATCACAGATTACCCAGATAATGGTCATTCTCTGAGAAAAGGGAGGTCGGAAATAAAATCCATAGAGATATGGGTCCATGGCCTCTTGGGCACAGGTAATGGCATTAACAAACCACTAGGCGAGAGCAATGCTTGGAGCGAGAGCAAGTCCCACAGGACTGCACAAATTCCCTGACGTAACGAGACAAAGTAGGCCGCCAAAAGGACCGACTCACCAAGTCTCTGGTACCAAAAATCCCGGGATGACCAGCCAACGCGGAACAATGAATCTCAGACATCACACTCTTCTTCCACTGGTCTGGGACAAACAATTTCCCAATAGGGCAGCGCTCAGGTTTATCCTCCTGACACCCTTCCAGAGCCAGTGTCAAATTGGGCGAGATGGCGGAAAGAACTACACCCTCTTTCAAAATAATAGCAGGATCAGATAACTCAGGAGAGTCCGCAAAGAAACTCCTCGAGAGGGCATCCGCCTTAACATTCTTAGTGCCAGGAAGAAAAGAAACCACAAAATTAAAACGTGTGAAAAACAAGGCCCACCTGGCCTGTCTAGGATTAAGTCGCTTGGCTGATTCCAGATAAACCAGATTCTTATGGTCCGTGAGGACCACCACCTGATGTTTGGCTCCTTCTAGCCAATGTCTCCACTCTTCAAAGGCCCACTTCATGGCCAATAACTCCCGATTACCCACGTCATAATTACGTTCAGTTGGAGAAAATTTTCAAGAGAAAAAAAAGGCACAAGGGTTACTCTTAGAGCTCTCTGGATTCTTTGGGACAAAACGGCACCTGCCCCAATTTCAGAGGCATCAACCTCCACCTGAAACGGTAGAGAAACATCAGGCTGCCATAGAACAGGAGCAGAAGTGAATCTCTGCTTAAGTTCCTGAAACGCAGAGACTGCCTCAGGAGGCCAATTCACCCATCAGAACCCTTTTTGGTCAATGGTTTAACAATACCGGAGAAATTACCAATAAATTTACGATAAAATTGGCAAAACCAAAAAATCTCTGAAGAGCCTTTAATGAAGTAGGTTGGATCCAATCACAGATGGCCTGAACCTTGACCGGGTCCATTTCAATAACAGACGGAGACAAAATGAATCCCAGAAATGAGACCTTCTGTACGCCAAAAAGACACTTTGATCCCTTCACATACAGTGCATTCTCTCTCAAAATCTGGAACACAGTCCGAACATGTTTCACATGAGAGTCCCAGTCGTTGGAAAAAATCAAGATATCATCCAAATAAACAATCAGAAATTTATCCACAAAATCCCTGAAAATATCATTCATGAAGGATTGGAAGACGGAAGGAGCATTAGTGAGCCGAAAGGGCATCACTAGGTACTCAAAATGCCCCTCTGGGGTATTAAACGCCGTCTTCCATCATCCCCGTGCTTAATGCGAATAAGGTTATACGCTCCCCTGAGGTCAAGCTTGGTAAACCAACTAGCACTTTTCACCCTGGAAAACAGGTCAGAAATCAAGGGTAACGGATATTGATACTTCATAGTGATCTTATACAAGAGACGATAATCAATACACGGCCTCAATGAACCATCCTTTTTGGCCACAAAGAAAAAACCGGCACCCAAGGGTGAAGAGGATGGTCTGATATGACCCTTCTCCAAATGACTCCTTGATATAAGATCGCATAGCATCGTGTTCAGGTACAGACAAGTTAAAAAGGCAACCTTTAGGAAATTCACCACCAGGCACTAATTCAATAGCGCAATCATAGCTCCTGTGAGGGGGAAGGATGCAGATTTACTTTCACTAAATACATCCGAAAAATCAGTCAATAAGTCAGGAACATCCTGAGACTGGGGAGAGGCAGAAAAAACAGGAGTGTCAGCATTAACACATTGGCAGCCCCAACTGGTCACAGACACAGATTTCCAATCCAAAACAGGATTATGAGACTGTAACCAAGGGAAACCTAGTACAATAATGTCATGCAGATTATACAGCACCAGAAATTTGCAACTCTCCTGATGATCTGGTTCAACCCTCTTTATCACCTGAGTAGAAAACTGGGGTTTATTCTCCGCCAAAGGGGTAGAATCAATGCCCAGTAGGGGAATAGACTTCCGCAGGGGTCTTATGGGAAACCCACAACGTTTGGCAAAGTCAAAATCCATCAGGTTAATAGCTGCTCCTGAATCATCAAAAGCCTGAGCAGAAAATGTGGACAGGGAGCAAATCAGGGTAACAGTCAACAGAAATTTAGTCTGAACACTACCCAAGACAACTGAGCGTGCAAAACGTTTTCCGCGCTTAGGGCACACTAAAATAGCATGAGAGGCGTCACCACAGTAGAAACATAACCCATTGCGCTTTCAAAACTCATGACGCTGTGCCCCAGAAGTCACTCTATCACACTGCATGACATCGAATCATTGAGACCAGAGGGAACAGGGAATCCCACAATAACATCCTTTACATTCTCTGACAGCCCCTTCCGAAAAAGGGCTGCCAAAGCATCATCATTCCATTTGGTCAGGACTGCCCACCTTCGGAATTTCTGACAGTACAACTCAGCGTCTTCAAGACCCCTGATTTAATGCCAACAAGGTTTCTTCAGCTTGATCAGTGACATTAGGTTCATCGTACAATAACCCCAGAGCAAGAAAAAATACATCAATATCATTCAAAACAGGATCCCCAGGTGTCAGGGAAAAAGCCCAATCCTGAGGGTCGCCGCACAGGAGAGAGATGACAATTTGAACCTGCTGTGCTGCGTTCACTGAGGACTTAGGCTTTAAGGCAAAAAACAACTTACAGTTATTTTTGAAATTCAGAAATTTAGCCCGATCCCCAAAAACAAATCTGGCATGGGAATCCTAGGTTCCACAACCGGCAACCCAGCAAGATAGGTAGCAATACTCCGAACCTCAGTGGCAAGCTGATCCACACAGCCAGACAACTGTGCAAGCTCCATTGAGAGAAAAAAAAATCCTCCTCAGCACCCAGAGAAAAAGAGGGAAAAAATGCAACAAACAGGGAAAAAAAAATCTCTGACAACTCTGACAACTTTTTTTTTCCACACTATTTTTCCCTTCTGTGAGTATCATATAATTTTCAGTTTGGGCCGGTGATACTGTATGTTTTGGTAGCTGAGGAGAATAAGCAAAAACGGCAATACACCAGAGAGGCTGGAACCTATTGGATTGCAGTAACCTGAACTAACCACACAACTAGAGGTAGCCGTGGAGCGTTCCTACGTTGATCCTAGACGCCTCGTCACAGCCTGAGAGATAACAACACCTAAAAGCAGAAAGATGAAAGCTATCTGCCCCGGAGCAGATCCCCAAAGAAAATAGGAAGCCCCCAAACATGTAATGGCGGTTAGACAAGAAGCACGGACACAGACAGAAAATAGAATGAGCAAACGCTGGGGCCCATTCTGTCTAGACAGAGAAGTACATGAAAGGATACCCACTGCAATCCAAAAAAAACCCTAAAAAATACCAACTCTTCTGATTGCAAAAAAACACCTGAGATCACACGATCTCTACCACCTAAATCAGTTCTCTGGTGTAACAAAACTAAGCCGCAGCCACTGAAAAAAACAGGAAAAAGCAAATGAACAAACAACAGTGGCTCCAGATAAACTGAAAGGAGCACAAGCCCACGGAGGAGACCTGGCTGACCTCCACAGAAGTGCAGGAACAATGGAAAAAGCAAGCACAAAAATAAAAGCAGAAAATATCTTATCTGATAGCAGAAGATGCAGGCAAGACTCAGCAAACTTCCAAATGAACCAAGAACCACAATTGAGACAAGAACAATTGATCACCGGCAGCCATCATGGAGGGAACCTCCCTTATATCAGACAAGTCCGGGATCCCAGATTGCCATTCCTCACTGAAAGGTTCAGTACTGTCTGTAACCACCAGAGGGAGCCTCTGCTCAGAAACCATCTCTAGCACATTCATAACAGCTCTCTATACACAGAGCAGTGACTGATCCCCCGCCGGTGCTGCCCCAATGTTGAGCCAGTGTCAGTCAGTACAGCGGGCGCAGTTACAGATCCCCCAGGAGCTGATGCAAAACGTTCGTCGGGGTTCTCCTTTAACGCCAGGTAATACACACAGCACTTTGCTGGTATTTCTTGTCTAGTGTTTACAACTTTCACCCATTGTGATATGGCTTATATTTTATCCTAGGGCATATGTGCAATAACATTTGTGGACTATGTGCCTATAACTCTTTCCTTACTAGGGCTACAGCCTTATAGGGACTATGTACGCTTTATTTTTTTGGGCTTTATAGCTACTTTAGCTGTGTATGGGGACATGCTTATGCACACGCCTGGGTGGCTTAGTGGGATACCATTATGGCTGGTGTCTGTTACATCTGGTCACTAGACCTTATCCCTATGTACTTTGGCTGGATCTCATGATGCAGCAGCACCGCCACCTTGTTATATCCCACTATATGACCCCCCAATGTATACATATGTGGCGTGATTATATTAATATTTAGGCTCCCCTCTATTTTAGCTACTGTGCATATTTTTGACTTCATTGCACAGTCTGATATGTTTTTCCCTGGATTTATTACTGCACATTTATACAGTTACTATCTGCAGGATACACATATTTGTTCCTCCGTTTATATTTCTGTTGAGGTAACTTGAGTCATATGACTGTTATTGTATATGTTCAAAAAGACGTAATTTTGTAAGGATCCAGTGCCACTTGGCTTTATATTTTTTGTATAATGCCTGTTTAGCCTTGGTTGTTCACACTTATGTTGTGTACCTGGCGTTTTTCACTTGTTTCTTTTCCTGTTTTTAAACTTTTTGACTCAATAAAAATATTTTGAATATATTTGCCCATTTTTTTCTTTTGTTGGTATGATTTCTGATTTGAAAAGGGTTTTATTACTTTTGACCTCTGATTGGTTTATGATCTCTATACACACAGCAGTGATTGATGCCCCAACAGTGCCGCCCCAATCCTGAGCCAGTGTCAGTCTCTACAGGGGCGCAGTTACAGCCGCTCTCTATACACAGAGCAGTGATTGATCCCCGCTGGTGCTGCCCCAATCCTGAGTCAGTGTCAGTCAGTACAGAGGACGCGGTTACAGCCGCATTCTATATACAGAGCAGTGATTGATCCCCCGCTGGTGCTGCCCCAATCCTGAGCCAGTGTCAGTCAGTACAGAGGATGCGGTTACAAACGCCCTCTATACACAGAGCAGTGATTGATCCCCCGCTGGTGCTGACCCAATCCTGAGCCAGTGTCAGTCACTACAGGGGGCGCAGTACAGCCGCTCTCTATACACAGAGCAGTGATTGATCCCCCGCCGGTGCTGACCCAATCCTGAGCCAGTGTCAGTCAGTAGAGAGGGCGCAGTTACAGCCGCTCTCTATACACAGAGCAGTGACTGATCCACCGCCGGTGCTGACCCAATCCTGAGCCAGTGTCAGTCACTACAGGGGGCGCAGTTACAGCCGCTCTCCATACACAGAGCAGTGATTGATCCCCCGCTGGTGCCGCCCCAATTTTGAGCCAGTGTCAGTCAGCACAGAGGGCGCAGTTACAGCCGCTCTCTATACACAGAGCAGTGACTGATCCACCGCCGGTGCTGCCCCAATGTTGAGCCAGTGTCAGTCAGTACAGCGGGCACAGTTACAGCTGCTCTCTATGCACAGAGCAGTGATTGATGCCCCACCAGTGCCGCCCCAATCCTGAGCCAGTGTCAGTCTCTACAGGGGGCGCAGTTACAGCCGCTCTCTATACACAGAGCAGTGGTTGATCCCCCGCTGGTGCTGCCCCAATCCTGAGCCAGTGTCAGTCAGTACAGAGGACGCGGATTCAGCTGCATTCTATATATAGAGCAGTGATTGATCCCCCGCCGGTGCTGCCCCATTCCTGAGCCAATGTTAGTCAGTACAGAGGGTGCAGTTAGAGCCGCTCTCCATACACAGAGCAGTGATTGATCCCCCGCTGGTGCTGACCCAATACTGAACCAGTGTCAGTCAGTACAGAGGGCGCAGTTACAGCCGCTCTCTATACACAGAGCAGTGAGTGATCCCCCGCTGGTGCCGCCCCAATCCTGAGCCAGTGTCAGTCAGTACAGGGGGTGCAGTCACAGCTGTTCTCTATTAACAGAGTGGTGACTAATACCCTGCCAGTGCTGCCCTAATCCTGAGCCAGTGTTAGTCACTACAGGGGGCGCAGTTACAGCTGCTCTCTATACACAGAGCGGTGATGATCCCGCCGGTGCTGCACCAATCCTGAGCCAGTGTCAGTCAGTAAAGGGGACGTGGTTACAGCCGTTCTCTATACACAGAGCAGTGACTGATCCCCCGCTGGTGCTGCCCCAATTCTGAGCCAGCGACAGTCAGTACAGGGGCTGCAGTTATAGCTGCTCTCTAAACACAGAGCAGTGACTGATTACCCGCCGATGCAGCCCCAATCCTGAGCCAGTGTCAGACAGTACAGAGGACGCTGTTACAGAAAATGTCCCCATCATTATATCACTGAGTAAGTCTGGGATAGACATATATGAGAAACAGAGGCGTAGTTAGGGTTTTGGCTCGGGGGGGGGGCAAAACTTCTCAGTGGGTTCCTAACCAGGTAACCTTGATTAAACTGGGTGACACACCCTAATAGTGGAGGATAACCTCAGTAGATGACCGCGATGTTACTGAAAATAATTCCATATAAAAGACGAACATGGATATTACCACCATATGGTAAGTGGTAGATATCAGTCCTACAGAACATGTAAGAGATCACAGCACAGTTGCAGATAATGACTTACTGCTGATGTTCTTTCTGATGGAGTCGTTCACTTTTCACGTCTTTTCCATCAGACCCAAACTGACATTACAACTTCTTCCACCTAGGACTCGGCTGCAAAGAATACAACAAAGACACATCTGACTTCTCACATTTTCACACAGTCCCCAATGGGACTATTCCCAACCTGCACAAACCCCTTATCCTGCTGATTCCCCAATACTGAGCCGCTGCTGCCTTATGTGTCCCTATTACTGCACCTGCTGGGTGGTTCTGTGTGTCACCTAAATTTTAAAGCAACCCTCTAGAACAGGGTTCCCCAACTCCAGTCCTCAAGGCCCACCAACAGGTCATGTTTTCGGGATTTCCTTTGTATTGCACAGGTGACGCAATTATCACCTGGGCAATACTAAGGAAATCCTGAAAACATGACCTGTTGGTGGGCCTTGAGAACTGGAGTTGGGGAACCCTGCTCTAGAATATAGTAATGCCGGGTTCAAGTGCCTTAAAAACAGTGCCCACATTTTGTCCCCTAAAAAGTAATATTGCCCTGTGTGCCTCTTTGACAGTCACAGTCACCTGAGTTCACCTATAGTAATAAGTGCCCACTTTACATTTAATAATTTCCCAAGTTTCCCCCCTGTACAGCTCCCCTATACACAGTATGATGCTCTCTTATACACAGTATAATTCCCCGTCACTGTATATATACTGACCCCTTAATATCCCCCAAACTGTTAAATGGCTCCAACACTGTATGATGGCCACATTACTGTAATCTCCACACTGTATGATGGCCCCCTAGAAAGCCTCTATATATCATAACACACCAGATAGTCCTCAATATAGTATAATGCACTCCCCATAGGCCTTCGTATAGTATCATGCACTCCCCATAGGTCTCCATATAGTATCATGCACTCCCCATAGGCAGAATCTTTAGTTTAATGTACCCCCCGTAGGCAGACTCTACAGTATATTGCACTCCCCATAGGCAAACTCTATAGTATAATGCACTCCCCATAGGCAGACTCTATAGTGTAACGCATCCCCATTGGCAGCCTCTATATGGAAGGCTGTAAATCTGTTCCCAATCACCTCTGCAAGGCATAAAAATGACCTCTCATTATACTCACCAACGGCGCTCAAAAAGGCATAGCTGGTCTTGACTTAAGATCACCATCCTCCATTACTGCATCATCTGGATGACACGTTCTATGTCATCCACACAGTGTAACCCAATGTGCTCCTGTGCAGGCGCACTTCTCTCTGGGCTGCTGAAAGCAGAGCTAAGTACTGTAGTGCGTATGTGCTGGGAAAGGCCAAAGGGCGCTGATGACCTGGAAGTAAAGCCGGCGCATGCGCACTACAATATTGTGCTCTGACTTCAGTAGGACAAAGATAAGCGCACCTGCACAGGAGTGCGATAGAGGACACTTAATGCATGATGTAGGACGCATCTTCCACACAAAGCGGGACAGCGATCACAAGAAAAGGGTAGGCGCCGGATCAAGACTAGAGACACCCAGACCGCGCAGTCTGTGAGCATAATAAAAGCTCTTTTTTGTACCTTGCATAGAGGATTGAGGACATATAGAGGGCATTCTAGGACACTGTACAGTCATGGCTAAAAGTTTTGAGAATGACACATAAATTTTCACATGATCTGCTGCCCTCTGGTTTTTATGTGTGTTTAACAGATGTTTTTAACACAGACAGAAATATAATTGCAAACATATGAGTAACAAAAGCTTATATTGACAGTTAGAATGAGTTAATGCAGCAAGTCAATATTTGCAGTGTTGACCCTTCTTCTTCAGGACCTCTGCAATTCTCCCTGGCATGCTCTCAATCAACTTCTGGACCAAATCCTGACTGATAGCAGTCCATTCTTGCACAATCAATGCTTTCATTTTGTCAGAATTTTTAGGTTTTTGTTTGTCCACCCGTCTCTTGATGATTGAACACAAGTTCTCAATGGGATTAAGATCTGGGGAGTTTCCAGGCCATGGACCCAAAATCTCTATGTTTTGTTCCCTGAGCCATTTAGTTATCACCTTTGCTTTATGGCAAGGTGCTCCATCATGCTGGAAAAGGCATTGTTGATCGCCAAACTGCTCTTGGAGGGTTGGGAGAAGTTGCTCTTGGAGGACATTCTGGTACCATTCTTTATTCATGGCTGTGTTTTTAGGCAAGACTGTGAGAGAGCCGATTCCCTTGGCTGAGAAGCAACCCCACATATGAATGGTTTCAGGATGCTTAACAGTTGGCATGAGACAAGACTGGTGGTAGCGCTCACCTTGTCTTCTCCGAATGAGGCGTTTTCCTGATGTCCCAAACAATCGAAAAGGGGATTCATCAGAGAAAATAACTTTACCCCAGTCCTCAGCAGTCCACTGCCTGTACCTTTTGCAGAATATTAGTCTTTCCATGATGTTTTTTCTGGAGAGAAGTGGCTTCTTTGCTGCCCTCCTTGAGACCAGGCCTTGCTCCAAGAGTCTCCGCCTCACAGTGCGTGCAGATGCACTCACACCTGCCTGCTGCCATTCCTGAGCAAGCTCTACACTGCTGGTAGCCCGATCCCGCAGCTAAAACACTTTTAAGAGACGGTCCTGGCGCTTGCTGGTCTTTCTTGGGCGCCCTGGAGCCTTTTTGGCAACAATGGAACCTCTCTCCTTGAAGTTCTTGATGATGCGATAGATTGTTGACTGAGGTGCAATCTTTCTAGCTGCGATACTCTTCCCTGTTAGGCCATTTTTGTGCATTGCAATGATGACTGCACGTGTTTCTTTAGAGATAACCATGGTTAACAGAAGAGAAACAATGATGCCAAGCACCAGCCTCCTTTTAAAGTGTCCAGTGGTGTCATTCTTACTTAATCTAATTATGCAAATTGTCTCTTCAGAGAGGAAGAGAGCTAGAACTCTAGTGCCACCTTTTGGAAGGTAGCAATCCTACAAGTCAATGTCGACCCTTTAACGAGCCTTATCACATGACCTAGGATAATAGCCAAACCAGAATCTCAATTTGCAGACACTGTGTTTCGGGTTCAGCCCCTCGTCAGTGCAAAGCGGAGATCTGGTTTGGCTGTGTGAGAGGCGTCAGACCATTGTCCAAGAAATATCGTCACTCCTTGCGGAGATCAACATGCTAAGCATGCAGATGAGGAGACTTAAAGCTGCAATGCTCCTCTGGGAAATATGCTAATTATGCAAATTGTCTCTTCAGAGAGGAAGAGAGCTAGAACTCTAGTGCCACCTTTTGGAAGGTAGCAATCCTACAAGTCAATGTCGACCCTTTAACGAGCCTTATCACATGACCTAGATAATAGCCAAACCAGA